>CM069863.1:167858253-168458253 GCA_036172795.1 Pelodytes ibericus | reverse complement strand
CTGCGCTTTTTTTCCTGATTTGCGCCTCTTCCGTTTATATTTATTTACATACATTTTTCCGGTTGCGCTAATAAATTGCGATTAGATTTGCGCACGCTAAAGAGCTTTGCGAATATTTTGTGAAAATGAATTATTATTTATGTGTGAAAATGACACCAAAAGAGGTAGAAAAAATATTC
Source organism: Pelodytes ibericus (assembly GCA_036172795.1). Classification (NCBI taxonomy): domain Eukaryota; kingdom Metazoa; phylum Chordata; class Amphibia; order Anura; family Pelodytidae; genus Pelodytes; species Pelodytes ibericus. Next base: position 168,458,074 of record CM069863.1, on the reverse strand, counting down.
ACAAACATGCGTGTTTTTATTCACAATTATACCCGGTTTTATTCGCAATTTGCTCGTATGTACTATTTGAGTGTTAAATGTTTAGTACATTGCAATAGTAGCAAAGCGCAAAAATAGTTTTGCACATAAAATAAAATATATTTGCGTTTTTTAGTACATGCCCCTTTATCAGTGTTATTTTATTCTCAAATAGCCATGTTGACTAAGGTGATATTTGTGAGTTAGAAAAACCTGGGGACTGGCATATAATGTTCCCATAGGGGGGCCCAAGACATTGTGCTGCCTGGGTGGAAGGATGGCATGCTGCCCGCTCACCTCCTTCTGCCCAAAAAAACTAGAAGATTATGATATGATATTTAGAAAAATAGACGCCAACTTTGCCACACAGCCATTCATTCATTAACACGGTCACATACTCACTGAGTCACTACAGGCGCAGTCCATACACAAACAATAACACACACAGTTACACCTACACAAGCCAGCAGAGGGTTTCATGTTCCCTCAGACACGTACATCACATTGAGCTGCTGTCCTAGGCTTCCTTCATTCTGAGCGCCTGGCTGTCACATGACAAGCAACTCATTTAATCTTGTGTACAGTTCCGTGGTAATGCAGTACCACAAGCTGATAAATTGTTTGTCAAAGAAAATAAAGTAACACCAGGACGGTGGTAAATTACTCCTCCCCTCCCATTAAGTGCTGCGTGGACCCATTGTAGGGCCGGCCCTGGGTGTACCCTATTTTCCAGTAGGATGCTGTGTTAATATTCAGTAACTATCTAACTAACTCTCTAACTCGTTCTGTTTTAAGCTATTCTTTAAAAAATAGTGTCCTACTTTTCTGACTGTAATGGGGTTGGTTTCTTTTTTTATTTTCTTCTTCAAATGAAGCTTTTCATTTCTGGATTTTGATTGTGTTTTGCAGTAAGTCGTCGTTCCTCTCTCATGTAGTGAATTCAGCTTGGGGCAAATAGAGTTTCAGCTTGTTAGCCTCCAAAATGAATGATGCAGTCGAAAGAATTCCCATGTAGCCTTCTCAGACAATTCATTTCCCATTTGCCGCTCCAGTAATGTGCAGTATACACAGAAACACTACGGTGCTTAATTACACACATTAGAACATGGACAGCCAGTCAATATACAAGGATTTAGATTAGTAAGTTAATTTACTAAATATTGCTCTGCACAGTGCTGGGCTGAGGAAGCGTTGGGGGGCGGAGAAGAAAGGCAGCGTTGGGGGGAGGAGGGGGGAAAGGTGATGCAGCGTTGGGGGGCGGGGGAGAGGGTAGAGCCACCTTGAGTAGTTATATGATTTAGAAATATATTACCATACCTAAGCAGAGTATATGCTGGTAGTTTGTAGGTAATTATGGTGTACTATCATTAACTATTTTAACTACTAATCATTATCAACGTTGGTGTGGTTGTATCTACCGTATTTGCTCAAATATAAGACGACCCCCCAAACTTTGGATATTCCTTTAGGGGAAAAAAACTAAAAGCCTGTATATAAGAATACCCTATAGGAAAAAGTTTAACTTGTATATTCACATGTAAATTGCTTAGCAATACTTTGGCCCTAAGTTTGAAATTCCCATCTCAGTTCCCTGCAATTCACTCTTTATTGAGTAGACCCTCTAATTAATTCAGTGACATGAAATGGTCATCTAACCTTCACTCAACTGCAACTTCCCTTCTAGTGAATGTCTTCCAATGATAACCAGTGACAGGCCAGATCCTTGGATATGACAGTCAGGAAAGTGAATTCCACAGATGCCCTAGGTGTTGAACCAGGCTAGAATCTTCAGTATGAAGCCGGTGTGTGTCATATTAAGTAACATTTAAACTAGCAAAGTGAAGACATAACACAGATTGAGGCATTGGGACGTATTGTCACATTGACTGCACACATTGTTCTAGTTGAGACGTAGTTCCAAGACTTGTGAAATGACTACATTATTATTTGAATTTTCTTCCACTGTTTGATTGATAGCTGAATAGGATCTGAAAACTTAATCAGCGTTAGCAGGTCTGGCCCACAGTGGCTTTTTTTTTATTTTTTTATTTTTACAGCAATTTCTAAACGTCCCCTCACTGTTTCTAGCTCCTTGCTAACACGCGTTGCTTGCTTTTTTTTCTAACTTTTTTTATTTGCCCTAAAAATTGTGTGAGTTCCATTTAAAGAAATATTTAGTTTATTCTGGTGCATTTATTGAAGCCCTCAGGGCTCCGCTACATGAGTGACTGCATCCCAGCTCCTGTTACAGGACCAGCTTGAGGCATCATTCCCAGTGACGGGCGGAGGGGAGCTGATTAATGAAAGATGTCAGGCAGATTTGGTTGGATGGCATCCCATGCAGCCCCGAGTGATTTGCTTATTGAGATGAAAATCACCGTGACAAATCGCTGCGTAGAGCCGTCTGTCTGACGACGAGCGCAGGGCCAATTGCATCCTGTTGGGCGAAATGCGCCTTTATACAACTTATTATGCATATTATGATGCAATCTTCAGCCGGTTCGTAATCCTTGTCTAGTGCTGGTTAACAATAAAGATTCTGTTAAAAACAGAGGCTTGAAAACGGGTGGCATTAAATTCTTTAACAAAAAAAAAAAAACATGAAGGTTTTCACACCACCATTAATATCCCTTGGCAGGGACAGTGATACTTGAACTTCTATATCCGGTTCTCGCGACATTCCTCCGCAACTGTAAATGGACATTGATCCTCTAGGTTTGACCCAAACATGAAAACTCCAGGCGAGGACTTTTTATGAAGTTTCCAATTTATTAAATCCTATACGGCAGGAAAAACGAAAAGACACTGACGCCTTACACGTTTTTCTCTTCTCTTTATGATTAAGTGGCTGAGAGGCGCAAAATGCATAAAATGTCTACTTCTGGCAGTGTGGGTGGCCTTTACGCCCCTCTCTCAGGCGCATAAGTATAGGCCTATTTGCTTACAATAGGCTTATAATGAAGCGCCCGGAAAGAGACGCAAATGCTTATGGCGTCCATTTCTGCCAGTGTGGGGTTTCCTTTTGTACTGCTTTATTGGATATAATAAATTGGATACTACATAAGAAGTCCTTGATTGGAGTTTTGATGTTCTGGACAAACCTCGAGTTTCATGGTCTGATTTAATTCTTTCACTCTCTTTCTTGCTGTGAAACTCAGAGACCAAAACATCAGGTACACGTACATTACTCTCAGCATGTTTATGATCCTTCCCACAGTTCTAAATGGGTTGAAATTATAGTCCGTTACATAGTCCTGACCAAAAGTAAGTTGTCATATCAGCAGAATGATTTTGTAATCATATAACTTTGATACAGTGGAGAGCAAATGCCTGTTGATCATAATATTATGGATTTATGCCTATCAATGGAAGCTTGAATTCACTCCCCTATCCACCACACACTCTTTGAAGCCCTTGATTCGTTTTAGACTATGACCTCTTAATCTAACTATTCTCCTGCTTTGAATTTGCATTACAGGGTTAATTAATAAAACTGGATGTATGTGTTTATAAATTAAAACATTAAAGATGGGAGCTTCTTGTTATTGTAACATGAATTGTTACATGCAGTTGAGCACAATAGGGCACCAACTGCCTCACGCGTTTTGTGCATAGCCACACGCCTGGAACTAAGCACCAGTGCGAAACGCGTTACCAGGAAAGATTGTTTCTTTTTATTTATTGTTGCTTAGTTCATGTTTTTGTTTCCTTCTTTCTACAGACAGATAGAAGGCAAGGTGGTTGAAATATCCAGGCTTCAAGAAATTTTCACAGAGAAAGTGCTCCAACAGGTAAGAGATGCCCGTATGCCAGCGTACTAACATGATACAGAACAAAGGTTCTAATCCCTACGGGCATTTGCCCAGAGTGCTGCCCCTCTCATTGTCTGCTGCACAAATCGGTTTTATTTATTTTCTATGGGATGTAAATTCAGACTTCCATTTTTTATTTGTTTTTAAAGATCTCTGCTGCCTCATTATAAATTAGAAATCCGGTAATTTGTATTGCTTTTCACAGCTGTCACCAGATTCCCTCTGCTTGTATACCACTATCATGGGGCCGACATATTGAGTCAGATCTTCCTTCCTATGACTCAAGATTCTAAAACAATATGTCCGCCCCCTGACCATGCTATTCAGGAGAGAGAGATTATCTCATGCTTTTCTCAGCAAGACAATATACAAAAACGGTACGTTTTCAAGTTAATGCCTTAGGTTAAATGTATTCACTTTTCTCACATTTGTGTACACTGTTCCAGTAATGTTTCCTGCTCACTCAAGTTCTAGAAATGCTTTAAAAAAAAATCATAAAGGTTGCAAATAAATGATCAGCATTTCACATCCAATTCCAGCCATTATCATCTTACATACATGTACACCACGTAAACAGATGTGTTTTCTTTTTAAAGGGACTGTATCACCTAAACATTGCTTATTGCATATTTAAAAGAAGAAAAACTACCACAACTAGAGGACATAGTCTTAAATTACAGGGGCAACGATTTAAAAGTAATATCAGGAAGTATTACATTATAGGGCAGTGGATGTATGGAATAGCCTTCCAGCAGAAGTGGTAGATGTAAACACAGTCAAGGATTTTAAGCATGCGTGGGATAGGCACAAGGCTATCCTAGCTATAAGACCGGGAACGGGGGACTAATAAAAGTACTCAAAAAAAATTGGGCAGACTAGATGGACCGAATGGTTCTTATCTGCCGACACATTCTATGTTTCTATAATGTAAATGTTGAGAATGCAACATTATTGAAAATAAATTATATATTACGTTATCAGAATTGCAAGCAAATGCCTAAATTAGGACAAAAGTGTGTCTTTAAATGAGTCTCCTGCTTATGACATCACCTGTGGCTTGAAATGCAAATTAAATATTTCCCATTGAAAAACAGTTAATTTGCATATCAAATCACAAGGGGTGTCAAAAGCAGGAGACTCCAGACACATTGAAGACACATTTTTCTCCTAATTTAGGCATTTGCTGGCAGTTTTGCTAACACAATGTATAGATAATTTCCAATCATTTTTGTTCTCTACATACACAGTAAAAACAGTGTTAAGGTGATACAGTCCCTTTAAGTACCATAGAAAGTCACAGATCAAGTACTAGAGAATTCCTGCTGCTCTGGCATATAAGGAGTTAAACAGGCAGGGCCATGTAAATCTAAGCTGTGGACAGCTGTGCACATTACTGGTTTGCCAATTACTGCATGGAATCGTTTCCATTCCCTCTTGGTGGTATCTAGTTATGTGCTTTTTAGTGTTTAAAGATGTTTTATCTGTAGCACTATTAAATGAATCCCTGATTGCTAGTAAGTATACCACAAACAGATTGAGCATGTGTAATGCTTTACTCTTCAGTTAATGAAGCCGATGCAGTAACATGGAATCCTGTAGTCCTCACTGGCGAACCTTCCTCTGCTGCTTCTCTGATTTTTTTCATAGTTTTGTTGAAAATCAGAGTGTATTCAGGGGGCCATGTACTAAACTAGTGCAGTGGGGGGGGGGGGGGGAGTAGGCGAAACACATCAAAAGGGGCAATTTGCGAAGATTTGTAACATTTTGCGGTTTTTTTCCCGATTTGCGCCTCTTATGTTTATATTTATTTGTGCATTTTGCCGGTTATTATTATTATTATCATTATTGTTATTATTATTGTTATTATTATCATTATTGTTATTATTATTATTATCATTATTGTTGTTATTATTATCATCATTATTGTTATTATTATCATTATTGTTATTATTGTTATTATCATTATTGTTATTATTATTATTATCATTATTCCGTTTATTAACTTGGCATCCGATCTGTTTTAGAGGGAATTGTAGAAGCCTGCGCTGGATTGGACCATTCAGTTCATGGCCAATATGGTGGCAGCTTCATTGAAAACTCTTTAGAGTCTACTCAATAAAGAGAGAATTGCAGGGAACTGAGATGGGGATTTCATTCTTTAGACCAAAGTAGCCGAGTTATGAGTCAGCTGAATGGGAGAATGTTCCCAACTCCGTTACTTGTAGGGTTGCCACCCAGCCGGTATTTTACCGGCAGGCCGGTAAAAATATGGCTCGCTGCCAATGTTAAGTCTATGGAGGCAGTAGCAAGGCCGGTATTTTTTTGTGGAAAAGGTGGCAACCCTAGTTACTTGGGCCTTAATTTTGAAATTCCTGTTTCAATTGCCTGTAATTCTCTGAGTAGAGCCATTTTTGTTTTGGTGGTTTTTATTTATATTCTGTATGCCCCACCGCTGGTTAATTTTATTTTATTTGAATTCACTGCCCACCTGCTGAAATCTAAATGTTTAATAAACGCGATACCTGTTGTAGAAAGACAAAGCATGGCTAGCGCCCCTGGCAGCGACTGCGTTAATTTGCCAACCGTTCATTTCTTTTTCATTTATGTATCTGGCAGGAAACAGATATTGATAATATCCACCAGCTAGTTGTGGGAGCAACAGAAGACATCAAAGAAGGAAACGAAGACATACGAGAGGTATTGTAATAACTGCACAGTGTCCTAAAAATAGTGGGAAACATCTCTATTCATGTGATTTAGGGGCAAAATCAATTAACCTGGCAAATATCTCGGTAATGGATTATATACGGATTGCAGGTACTACAAAGCAGCACAATTGCTGGGAAATCTGTACACATAGTATTCTATAAAGCTTGTAATGAGAAGACATAATAAAGATCGCTGGTACCTACATAATACAGTCATTAAACCATAATAACCTTGCTATTGCTAGCCCATGTACACTCTAAATGAGACCATTGTAAGGAAAGTGATGTTTTTTTCTGATGCAGTCTACCTGCGAGATTCTGGCATTTTTGATTACAATGTACAAACCTTTAAAAGATATGGGGTACTTTTATTATAGAGGTATCGTACTGAATGGATATAGTGCATTAGGAAAGACAAAGGCATCAGAAGCAGCGTGAACAGATATAGCTTGTCATTTGTAAAGAAGTGCAGGGTGGTATATAGTTCAGGTTCCACATTTCAGCTATTCCACTATACTCCCAATAGGATATAGGGTATAATCAGCCTAATTAGAAACAGTTTGCCCCAAGTGGACATTGCTGTAACCTTGGTGTAGAATTAACGCCTGGATTGCAGATGATCAATAAGTCAGTTTTGGACTTGTTAGTACACAGTCTATACTTGTATATCTAGAATGCTGAGGTTTCATGTTTAGCTTATAATTCAGCATGAGAGTGCGAAATGCGTTAACCTATAGTGCCATTATTACACTGCTGCTGGTCAAATCTAAAGATAATTGAAGTTGATGCTGGTCTGTCACTAGATTATTTTTCATTACTCTGTGCTCTGTAGGCAATAGCATCAGTTTATCATTGCTTTTTAAACAAATTATTACTTAAAAAGACACACAATCAACTGCTTGAAGACTCTGCATTCTAAGTATTGGGGATGGTCAAGATGCTGGATATAAATCTCCATGGATGCCAATGACCTGCTGCATTCCACCTGCTGAACGGAGTTTGTAGAGTTCCACAAGTTCTAGGTAGTTATAGGTCCTCATTGTGGAATGTAAGGGATGCAGTATACATCTGTCAAGATCGTTCCCTACAACAGGGGTTTATCATTGGATCCATTTGTAATGGGGAATCTGAGCGGCTCAGCTCTATGGTCACCTTGCTCTCTGTAACTAAATATCCTGCTTTATTTATATAGCGCAAACAATTTACACAGCACTTGGTACATAAGGGAACTACACACTGTTAGATGAATATAGCCAGACCGAGACATGAGGCTAGAGAGCAAGCTTCCAATGTAGACCTAAACTCCATGACACTGAGAACATAACGGCAGCGCCTCCATCCCCAGTACTTAAAACGTAGAGACTTGAATGATCCAGACTTAATAGTAAAGATGGGCGACCAGATTGAATAGGGTAACAAAATAAGGCATACAACGCGCAAAGAATAAACAGCCTCTTCCTCTCTGCCTGCTCGCCCCCGCAAACCCCCCTGGGAACCTCTTCTCCTGGCACATTTGAAATGTGCCTTGGGTGAGAGGGGGATGGATAAATAGTATACGATGGGTAGCAGCAATAACCAGCTAGTACGAACAAGAGAAATACACTCATTATGGATTCGCTCCTAAAATTATTTGAATATGTTGTAAGACTGAGGAGATTGAATCATACGGAGGAGCCTAAATAAATAAAAAACTGCAGAAACCCGATCAAAATTTGAACATCTTGGTTTCTCTAATGACAGAATTAAGCCATAACTTGTCCTTTTTGCACTAACGACTGGTATCCCTACTTTTTTTTTTTCTATGTAGTTATATGGACTTTTATCTATTTTCATTTGTATATATCTTAAACTTCTTTTATGTGGTTTTGTATCTTGTGTTGTATCGTAGTTTCTCTGTTTTGTAACGTCTTGAATGTTGTGTATTCAAAAGAAAAAGATGAAAATAAAGAAATTAAAAAAAAAAAAAAAAGATAAGCAAAAAAAAGTTGATAAAACCAGTAAATTATATGTGTGGGTACATTAAATGAGAAAGAGGAACATTACAGCAACACCACAGAAGTGTAAAAATAACATCGGCCACCGAGAAATTACAAATAATGTGGGCTGTGAGCCTGGCAGCTATATGAAGCAATCATTACACTGACTGTATGACTGCTATGTTTAATATCTATCCTGTGATAAACCATCCCCATTACTGTCTATAGCCTTGCTGTCCAATGCACTGCAGCAGGTCCTGTGCTTGTAATGATTGTGTTGCGTTTCCCACTCACCCTGTTATCAGCTTAGCTAGCAAAGTCCTAGAAGACCCTCAATATATATCTCCTAATCCTTCCAGACACTCTCCTGCTAGGATGATTTAAACAGCAAAATATAACCAAAAACACACTTTATAGCTAATGCAGTGAGTTGCACTGTTCATCTAACTTCATCTTACCTGGAACTCACCTTTTGATACAGGAGCATCCACGTTTTACATGAAGTGAGCCACGTGATGAGAAATGTATATGCGCATTGGGTCTCATTAAACTTTTTCTTTACAGTAAATGTAAAGAGCTGCCTGTTAGCCATGGAATCATGTTTGGTAGTAATATGAAAGCAGTATAAAAATAGTTTAAATCAGCTTTGTTAAAACCAAACATACATTTAAAGGGCTGATGACAGGATGGGTAAAGTCACTTGGGCCTGCAGCTTATTGTGAGGTGGTTTCTAGAGGGGTGAGTAAGTTACTCAGCACTTCCAAACAAAAATTGTGGGGCTGCTTAAAGACCAAATGGTCTGGGCCCCTACCTCCCCCACTCCACGTCTATTGCCCCCACATCCCTTGCCATAACTCCACTTCACATGCCCCAGCACCCACATTGTACAACCAGGACTAACACCAGCCAGCACCCACTTTGCATCCACAGGACTTACCCTAGGGCCCCACGACATGCCCCATCACCACATAGCACACCCAGAACTTACCCCAGCATTTCAGAACCTGCTCCAGCATGGTGTCTGTACACTGATCCATTTTACCATGCTGCCTCTTACGCACCCCACGTGGTCTGAAGTCTGAGCACCGACACTCCCAGCACTCTGATTTCAGAACATGGTATACCTAGACAGCGCACCGACACTGTGCTGCCTGCTCGTCGGCAGAGGGCTGGTGAGGGGAGACTCTCCCTCCCCAAGGGGACCCATGTCGTATCGCCTGTCATCCCTTAATGGAGGCCCTGAACTTACTGTTCAAACCAATGACTATCGGGGGGGGGGGGGGGGGGGGGGTTTAATGCTTGGAGCTGTGCTGCAAACAAACCCCTTGTTTTATCAGTAGCAGTTGTTTTGATGCTGGAATCCTATAAAGCCAGACTCTGCTTTGAGCCATAATATAATAATGATAATTCTATATTTTCTTTTCTTCGTTCTTTCCAGGCAATCAAAAATAACGCCGGCTTCCGGGTGTGGATCCTCTTTTTTCTAGTGATGTGTTCATTCTCCTTGCTTTTCCTGGACTGGTACGATAGTTAAATAACAGAGACCTTCTGCACTTAATTCTTGCACAATGATCATATCGTAAGAGTGGGGGAAATGGCATTTTAATGTTGCAATGATTTCTCAATAACATTTACTTTGTCTATTAATAAATGTCCGGTAAAGGTTGTCCAAGCAGCCACTAACTGGAGCATACACTGTTTGTCCGATCACACAAAAGGCCACTTATGTCAATATTCTGCATCTCTGTCTGGCCTAAACAAAACGTATTTGTATTTAACATAAAACGTTTTGATTGAAGATGTACAGATTACGTCACCATGACTAATTGGGAAAAGCTACTTCATATTATTTATCTCTGTATTTAATGGACGTGTAGTGTATATCTTTCTATCTCCCAATATGTAATTCCTTCGTGGCACAAGTGATATTTCAACCAATAGGATCCTACATCATCATCAGAACTGGACTCCTCCAGAGCAGTTACTTCCCATAGTCCAGCATTCCACCTCCATGGGATTTTCATAATAAGAGTTTGTAACAAATCGCAAGTCAGGAAAGCTGTATATTAAAATATTCATTTAAATCTGGTGTGCCCCTTTTTATTCCAATTATGGTTATGGTATTGATTAAGATGCACAATGGAGAATAAAAGTGCACAGTTTTCTTCAACGCCGGTGGGAAAGTACAGGTTATTTATTTACCTTTGTTGTAATATACTAATTTGGACAGCTTGTTTCTACTGTATGCAATATGTTGTCTACTAGGAATAAAGAGTCAAATGGAATTTTCATTAAATTATTAACATAGATCTCAAGTGCATGATTTTAGTGCTCTTCATCGTAAGAAATTAAAGTAAAATGTCAAACCCGGTCACTGAGTGCATGGGAACAGTCCGCTGTGTTTACAAAGAACAATAATGCTGAATGTGGAGTAATCACTAAAACCAATTGCATGTTTCTGTTGACATACCCAATACTTCTGTATCCTCCAGACTTCTGAGTCTTGGGACTTCTCTGAAAAAGGATATGATGGAACTGGTGAAGTGTAGAGGAGGGCTACAAAACGAATAACGGGAATGGCAAGTTTTAGTTATGAAGAAAGGCTAGAAAAGTAAAATGTATATGCACTAAAGAAATGAGGGGATATTATTATACCATTTTATAAATATATTCAGGGCCCATACAATGGGCTCACCACAGATCTCTTCTTTAACAGAGGAAAGGAATTTGTGTCTACAACAGTGGAGGGGTAAGGACCATAAGTGTATGGAATTCACTGTTTAAAGAGGTGGAGATATTGAATACATTAGATGCCTTTAAAAAGGGCCTGGATACATTCTTTTTTTTTTGGGGGGGGGGGGGCAGTTTTTATTTTTTTTTGGGTGTATTTCATAAAAATCATATATACACCTGTAAAATATTATATTATTTGTGAAATGCCCCTATATATGTACCAATATCTATAATCCTCATTGGCATGCAAAGCACCAAATATTCATCATGTCAAACTTTCATCCGATATAAAACACAAGTTAATCTGCCATAGGCTTTTTCCGTTTCTGCACTTTCAAACCTTCATTTATTTTAAAGAGTGACTTTCTGTTCCATCACAGCCTTTAGGTCCAAACAATGCTCCATAACAGGGCTGGTTCCCTTCATGCCCAGCATGACTTCCGGCAGTCAGCATCTTGTTGCAATAAATCTCTAATAGATTCATCCACCAGGAAACTTGGACCTCTGTTTTGTTAAAGTGTTCTGAACCTTATGTGTACTGTGTATAACTTCTGATTATTTCAGCAGCACCTCATACTGTATATACTCATTAAGATGTGTGCTTCCCTCCTTATATACTAATTGCTTTTTGCCATCTAATCTTGAATGCTCCATTACCAATTCAGCCTCTACCCTGATACGCAATCTCTACCATATTATTACCAACATATTGTATTACCCAGTTTTTGTTTTTTGTATTCATTGTACAGCCAATCACACTGTTTTTGCTGCATGCTCACACCTGTTTTGTAAGCATCATTTTTACATTTATATTATTTGAGCCTGTAACTAGCTTAGCGCACCGACATTTTTCTTTTCCCTGCTTGCACATATTTGAGGTTGTTGGCTCCTCATTGTCTGGTTGCAGCTTGCTGTTATAGGGTTAATTGGGAGGAGGTTTAATTGCACTTTTCCAACACATTGTATAGGTTTTGGTGGCAGTATTACTGCTTTGTGTGCCCAGTAGATAGGAGGTGAGAGTAGGTTCTCACCCTATTGAGAGTGTGTCTTGACGTGGCCGGTGAGCTTAATTATGCTTTGGCCAATTCATATAACCAAAACCTCTCATTTATTTATATATTTGTTGACAACTTTATTAGGGTGAGAAGCGCAGACAGTTTTTGTTTTTTGTATTCATTGTACAGCCAATCACACTGTTTTTGCTGCATGCTCACACCTGTTTTGTAAGCATCATTTTTACATTTATATTATTTGAGCCTGTAACTAGCTTAGCGCACCAACATTTTTCTTTTCCCATATTGTATTACCCAACCAGGCTTATTTTGAATTCCTCTCTTGTTCCTTTAACCCAGATCACTGTATAACTCATCTCCTGTTTTGTTCACTGCAACTATTTGCTAGAAGTAGTCGTCTTACCAGCGCTCCCCACTCCAGTCCATAAAATCCCAGTATAATCTTTCTCTCATGTTCCTCACAGCTTCTCCACTTTGAAAAATCCTTCAACTTTCCATCCTATTGCGAATAAGATCCTGACATGAAACTATTCCTATTTTACTTTCTGTGCATATTACTAAACCCTCCCCATCACTGCCACTGGTCCATCCATCCCCTGGAATCCTCTATTTCTTCCTTTCCAGGCTTTTCCTGTACTGCCCTGAGCCTAGGTTTACAAGGACAGCCATGTTTCCTGGACACATGGCATTTACATTGTGCCCTGCAGTATGCATAATTAAACTGTGCCCAGATGTAACCAATGAATTAGTCCCATTGAATGCAACTGATTGATGCCTGAACACATAAAGACTGTAATTGTAAGGCTGAATATAAGGTAATGTGTTCAGAAAATTGAGGACTGATCTGTTGATTGTTATATTATTGGTTATTGAATCCAGTATTGTGGAATTTTTTGACACTATATTCACATTGCTGGTGTTCAAGGTGAACCATGTTTTTCCATTGGATTGCTCTCTATAAATATGGTGCAATGTTTCAGTTAGCACAAAGTATCATGCTGAATAATAATAACCATGATGTCATGTAGAGTGGGGCAGATGTATTAAAGATGCTAGATCTAGCACATGCCATCATAATCCTAGTATAATGATTTCTAAATTGGTTTTATAGAAGGTCCAGCTTTTTCCTCTAGGTAGGTGACTAACAGTAAATAAGTTACATTTATAGTTCCTGGATACACTGTAATTGAACAATGTTTTAAATATCCACGACCATTTTTTAGCTTCCTTTCAATTAAGGGCATTTATCTATTGTCTGGATACAGTGGATGGAAAAAGTTCCAGAATCCGCACATCAGGAGACTGTTACTTAGAATTAAATATAACACAATGACACATGCCACTGTAAAGGAGGTGAGTTAACAATACATCTGATTCAGCTACAATTGTATTGATCACAAAGGAAGGTAAATTATTTAATTAGTCAAGTGAGACAGCCTCAACAATCATGACCACATGTGCCAAAGAGGTCGCAAGAAAAACCTCACCAACGGTCTACTCAATGAACTGGCAGTCGCAGGGGATTGAGATGGGCGTTTCATTAGGCTACAGGGTTTTATGGTGCAAACGCTGTCCTCTAATGATGATGTCATATTCCAAGATGTCATACACTCTGCTAAACAAATTCAAGAGTGGTCATGAACTCCAGCATCAAATGCTTTCCATCTCCTCGCCCATCGCTAGATCGAAACATCCTGGAGCCAACGTGGGATGTTCTGCAGTGCCCTGAACCAATCCGTATCCACCTTCTGCAGCCCTCATTGAACTGGACGCTTTCCTTCTTGAAGTATGTGCCAAGGTTTAGGACTAGTATCAGGAAGCAGTCCTGGCGTGGTGTCCTTACTTTATTAGGTCCTTGATATCTATATATTATTAGGTGTTGCTATTATTTTGTCCACCCCATTTGTGCATTTTCCCAATTGACTTAATGTCTGCTGTGCTGGAAGAGTTAAACAGCCTCATTAACGTCACCGGTAGAACTCGCTTTACAGGGGTTGAAATTCTTGTTGCTACGGCCTCCCATCCCGCTGAGCAACAAGCACAGTGGACACTGGCACACTCTCTCTTAACCCTGTAATGCGAGGAGCTGACGTTCCATAGTAATAAAGGCATATACACAGCTTGCAGTAGTATCCATATGGAGACGTTACAGTTATCAAAGTGCCTTTTATTACATTGGATGTTCATTCAGGGAAAATGGTGTTAAACACTGCAATACTTTATATCTTGCTAATAATATTATAGTTATGTGTATGTAAATATTCACACTTTATTTCTGTGATCAGGAGCTGTATTTAAAATCACATTACCCGAACACTCCAGATGTCAATCGCAGTTTAGATGTTCAAAATGTTTATATGTTAAAAACAATAAACTGAATTTCTAATAAAAGTCTGGGTATTCTGGGTGCATTAGTTGATTTGAGGTGTGTAAAGGTGTATTTCCTATAGGTTATTCGAATGTTTCTCTTGTTACAGAATTACTAAGTGAAATATTAATGTAGGACTTCTCAAAGATCCTTCTCTGGTTCATCACATCTTTGTGGAGCTGAAATCAGAAAGTGCCTTTTATAACATAGTAACATAGTAATTTAGGTTGAAAAAAGACACAAGTCCATCAAGTTCAACCCTTCTACCTATCATTTCAGCGTTTTGATCCAAAAGAAGGCAAAAAAAAACCCTAAGGAAGCTATTTCGAATGTTGCCTCCTAGGGGGAAAAAAATTCCTTCTTGACTCCAAAAGGGCAATCAGATTTCTCCTTGGATCAAAAAGCTCTATTATTAATGCTCATTCTATTATTAATACCCCTGTATGTTCTGCTTTTCTAAAAAAAACATCCAGACCATTTTTAAATGCATCTATTGTGGTTGATAGCACTACCTCTCTTGGCAGTGAGTTCCATAATTTTATTGTCCTTAATAAGCAATTAAGAGGTCTGGAATAAAAACCTATACTGTAGATTGAACCTGAGTTTGAAAGCTATAAGCATCTTTCAATAGAAAGACATTCCAAGGATCTGTTGAACAAGTGAACTGCAAACATCAGGCAGAAAGATTGGCCTAATAATGTCTGATTTGTATCGTTCATTTTATTTCACAGATCTGTTGGCATGGTTTTTCTCTCTTGTCTGTTGCAAAACAGAGATGCCAACGACCTTCAAACTCAGGTCCAATCTACATTAATTACTTATAAATTCTACGCTCATCTAGTAAGTGCGTTCATTAAGATAACTTTTTGTTGTAAAGAGCAAACAGTTGCTCCAGTTTTCTGGTGGCTACAATCTCTCTATTAAACTTGTCATGCGTTTATAAGTGGGTGAAAGCTTAAAAAAAAGAATAAAAACACAGATCTGTTTGTTAGTCTTTTCCATAATGTGATGCAGCACATCGCTGACTGTAGGTTGCTTACCCCCGGATTTCCATTGATATAGCATACAACACCTATGGATTTATTTTCACTTTTTATTTAATAATAAAGATAAAATGGGGGAAAAAAAGATATCGCACTCAAAAGCAGGAGATTCAAATAATGCATACCTTACACCTAAGTGCTGTAAACACACAAGAATTGAAACCATTTCAAATTAAGTAATAAATATTTATAGGAAGAATGGGGGCAATGGATGTGGAATGAATTATTTGATAGCTGGACATGATTGCTCAATCAATTATTCACGCAGCCAATTTAAGCGGAGCTCCATGACTGGCATATACTTAACGTGTCTCAGTTATATATTCTCAAACACACTATAGTGGGATGACTACCTGTTCACATCCTTAACAGATTAATAGTTTGCAAGTGCCTTGTGTAAATCCCAATCCTATCACTACATAGCATCCATACTGTATACATTTCAACAACAGTGTGTAAAACCCACACAATCTCCATCTAGCACCTTTACAGATTCTCGCGTGTGATCAGCACCACGGAAGGTCTTCTTCAGTCTCCGCTAGAGTTTAATGGTTTGAATGCACAGCATTAGGAGAGCAAGCAAAGTGCAGAGGAGGGAATGACATTGGATCAGGAGGCCCACCAGGCAGGTTACTGCTGGATAATACAAAGTAATGAAGGCTATCTATAAAGAGGAATTACATATTTGCAAGCAGTCCCCGTATTCTGTTTAAACAATGCATGTTTAGAAAACAAACATTGCTGAAATGTACCTGTACTGAGCTCTAGATATCTGGTATAGACCTAGGTCAAGGTTCTAAAGGTAGAGCTGGAACTTTCCATTGGTTGACGTGGTCATTTGTCCATGTTTCAAACTGACCTACAAATTTGCTTCAACCACCATTCTGATGGCTTCCAAGGTGGTTGTTCTAGATTTAGAACATTGCCTGAGAACTATTCTTTTTCTAGAACACCTCATGTCTTTCAGTATTAGTATTTACATGGAGGGGATGAACAATATTTCCAAGACCCACACATGTACAATCTCCCTTAGTTCCCGTGGTTACATTAGTACAACAGAAACAGGTTCCACAGAAGGGAACGTGCTGTAACCCCAAGCCCACAAAACACCCTCCAGCTTCTGTAGACTACAACTCTTACCAGGCCTGTGTGTTGCTGAGCATTATGGGAGTTGCAATCCTCAGCAGCTGCACTATAAGACATTACTTAGCAGCCTAGCTAAGAACAAAGCAATGCACTTACCTCTTAGCTGCGGTAGGGGGTCAGTGAGTTGTACCTGTCTATGTACACTATGCTAGCGCTTGTGCATATCCACAAATGCAAAGCCACAATGGAAATGCAATGAGTGCATATTAAACATAGACAATCCACCATCACAATGCTGCATTGGACACCATGTAATACTCATTACTGAACCAGGAGGAGTGTTACAGAGGAATTTAGCTCCATATACATTAGCAAGGATGTCAATTATTACCACATTAATAAATGTATGGCTACAAGTACAATGCCACTTTCTTTATCAGCCCAGGAAAAAGTATTACTTTCAGCCGAAAAAGAATTACACAACAGATGTGGATAGAACTACAGCTCCTATAATCCTCAGCCAATGATGTCTGCTGGTGCTGGTTTTTCTACATTAAACTACACTGTGTAACTGATATATAATATACATGCCTAGTGTACCAGCATTTTCCACTGCCTTCACTCGATAATCTCTAGGGGCTACTCAATAAAGAGGGAATTGAGAAGGAAATGTCAAAATTAAGGCCAAAGTAGCAGAGTTGGAAAAATTGTTCAATTCAACTGAATGGGAGAATTTTTCCAACTCGGCTACTTTGGCCTTAAGTTTGAAACTCCCGTCAATTCCCTGCGGTTTTCTCCCGATTAAGTAGACCCTTCCATGTATGCAGCTTAAATAATTGCAGTGGAAAGAGTCTTTGTCTTCCAATACAAACGCCCCACCGCAAGAATGTGTGTATACAATTAAATAAATGGGAGGGTGGAGGGGGTCTGTAAATTTATTTTTCTCCACATTGTGCCAAAACTGGGCTCAGCCAACTACAAAACATTTTTAATTTACAGTTTGTGTTAACCCACTGTTCAGTCTAAAACCTAAAATTCTTATCCATACAGTTTTATTGTAACAACAGTGAAATCTATTACAGGTCCCAGAACTCACATAATATCCTGCTACATCACTACACTAGAAAAAACATCAATAGGAAAAAACATACAAAAAAAAAATAAAAGTACATTTTATATTCTAGGCGATAGGTCTGTATTTGTTATTGCAAAACAGCGGGGCATTATTAATATCTGTATTCTTAGAACAATCCCCTAAAATGTATCCTTAATTCCTGGATATATACAGCACTGTGCAAAATTTTTAGGTAGGTGTGAAAAAATGCTGAATAATTAATCATTTATACCAAACAGGTGCTAATGTTCATAAATTGAATGTGTAGGTTGAACCACAATCATTTACTGAAACAGCTGTGCAGGAGGAATAAAGCTGGGTGAGGAACAGCCAAAGTCTGCTAACAAGGTAAGTTTGCTAAAGACAATTTAATGTCAAATGTCATACACTGTGGCAAGACTGAGCACAGCAATAAGACAGAAGATAGCTATATCAGCATGGTCTTTCCCAGGCAGACAGGGTTTCCAGATGTGTTATCCAAGCTATTTTTAAGAAACACAAAGAAACTGGCAATGGTGAGGACCCTAGACGCAGTGGTCGGACAAGGAAACTTAGTGCAGCAGATGAAACACATCATGGTACGTCCCTTCTCAATTGGAAGAAGTCCAGCAGAGGCACCAACTCTGCCTAAAACATTTGCACAGTACTGTATATAGTGGATCCCTGAATTATTTCTAATTATTCAGACATTAAAAATGTTTGTATTATTTTTATAATCGGTCATTACAAAGGTATTTGCTTTGTCTCTCATTTTACCTAAATTGAGAATCAAGTACATTTCTTCTGTTGACTCACGAGATGGACCAAGTTTCCAAATAACCTTATAAAACATGTGAAATTAGTTTTTCTTGCCTACTTACGAATATAATTTAATTTCCCACTAATTATTTAATGCTATGTTTACTCCCTTGTTACTAAAATCACAATACTAACTAATGTCACAATTCTGAACATACCAGGTACAGATTCACCCAAAACCATATATTTTACTCCCCGTCACAATCTGTTCAATTCCAGTTTTATCTTCAAATATGTTCTACTTGTTTAAAAAAAAAAAAATGGAACCCCAAGTAGCAGGTTTCCTTGAATTGAGTGGATGTGATATGTGTTATGTACCCATGAAAGATCTGTACAGGTGTATGCACAGCAATACCAGTAAACAGAAGCGCGTATTTTTTTTAAACAACCATAAATACAAGTAATCTCTAAATGCTTGTTAACCACTTGGCTGCCAGAGAGGCAGAGAAGGAGTTAATTGTGTTTAAAGTTCCTTTTCAGTCCTCTGGTTGGATTTTTGCCTTGCACTGCAATCAATGGCCCTTGTCCACCTAAGCCGACTTCTGGGAGGCCTCGGTCTCTTGTTCGGACAGTTTTTCTTCTGACAGGACTGTCATCCATGGTGATACAGAGCGCGTGATGGTTTGCTTGGCGAGGTTGTAGTGATTAATGACAGTATAAAACTTGCCCTGGGCGCTGGGGTCCTGCTCAGTATAGTAGTTGTCTAGAGCTGCAGGGATGCATCGGTTGTTCTGTGGGGAAAGAAAAGATGTCATTGTGTGAGCTGGAACCTACTTACTGCCTGGACACAGCATGAAAAGGTGAGATGAACTTTACTATACATTGTCCAGGGCCAAACCAGGTGAGTTCACCATAAAAGAGCATTATCCAGGGCCAACTGAGCTCTTCTACCTAGAAAACCTCACCAGATTTGTCCCTGCACAATGTACGTTGGTGAGAGGCAATATGTCTCAACTGTCACCTTTTAATGAACCCAAGACTTTCCCTTTTAACAGCAATGTTTAACATGGAAATTATAAAGGGAAGCTCTACAGCTGTAGTTAAACTACTTCCCATGATTCCCCTTTCTCGCTCATCTAGCTCCTATCAAGGCAAAGTGGCCACTTTCTTCATTTAAAGTGTCCATAATGCCTCAAAGTAGCCGATAGACAGAGTCTGCTATGAGGTTGCAGTGCAAAGATGAAATGACTGGTTGAATCGCCGGTGTTAAAGGCACAGTCTAGTCCCCAAACTCACTTTGGTGCAAGATAAAGATTACGGCTTGCATAGTGCACAGGCCTTTTTTTCCAGATTGGATGCAGGCATTCTGCATCAATCACATTCTTAATATTGGACTGAAGCCCTCCCCCAGTGATTACTCTACATGTTTACTGCAGGTGCGGCAGCACTGATTATATAGTCACTGAGGATATAAAGTTGTGTTTCATTTAGTCACTACCTGTGCTGCTGGAATAGAATACATTGTGTTGATTGTAATAGGCTTGAACTTGTACACAGTATGATCTCTCAACAGAGCAACACATTGTCTGATGATATCACTAGAGAGACAGAAATTCCATTCATTTGAATTAAATAATCCTCATTTCTTCCTGCAGCAAACAAATTGACTTTTATTCAGCTAGTGTGGGCAGTCACGGCTTCTTGCAAACTGCTGTAATTTCACAAATTCATCTACCTGTCAATTTTTTTTTTATTTTAAGCAATGCAAAATGTAAAACATGCATTTTAACGTTAACATTTGGAATATGCATTTTGGGCAGCAGAGAGTCCCTTTAATGGCGCAAGAAAGGTGGGGAATCAGTTGGTAAGTGGCTCTGAATACCCCCCCCCTCCAGTTCAAAACTGGACACATGGTAACCCTGGACCCACTGTGAGAGTGCAGTGCACTGCATCCGGACCACAAGGTACTGCCACTGTCTCCTACCCAGGAAAAAAAACTACTTACTCCACAGGCGGAATCATTAAAGAGCAGATCTCAATGGTAATGTTTTCTATTTACAGTTGAGGTACAGACTATGACGCTCACCCAGTGAGAAGTTTTACATTTCCCATCAAGCATGAGCACTACAGAAGTAATGAGGCTAAATCTCCCAGTAATAATGAACATTGCTGTTTGCGCTAAAGCAGCTTTGTATATTGTGTGCTAGAATCTCTACTGACACAGGAACAAATCTGCGAAAACTACTATGTTCCTGACTGTTTCCTTCTGGCACTAAACACCATGTGTTGACAATGTCTATCTGTATCGCACCCTATACCATATGTACACTCTTATTGTACAAAGAAATATAACATTGCCAGGAAGCCCTTTACCATAGCACAGGGGAGCAATGTGCCAAAGAATTGCACACATCTTCTGCAACTACTTCACGACATGATAAAACACTGCAATACATCATACTAGGAAAAAGAAAGTTACATAGCGCCTACTAATAAATACAAAGAGTGATAACTATTACAACCACCACCTACTAAAAGAAATATATTAAATAAATACAACCCCCCCCCCCCCCCCCCCCCCACACACACACAGAGCCAGAGGCGGCTCTAGACTTTGTGAGGCCTTAGGCGAAAGTCGAACATGAGGCCCTCACGGACACACATTATTAAATAAAATATATGCAAGTGATAATAAAAATGAACTGAAGAAATAGCATATTTCAAGATCAGACTCAAATCCCAGCTTCTAGAAATGAACAGCTCCTAGAATTGTATTTGTCTCATAATTATTCTACAAACATCTATAAACATTTGGTATAGATAAAATTGTGTGCGGCTGACATTGTTATTGCTGTGTCCTAAATGTGAACACTAACACATATCACACAGTCATTCATAGACACACTCAGTGAGCACACACTGACTCACAGACACACTCAGTCAGCACACAATCACACTCAGCCAGCACACACTCACAGAAACACTCAGCCAGCACACACTGACTCACAGACACACTCAGTCAGCACACAATCACACACTAACAGAAACACTCAGCCAGAAGGAAAGGTACTCAATGTTGAAAGTGGTCTCACAGACCACGTTGTGCTAGAAGATTGGCACTTTGTTCTTCCTCACAGCACCGGATTCACTGTGATTTAGCCATTCAATATGCCAGGATTTTGCCCCTCAATATGCCAGGATTTTGCCCCTCAATATGCCAGGATTTTGCCACTCTATGCCAGGATTGTGCCACTCAATCTGCCAGGATTTTGCCCCTCAATATGCCAGGATTTTGCCCCTTAATATGCCAGGATTTTGCCACTCTGTGACAGGATTTTGCCCCTCATTATGCCACAATTTTGCCCCTCACAAATCCTAGAATTTTGCCTCTCAATATGCCAGGATTTTGCCACTGTATGCCAGGATATTGCCCCTCACAATGCCAGGATTTAGCCTCTCACCTCATTATGCCAGGATTTTGCCCCACACTGTGCCAATATTTAGCCACTCATTATGCCAGGCTTTGCTCGTTTGTGCCACCCTCCTCCCCCCTTCCCTAGTACTTACCTCCACGCTGCTCTCCATTGTTTCCTCCGTGCATCTTCTCTCCTGCACGGAGGAAGGAAGTTCCGGTCGCATTTTTTTTTTTAACTTTATTGAAGCTGCGCGGGTTCAATAAAGTTTAAAAAAAATAAAATAAACGCGATCGGAGCTTCCTTCCTCCGTGCAGGAGAGAAGATGCACGGAGGAAACGTCCCAGGTTAGTGTAACAGGGAGATTAACGGCAGCGTTAAGCTCCCTGTTACATCAAAGGCAATAAGGTGAGTTAGGCAGCCGCGAGGCCCCCGTGAGTGCGAGGCCTTAGGCGGCTGCCTAACTCGCCTAATTAGAGAGCCGCCTCTGCACAGAGCATGTAATATAGGGCTAGTTTGCTGGATGTACTTGGGTTTCCAGGCTTGAGATTAATATCTTGTATTCTACAATCCATTTAGATATTTACATGACATCATACTTATTGCCCTACATCATTACAGTGCTAGTAAGAGATCTTTACCAGTGAATTGTTTATTAGCCTAGTCATGCTAGACAAATGGCTTGAACATTAATGGAAGCAGCCATCTTGTGTGTTATGTTTGTATAGCCATAGTGGGCTACTCATCATATCGCACTTTAACCCAGCTGTTCTCTGCAAGATGGCCACTTCCACTCAGGATTGGAACTACCATAGCCACAGTTCCCATTGTATATTTGTGGATTTTAACCCCTTCATGTCTGAGGGCAGTGCTGTATTTACCGCGAGGCATCCTAGGCGGATGCCTATGGCGGCAAATTTTGGGGGGCGGCAGCGCCCCCCAGCACTGAAATAAAAAAAATAAAAAATCCGGCCCTTTAAAAAAAAATAAAAAAAA
This sequence comes from Pelodytes ibericus, assembly GCA_036172795.1. Lineage (NCBI taxonomy): Eukaryota > Metazoa > Chordata > Amphibia > Anura > Pelodytidae > Pelodytes > Pelodytes ibericus. Next base: position 168,435,056 of record CM069863.1, on the reverse strand, counting down.
TACCACGCTGGCAGGCAGAGATGGAGGTGAGAAGGGATCAGAAGATCCCCCCTCACCAACGCTCTGCCTGCCAGGCTGCACAGGGAGACGAACAGGCAGCACAGAGAAACCTCCGTGCTGCCTGTTCGGCTCCCCGTGCAGTGTGCCGACACGGAAGTCCCGACAGTCACGTGACGGGCGCGCTGACGTCATGACCTGTCGGCACAATCGCCGGGAAGCCGAACAGGCAGCATGGAGGGACCTGCCACTAGCCACCAATGAAAGGTAAGTGCTGATGGGAGACTGTGTGTGTGTGTGTGTGTGTGTGTGTGTGTGACTGAGTGTGATGGGAGTCAGAGTGTGTGTGATGGGAGACTGTGTGTGACTGAGTGTGATGGGAGTCAGAGTGTGTGTGATGGGAGACTGTGTGTGACTGAGTGTGATGGGAGTCAGAGTGTGTGTGATGGGAGACAGTGTGTGTGACTGAGTGTGATGGGAGTCAGTGTGTGTGTGATGGGAGACAGTGTGTGTGACTGAGTGTGATGGGAGTCAGAGTGTGTGTGATGGGAGACCGTGTGTGTGACTGAGTGTGATGGGAGACAGTGTGTGTGTGTGTGATGGGAGACTGTGTGTGACTGAGTGTGATGGGAGACAGTGTGTGTGTGTGTGATGGGAGACAGTGTGTGTGATTGTGTGTGATGGGAGACAGTGTGTGTGAGTGTGATGGGAGACAGTGTGTGTGTGATGGGAGACAGTGTGTGTGACTGAGTGTGATGGGAGTCAGTGTGTGTGTGATGGGAGACAGTGTGTGTGACTGAGTGTGATGGGAGTCAGAGTGTGTGTGATGGGAGACAGTGTGTGTGACTGAGTGTGATGGGAGACCGTGTGTGTGTGTGTGATGGGAGACTGTGTGTGACTGAGTGTGATGGGAGTCAGAGTGTGTGTGATGGGAGACAGTGTGTGTGACTGAGTGTGATGGGAGTCAGAGTGTGTGTGATGGGAGACAGTGTGTGACTGAGTGTGATGGGAGTCAGAGTGTGTGTGACTGAGTGTGATGGGAGTCAGAGTGTGTGTGATGGGAGACAGTGTGTGTGACTGAGTGTGATGGGAGTCGGAGTGTGCGTGATTGGAGTAGGAGTGTGTGACTGAGTGTGATGGGAGTGTGAGCTTGATGTGAGTCTGAATGATGGGGCATGTCTTAGGTGTGTAACGTGGGTGTGCAGCTTGGGTAGGGGGGGTGCCCGGATTTTGTCTGCCTAGGGCAGCACAAAATCAAGATACACCACTGTCTGAGGGGGCTTTGGTCTTTAGGAACCAAAGCACCATAACAGCATCTTTTTGCGCCTAGACCCAATTTGCTCTATCCAGACCATGTCGGATCCCTGCAAAATAGTGCAAGACTTTGCAATGCCACATGTGACATTAATGGGGTCTTTTTTGTGTCAGTCTAGAAATGGCACCCATCAATATTGTCCATTTTCCCCGTTACTTTTTGATTCATCATTGGAACCATTTCTTAATGCGATTCGTAAAGCTCTAAACATCTCTGGTTTGACAGAAGGGAAGTCACAGCATAATACTGCCGCATATACGGATGAGTTACTTTTTTATTTCACAACCACATATTTCATTTCCCAATCTTATGCTGGCTTTCCTCTCTTATTGACAGAGATATTTCTAATTTCAATAAATAAACCATTCAAAATCGGATATGTTTTAACATCTCTCTTTCAGATAGAGCGGTGAAGCAGACTGAATGAGAGTTTGCATTTCGATGGTGTGAACAACATATGAAATATCTGGGTATATATCTCCATTGCAATCAGAAAACGACTTTAAGGATCAATTAGATTCCATTACTCGATAAGATTGCATCTGATTTATTCAAGTGGCAGATTTCTTTGCTTTCATGATCTGGCCGGATAGGGATAATAACGATGAATGTCCTAAGAGATGAAGATAAAATAAGGCTGAACTCTAAGTCAGAAGAAAGGAGCAGCTGCCAATGGTATCAAAATGAAATATAGAAATAATCAAGAAAAAGAATCTAATATATAATGGTGGTAAGTACAAGGTTTAGTGGTATAACAGCCTCAGAATAAAACTGTAGATAGCAAAGACTGTAATAAAATGTACAATTTTAATAAAATATAAATGACTTCAAGACACATAAAAAATCATTTGCCACACATAAAATCAAATTGCTGTTATACATACAGTTTAAAAATAAATATATCAAACAACACATGCAAAGTTGCCTCTGTGTTGGTTTGTGCATCTGGACCTAATGTGGAGAAGTAAATAAGAAATTACCTGACGCGTTTCGCCACCTAATAGAATCAGATGATAGATAAAACTCAAATCAACTGTGATTTAATTGTAACCAACCAACATAATTTGAACCCTGCTCTGTCCCAATAAGTTAACTTTATTACCTTGTTTATATGGTTAAAAAAACCACACCCATATCTTTGTTTCAAAATGATAATTGGCCCCACTGTACACTTTGAGTCTAGTTTCCCTTTTGAAATATTTGATTAGTTTTTAAAATATGCAAACATGTCCCACTGATCATGTATTAGGATTCATTTTGCATGCCTACTTGTGTTTGCTGTCAGATCATTCACTATTGGCCTGTTCTATAGAGTGTCCAGACAGCCAACATAAACCATTGTCTCCTTCCATTTTACAAGACTGATTCTAGCTTTTACCTATCCAGTGTCTGTTGTGTGCATGATAATGAGCTACTCTGTGCATGGTTCATTAACTCCACAAATGTGATTAATTGGGCCTCGCACTGCAAAAGCATTTGAGCTGACACTGACAGATTGGAGCATTTACGTTTGGCAATGGACACATACTGAAAAGATCACATCTATCCGGATACATCTTCTGATATATTGCTATGCAATATTGCTATCCTCTGGACTAAACGCCAAGGTATGATCTAGCTCTAAACTATCTCAACACATTGGACAAACCTTAAAGAAGCACTGTTAACCTTCCAAATGTTTATCTGACTGGGAGCTGCCATCTTAACATGATTTATATAATTGCTCCTAGAGTCCCCATTCATAAGAATTTATGTTGGATTAGTTATATTGGGTTATATTGGGTAGTTATGTTGGATTAGTTATACAGGGTAGTTATATTGGGTAGCTGTATTGGATTAGTTACATTGGGTAGTTATATTGGATTAGTTCTATTGGGTAATTATGTTGGATTAGTTGTATTGGGTAGTTATGTTGGATTAGTTATACTGGGTAGTTATGTTGGATTAGTTATATTGGGTAGTTATGTTGGATTAGTTATACTGGGTAGTTATATTGGGTAGCTGTATTGGATTAGTTATACTGGGTAGTTATATTGGATTAGTTACATTGGGTAGTTATATTGGATTAGTTCTACTGGGTAGTTATGTTGGATTAGTTCTATTGGGTAGTTATGTTGGATTAGTTATACAGGGTAGTTATGTTGGATTAGTTATACTGGGTAGTTATATTGGATTAGTTATACTGGGTAGTTATATTGGATTAGTTGTATTGGGTAGTTATAAAATAAAATGTGAAAAAGTGTTGAGGTTTAGTGGCGCTTATCCTGTTTTGCACAAGCTGCAAACCGTCTGGCAACTATCCCTCAGTACCCAATACAATACAAATCTCAAAGCTTTGTGGAAGCCCACTTGAAGGGCGAAATGCGTCAGCTTGGCACTACTTTCTTGGTGTCTAAGAACTTTCCACTGCCTACAAGATTTTCTTCTGGATCATATTCATTTTAAGTGTAAGATATTTTATGCTTTTTATTAAACTTGTATTGTGTTTACCCTAATATCTTCCTATTGCTTGGAAAACACGAGGCAAACAAAGATCAAGAAAAGAAGATATACGAACAGCACTTTATGACCACAATTCAATACGTGAGAAATATATATATATTGTCCTACTCCTGGATTAGTTATATTGGGTAGTTATGTTGGATTAGTTATATTGCGTAGTTATGTTGGATTAGTTATATTGGGTAGTTATCCAACTATCCAATGACATGGATAAACGTGGTGTGCTTCTACTGATAGAAGAGCTCAGCTGACCATGGATGATGCATAGTAACATCTTTAAAATCTCTCATTTTTGTAACAATGTATTATGCAGGACCAATTCTGCTCAATTTGCATTACAAACCAGGTTTGTCGCTAAACAATATAGTTAAGTCACTGAGACTAAAATGCTTTAACGGTGGGGCATTGGGACACACTGATATCTGAACCCAAATGCACATGAGATATGTCTGAACTGAAGTAGAAACAAATGATAGGTGCAATGAACTCAATCACTGTCAAGAAATATTTGCATAAATAATGAGCACGTGTCCAGATGACCATTTGAGAGCAGAATTAGAAGCCAGCAGGCAGAAACATAATATACTGAATGGCAAGCCAGGGATCAGGGCAGGGGAGAAGCAGGACAGTGGTAGCTGGAGAGGGGAAAGCAAGGTCTAAGATGTATCAGCAGATTTTCTTAGCCAACTTTTAAACTGTGTGATAGGGACAGCGGCAAGGAGGACAAGCCTGAGGAGGAAAAATAATGGTTCCAACTTGGCTACGATGGCCTTAAATTTGAAATTACCTTCTCAATTCCCTGCAGTTCCATCTTTCATGAATAAAGCCCATGTCTTCATTACTTAAAAAGTACCTGAAGATCTCTGCTGTGCATACTATGGTCCCTATACTGTCCTTAACCTCAAACTGGCCTTTACAGATGGCTTTGGCTCTTGACCAATGAGGTATTTTATCTCTGCTTAGACTCATGGGATCCAATTATGGAACAGGCAACAAGTGTTCGCAGTAGAAGAGGAATATATTACTAGCTGGAAACCTCAACAATCCAAATTCAAAAGCCCCAAGTACTTTGTTCGGCTACTTTAAAGCCTCGTCTTAGTTCTGCGCACCGCTGGTGTGGAACATAAACTGCCCGCTAAACCTTAGAAATAATCCTATAAAGTGTAGGTGTCGTGAAAGACTAGCCAGGCTTCAGGCCTGCTGCCCTGGAAGGGAACGTTGGGGAATATGAGGCTCCCTCACAGAAGGAATATTAACATTGATGGGCCAGATCTAAAACTAAACTAGATATAAGTACTAAATAAGGTCTGTGGTTTTATAGCGGGTAGATGGTAATAGGCCACATAGGGCCCACTTTCATACAAATTCTTTAGCACAAGAGGGCAGCTTCCACTTTAACACTGTTGGGGAGGGTGGTTGAAAGGGGTGTCGATCGACAAAAGTGTTCAAGGTCCACACTTCAAGCAGGGCTCTCTCTACCTTACATATTAGTTGGTTTTTGCCTGCCTTGTTGACTTTTAGAATTACCCATTGCATACATTTTTGGCACTATACAAATACACCTTAGTGTAATATGTATAAGATAAAGCTCGCCACCAGCAATTAAATAGCCTCTAAAAAAAAAACTATTGCGGCACACAGGCACAAGACTCCAGCACTGAAACCCCAGCGCTGTGCTTTCTTGGACGTAAGTAAGCTTATTGTTTATCTCTGCTGTATTGTTGGTTGTTCCCTGATTGCCTGTGAATAAAATGCGTTGTGTGCAGGATCTCATGCCATTTAATGCCTCAATCGGAATTCTTTATTAACCCAATTAGAAGTTCGACATCTTCCAATATTATTTTCAAGCTCTGGTGTAACTCCGGCTTGACATTAGACATTTAGACGACATGCTAGGCTATTCTTCACATGATAAAACCTACACTTGAATTTTTCTTTATTCCTGATAAAAAAATAAAAAAAATATGACTCACGATCTGAACTAGCCTGGGGGTAAGAACATTAGGCCCTGTGGAACATTAAGTACTTTCAAAAATACATTTTCCCAGGTCAACAAATCCTGTGTGACATCAATGTTTCCTAATGCCGAGCGCACAGTCTCCAAATGGAAATGAAGAAAAAGGACAAGTACTGAAGCATGTATAAAAAGATCAACATTCACCGATCCAAGAAAGTGCTTTTTTTTTACTTAAAGGGACAGGAGTGTAAACCCTACATTATGTGTTGTTTATAGACTTCCAGGACCAGAGACACAGTCCAGTCATGTTAGCATCATGTATGAATTCAGGACCCACGTGCATACCAACTTTCATACACGGGGGGTTATTTATATGGGCATCAGATTTAGTATAACCCTGATAATATTCTTCAGATCTGCTGTGTGTAAAAAGGGTTTAGATAATGGACAAAGAGTTTTTTTTTTATTTGTTGACTGATTAAAATATGTTGATGGTACATTTTTGTCAATAACACTATAATTATCAAGGGTAAGATTTGCAACACCCTTGTCACTGGATATGATAAGCAGAAATGTGACTCCTTCAAAAGATACCCTTAAAGGAACATTGACGCTTTTTTTAACCCTTGCTTCCTTCAACTAGGAAAAAAAAAAACACGTCCCGGACTTTGAAGTACACCCAACATGTATCTTAATACATATATGCCGGTTTACTATCTTCTGTGTCTCACATTCGAGACACAACAGTTCCTGGTTGTGTCTCAGCACACGCACAACCAATAAGAGTTTGCCCCGCTCCGACGGCTGAATGCGAGGGTCTCTCGCTGCTAGCGCAGAAAGAGTCCCTCGGTTTTGCATCGGATCAGCAGGGGGACTAGTAAAGGTCCCCCTGCTGATCCCATTCAAAAATGAGGGCCTCTCTTTGCGCTAGCAGAGAGAGCCGGTCACTGACCAGACGGCTGCCTGCTTCCTATGGAAGCATGGCAGCTGTCAGTCTGAGGATAAACTGACGTGTACTATCAAAATGGACAACTAAATTTTTTTTTTAATGAAAAATAACATTTGGTGTCCCTTTAACCTCTTGCCGACACAGGACGTGCTAGGTCCATCCTGTGTGGCGAGGTGTTAATGAAACAGGACGGACCTAGTACGTCCTGCACCAAAACGAGCGCTGAAAGCGATTTTTTTGTTGTTGCTTTCAGTGCTCAAATGGTATTACTATGATGATTCCATGTGGAAGCGTCATGCAATACTAAACAAAAACGCAGACGGCATTTCGATCAGCAGTAAAAACGAGCATAGGAAGCAAATGTAATCGATTCCTATGTCTCTGTAAATGTTGCTGACCTGCCTCGCAAGTTAGCAACACTAAAAAAATACATCATCTTGGTCACTGTGTGACCAAGATAGCACTGCCCTTCTAAGGGCAACAGCACAGGAAGAAGGAAGTAGCTGCTTCCTGTGCTCTGCAGGGTGTCACACGATTGTCTCATCACAGAGGCAATCTGTGACTGCCAAGCAGACTGTCAGGCTGTGGGGATGCTCAGAGGAGCATCCCTAGTGCCTGGTCAGATGGTACCGCTTTACTCAGGAGATGTTGCTGAAGACATATTGGGGTGTTGTTTGGCAGTGACATATACAAGAATATGTGAATTCATGCCTGAAATACAATGTATGTGGAAACAAAACATAAAAAAATTGGCTTGCTCCAATACTGTCCCACATGGGACATGGGCGCAGGTTTTTTGCATGTCAAAATTCCAAGTTGGAAAACAAAAAAGCGCACCTCTCAAATGTGGCCTTTCAACTCCCAAACAAGCTGACAAACCTATGCATGTGTGGTATCCCTGTTCTCAGGAGATGTTGCTGAACACATATTTAGGTGTTATTTGGCAGTACCCCTTCACATTTTCAGGAAATGAAAAATAACTTTATTTTATTTTTTGCTGCAAACTTTGGCAAAGGTTGATGTTAAAATGGCTACATGAAAAGTGTCAAAATACCCCAAGTTAAATGCCCTGAGTTGTCTAGTTTTGAAAAATATGTACATGCAGGGGGTCATTCATGGATTTAATATATCAGTGTTAAAATGACACTATCTACAATTTTGAAAAAAAATGATTTTGAAATAGCTTTGCACTACTTATAAATTAAATAAACAAAGCACAAAAACATAAAACATGGGCTATTTCTGAACTCAGGACAAATATTAGAAACTATTTATCAGTTTCTTTTTTTTTGTCTTTTTGTTCGATGCAAGGTCTTGTTACTAGTGGGGCACCTCAGGGATCTGTACTTGGACCCATTCTCTTTAATATTTTTATTAGTGATATTGCAGAAGGTCTTGTTGGCAAGTATGTCTTTTTGCTGATGATACAAAGATTTGCAGCAGGGATGATATTCATAGAGGGATAAGCCAAATGGCAAATGATTTAGCTAAACTAGAAAAATGGTCAGAGCTGTGGCAACTGACATTTAATGTGGACAAGTGAAAGATTATGCACCTTGGGTGTAAAACCCCAAAAGCAGAATATAGACTATTTGGTACAGTCTTAACCTCAACATCTGAGGAAAGGGATTTAGGAGTAATCATTTCAGAGGACTTAAAGGTAGGTAGGCAATGTAATAGAGCAGCAGGAAATGCTAGCAGAATGCTTGGTTGCTTAGGGATTGGTATTAGCAGAATGCTTGGTTGCATAGGGAGAGGTATTAGCAGAATGCTTGGTTGCATAGGGAGAGGTATTAGCAGAATGCGTGGTTGCATAGGGAGAGGTATTAGCAGTAGAAAGAGGGAAGTGCTCATGCCATTGTACAGAGCACTGGTGATCCCTCACTTGGAGTATTGTACACAGTACTGGAGACCGTATCTCCAGAAGGATATTGATACTTTGGAGAGAGTTCAGAGAAGGGCTACTAAACTTGTTCATGGGTTGAAGGATAAAACTTACTAGGAAAGGTTAAAGCATCTTAACATGTATAGCTTGGAGGAAAGACGTAACAGGGGGGATATGATAGAAACATTTAAATACATAAAGGGACTCAACACAGTAAAGGAAGAGAGTATATTTAAAAGAAGAAAAACTACCACAACTAGGACATAGTCTTAAATTAGAGGGGCAACGATTTAAAAGTAATATCAGGAAGTATTACTTTACTGAGAGCGTAGTGGATGTATGGAATAGCCTTCCAGTGGAAGTGGTAGAGGTAAACACAGTCAAGGAGTTTAAGCATGCGTGGGATAGACACAAGGCTATCCTAGCTATAAGACCGGGAAATGAGGACTAATAAAAATATTTCGAAAAATTGGGCAGACTAGATGCGCCTGAATGGTTTTTATCTGCCAACACATTCTATGTTTCTATGAGTATACAGTTTTTCAAATAAAAGTCAGACATTCTTTTTTTCAATTTTTTTTTTATTTTTATATAAAATTATTTGCTATTATCAAAATAATGGTATCAAAATAAAGCCATTCTTATGCTGATAAAAACAATATATCGTTTGTGTGGGTAACTAAACTCACTAAATGAGAAAGAAAGAAATTACAGCAAATCACAAACACCGAAGAAATGTTAAAACAGCCCATGTCACAAAGCGTCAGACAAGTCAAAAAAGTCATGTCACTAGTTAAAGAAAACCCTTTCCCCAACATCCCTTCTCATATTTGTTTGTTTAAGCGTCTGACTGGGGTCAGTCGGGTCCATTGGTGTTCCTTATCTATATTTTGTTTACATATTTGTAGTTCGGCTAAACTTTTAGTTTTAGCATCTATAGCCATTTATCTCCATAAACTGGTGTGCAGACTATAAATTGAATTGGCTTAGTAACTGAAAAGAAGGCAGATCATTGCTCCCGCGATACAGTACCCCGGCACAGTGGCGGGCTGCGTATGATATGGCCATTTAATATGACTGAATCTCACATTTCTTTAATTTCAGATGTTTTTATTCATCTTTAGGGGAACCTGATTTATCTGATTTTCCACTGATACCAGTGTGACATTATAACATTAATAACACATTGTTTCACCAGGAAAAGCACATTCCAATATCCTATGGTTTTCAAGTTACCTTTCGCCCAACATCCAGAGGATGTTACTATTTCCCAATTTAATGGTACTCATTTTCCTCCGAAGGATGAAAGCCGGCCGTGTCAGGATTTGAACCTGCAAACCCCCGAGGTTTCGATGGCGCATTAGAGCTAGGCCTTATCTCGCCGACTGTATTGCTCACTCCTATTAGTATGCTGCATCCTTATTTCCGGCACTAATGTTATATGAAAGTCTATAATTATCAGTGATTGGTCAGGTTATTCTGTCAAAAGACTACAATTTTGGAAGACCTCTTACTATTAAATCCTATCTGGGCAGACAGCCTGCAGACGTTTCATTACCCAATCATGTGCCAACTCATTTACCGATAGAGCAGGATTCTGCTGCCCACTTCCTTATTGCCATTTAACTAGATGTGGCAGCCCCCTCCGTTTGACACTGGAGATTGTTAAATGCGTCTAGAATCAGATTTTACAGAAAGGTGGACATTATTCAAGTGTGGCAACAGAAACCTGCACCTGAGCCAAAATGTTTAGCTTGTACCTTCTGCCAGCCCCTAAAAGGATTATGTACTAGACATTGGACAGGAATAAATCAGGACACTTTCTTCAATACAAAGATTACTTTTGAAAGGAAAGTTAATGTTCACTGTTTTCCACAATTGGAGTTGAGTCACAACCAAGTCACATCTCGAAGCTGTTCATAATAATGCCTGACTGTGCACATTCATCCGATCTATATCTTCTCCCTTAATCACATCCGAGCACTTGTCTGCGGATGATGGAGTCTTTAGGCATGGGGCCAGTGGAAAAGCAAAGCTTGCCAAAATCTACCCGGGTACGAGCCAGAATCTACGCACCTAAATATTTTAGTAAATATCCCTTACAGTGCACCAGAGCTGTATTTACCGTCAGGCAGACAAGGCAAGTGCCTACAGGTCACGTGACCGGCGCTCTGATGTAAGAACTGCCGGTGAGCCGAACAGGCAGCAAGGAGGATACCATGCTGCCTGCCACTAGCCACCAGGGGAAAATGTAAGTGCTGGGGCCATATTAATGGCAGATACTGGCATATTATTGGGCAAATTGGCAGGGGCTTATTAATAAATCAAAAAGAAAAACGGATTGCGGAGTGACCAGACCAGATGATTCCCAATGAGTGTAATTTATTGTGAAGTAGATGATGGCTTGCACAGTCCTGGAAACACAGCGCACAGAAAAAAACCCGCCTTACGCGTTTCGTGCCTATCGGCACTTAATCATAGGCTAGGTAGCCTAACGCCTCATTTAAAATGTAATCTGAATGGTGCACTGATTCAAAGGATATCCACCCCTAGACTTTGAAAAAGCATCGCTCCAGGACAGCAGTAAGAGATGGTCTGGCATCATCCACAGCCAGTAGAGTGGTATGAGATGATCATCTGGAGGTGTGGTCAGCATCACAGTCCCGCACACCAAATAGTGTTTCTAACTATTGCGTAATCTCAGCTGTGATGGAGCTGCCAAAAAACAGCAGACTACTAAACGTAACAAGAAATATACTGTGTTTCACGTTTCTATTTGATCTTATTGCAACAATCAAATATTCAGACATCAGAAAAGTTCTAAATTAATGGAATGTTGTTGCTAACGTCTCCTCTTTTAGAATCTTGATCCAGAATGAACCTTTATAAATTACCCCCCCCCCCCCCGAGTATCAAAATATATGGTCCCTGAATTATAGCTTGCATGAAATACTTATGGTTACATGCAAAGTACCTGTATCTGGCAAATGGCTTATTAAACAAAATAACTGCCCTGTTTTCTGAGTCATACGGAAAATGTCACCTTTCAAGGACATCTCACCAAGTCCCACACAGCGTCTGCTTCAAACATGGGGGACCTGCTCTATTACTACTACAAACTACTATTGCAAAGGAAGTTTTTTTTTTTTTTTATATATAGCCCAACATATCTCAGCATCATGTTGTCATATCAGGCAACTATATCCAGCTACTATACACAGACCTGGCTTTTTCTTCTTCTATCTCCCCGCAGTTTCTCCCTGCAGACCAATCCCACAGATTTATCAGTAAACAGTCTGCCTGTCCCTGCTAACTTCAAAAATCTAGAGATTAGCAGCTCGGACTGTGACAGATCCCATACAATGATTAAAGCAACTAGCTAGATAAAACAGACAGTCCTTCAAAAAGCCCTTGGCTTCAGTTTGCTTCTAACACTGTCCCAAAAACCTGCTTGGATCTCTAAAGGTTTATCACGTTTCCTAAAAATATAAACACACACATATGTGACAATAGAATATTATTACTTGTATAAACATCCAAAGATAACACAGCAGCCTAATATAATATTATATAGACATACCTTATCACTATTAAAATACATACAACAGATGTGCGGTAACACTGTCACCCATTTTTTATCCTGGCTTCTGAAGCCAGGATCGCTGCTGCGCATGTGCACAATGCTGTGCATGCCCAGTAAGCATTCTCTGCTGTCTGGGAAACCGGAGAATGCAATCATGCTTGCAGGATTGCAGTCCTCAGTCCCGCCGAGCTCTACCACTGTCCTGAAAATTGGGACAGAGGTAGAGGGTGGCGGGACATGGCTCGCAAATCGGGACTGTCCAGCAAAAAGCGGGACAGTTGGAAGGTATGCAATTTGTGACATTTTTTAAAGTTAGTAGAATTACATTATGTTTCATTTAACTTTCTTCTAAATCACCCAAGTGATCAGTGGAGCTAATCCTGATCTGTCTTTAAAATCATAAGAATTCATAGGGGTATAGCCACTATGTTAGCACTATTTAGGCCCCACTTACATCAGGGGAGAAAATTAATTTATTAAGCATTCTTGCTGCATAAAAGCATCCAAATGCCCCAGAGTTCTAACAAGAACTACAAACATACATAGTATATATATTAACTAGAAAATAAATATGTAATTAGTTGACAATGTTTTGCAAAGCTGTAGTTTGTAGCTATAACGGAAACCTGTATTAAAGAAACAAACCGTGAAGACCCGTCCAGATACCCCATCGGACAACTTTATGATAAGATAGGAAAGTACATCAGGTAACTCTTGCTATTTTTTTCCATCTTACCTTCAGCACAAATCCTTCAGGACAAGCGTGGTCATACTTGTACACCTTGTAGACTACCAAGAACACAACACATGCCAGAAAAGCCAAAGCAAACAGGACGAGGACAGTAACCTACAAAACAAAAGAAAACACATTGTATGAGTAACATATTCACACATGGCAGGTACCAACTACGCATTGCAAAGGATTGACTATTTTAAAACACAGTTCATGTAAGGCTGGCTGTTCCTGGGGATGCACTCCGTTGTCTGCCACTGTAAGTGAATAAATACTTTATATATATCTGCCCGGTGTTGATACCACTATTTCGGAAGACTTGGTAATTTTGTCCACTTCTTTGCCATGTTTTATCGCTATTAGCAAAGCGTTGACCCAGGCCTTCCTTACCTCCTGTGTGCTACATCCATTTTCGAAGTACTATATTTTTTTGTGTATCCACTGTTTTATTTCATAGTTCATGTACCTCCCTGCATCCCAAATAACATACATCTATCTATCTATCTATCTACCCACCTATCGATCATCTATCTATCTTTATACATTGATATATATTTATATATACACATACACACAAATTATTGTTCAAAAGTTTGGAGTCACTTATAAATGTCCTTGTTTATCAAAGAAAAGACCATTTTCTCCATTAAAATAACATAAAATGGATCAGAAATACAGAGTAGACATTGTTATTGTTGTAAGTGGCTATTGTAACTGTTTTTTAATGGAATATGTACATAGGCCCATTATCAGTAATCATCACTCCTGTGTTCCAATGGAACGTTGTGTCAGCTAATCCAAGTTTATCATTTTAAAAGACTAACTGATCATTAGAAAACCCTTTTGCAATTATGTTAGCACAGCTGAAAACTGTTGTATTGCTTAGCCCCTTCACGCCAAATGGTGTTTCTGTCCTTAACGACCAAAGCACCAAACCAGCGTCTCTGTGTTCCTGGCCCCCATCACTTAGTGTTCTGCAGCCAGGAACATACAAGCAGGGACCTGATCAGGGATGCTGACATCCCGCGATAGTTCGTGACGTCATGTGTGATGTCACAGAGGTGTGGCTAAACCCGGAAGTTCGGGCATGCAGGGATGCCGGAAATGTATCAGATGCTCGGTTTGAGCATTCGCTACATTTTCTGTCAGACTGAGGCCACTTTCTGACACTGGGGATCCCGCTGCCAGAGCCGCGATGAGCTGTTCCTGTCAGGACGCTCTATGCCATCGTGCAGGTTTTTTCAGTAAAATGTAGCCGACGCTCACTTTGAGTGTCAGCTACATCTTCTGTATTAGAGTGAGGCCACTCAAAGCAAGTCCTTGCAGCGCGATCCTCACACAGCTCAAAGCAACGTCCTACAAGCGGGAAGGGGTTTAAGAACCAGTAAAACTGGCCTTCTTTAGACTAGTTGAGTATCTGGAGTATCAGCATTTGTGGGCTCAATTACAGGCTCAGAATGACCAGAAACAAAGAACTTCAGAAATCAGCTTATTCTTGTTCTGAGAAATGAAAGCTAATCCATGCAAGGAATTGCCAAGAAACTGAATATCTCGTACCACGCATTCTAGAAGAGTTCCAAAGAAAAAGCCTTATCTCAGACTGGCCAATAAAAAGAAACGTTAAATATGGGCAAAACTCTGGACAGAGGCAGACTGGAAAAAAGTGTTATGGGCAGACAAATCTAAGTTTGAGGTCTTTGGATCACGAAGAAGAACATTCGTGAGATGTAGACCAAATGAAAAGATACTGGAGAAGTGTTTGATGATATCTTTTAAACACAGTGGAGGCGATGTGATGGTCTGAAGGGTGATATGGTGGTGGTAAAGAGGGGGATTTGTACAGAGTAAAAGAGATCTTGAAGAAGGAAGGCTATCATTCCATTTTGTAACACCAGGCCATGCTCTGTGCATGATGCTTGATTGGAGCCAATTTCCTCCTACAACACGACAATGACCGAGAGCACACATCCAAACTATGCAAGAACTATTTAGGAAAGAAGCAGTCAGTTGGTATCCTGTCTAAAATGGAGTGGCCAGCACGATCTTGAAGATTTAAGTCTGTTTTCCAATATATGCTAGCCCACGTGATGCATTGTACACGTTATCCTGTGTCTAATCTTGAACAGTTTGGGCCAATGAGGGTGGGGGGAAAAAACTGACATCATGTGACTGCATGTCACGCATCCCAAACAATGTAGACACACAAAGTTTTAATTATACTTGGAATTCAGCTTCACCCGAAATTAAATTTTTACAATTACGGCACTTTGGCGTTAAGTTTGAAATTCCCCTCTCAAGTCCCTGCAATTCCCTTTTTATTGAGTAGTAGTAGTGTTATATGAAACATTTTTTGAGATATTCAATAACACATGTGTTTTGGTAAATGTTTCAGGATATATTTTTTTATCTCCAGTGCTGAGAGCAAAATACTAAAGTATAGTTCATAATACTGAGGGTGTGTATGATATACACCTTCTGTATTCCGAAATTGTTTATCAATTAGTTTTACCAATATGTCTTTTTTGTAGCCACCATTTTATGGATATCACCTATTTGGGAGCAGCTCTCTATCATTTAAAATAAAAAGTGAGTGGTTTTCACATATGGAGTATTTAAATGGATGTTACACTATATATGGGTGTCTTTATATAACTAAAGAACAATGAAGGACACTGGACGGCTGTAATCCGAATGAACACTCCAGACTACAGTGATATTCTGAGACAATGTTTATTAAATGTCTCAGCAGCACAGTGCAACCCTCACTCGGTGGACAAGAATCCACCTACTCATCGCTTCGTCAAGGCAAAAAAACTGTAAGTAGGTTACATCCTATAGGACCTATCTCGCTGAGAGGGATCCCACATCCAGGGGCGGGCTGGGCCGGGGGGCAGGGTGGCAATTGCCCCCCAGGCCGCCCTAAGCTATTTAAAACACGGCCGCTGGGCCAGTGTTTAAAAAAAAAAAAAAAAAAAACGTGCTTGCAGGCAGAGACTGAGAAGGGATCGGAAGATCCCCTCTCACCTCCGCTCTGCCTGCAAGGCTGCACGGGGAGCCGAACAGGCAGCACAGAGAAACCTCCGTGCTGCCTGTTCGGCTCCCTGTGCAGTCTGACACGGAAGTGCCGACAGTCACGTGATCGGCGCTCTGACGTCAGACGCGCGCCGATCACGTGACCTGTCGGCACAACCGCCGGGAGGCCGAACAGGCAGCATGGAGGGACCATGCTGCCTGACACCAGGGAAGTCCTCCTGCCACTAGCCACCAGGGAAGTCCTGCCACTAGCCACCAGAGAAAAAGGTAAGGGGGGGGGGGGGGGGGCTTTTAAACACTGGCATATTATTGGACAAATTGGCTGGCAAATAAGACTGGCATATTATTGGGCAAATTGGCTGGGGCATATTACATGGCAAATAAGACTGGCATAATATTGGGCAAATTGGCTGGGGAATATTAAATGGCAGAATAACACTGGCATATTATTGGGCAAATTGGATGGGGAATATTAAATGGCAAATAAGACTGGCATATTATTGGGAAAATTGGCTGGGGCATATTACATGGCAAATAAGACTGGCATATTATTGGGCAAATTGGCTGGGGCATATCACATGGCAAATAAGACTGGCATATTATTGGGCAAATTGGCTGGGGCATATTACATGGCAAATAACACTGGCATATTATTGGGCAAATTGGCTGGGGAATATTACATGGTGATTAACACTGGCATATTATTGGGCAAATTAGCAGGGGCATATTAAATTGCAGATAACCTTGGAATATTATTGGGCAAATTTACTGAGTCATATTAAATTGCAGAATAACACTGGCATATTATGGGACAAATTGGCTGGGGAATATTAATGGCAAATATTATTGGAAATGTGTATGTAATGGGATGATGGAGGCATGTAAATGTGGTGATGGGGCATGTCCTGGTGTGCAACATGGGTTATGGGTCATGTCGTAGGTGTGCAACGTGGGTAGGGGGGGGGGGGTGCCCAAATTTTGGGATATTGGGTGTCTAAATCCTGGCATATTGAGGGGCATAATCCTGGCATATTGAGGGGGAAATCCTGGCATATTGAGGGGGCATCATCTTGGCATATTGAGGGGAAAATCCTGGCATATTGGGTGTCTAAATCCTGACATATTGAGGGGCATAATCCTGGCATATTGAGGGGCATAATCCTGGCATATTGAGGGGGCATCATCTTGGCATATTGAGGAGAAAATCCTGGCATTTTGAGGGGCATAATCCTGGCATATGGAGGGGGAAAATCCTGGCAATATTCGTTATAAAACAAGGAAAAGATGGCCGTGGATGGGGAGGCGATTCGATGATGCAATGGGCCACTTGACTGGATTTGCCCCCCAGGCCTAAGGCTGCCAGCCCTCCCCTGCCCACATCTATCTATATATATATATATATATATATATATATATATATATATATAATGTCCAAAAAGAAGAAAATAGCACGCAATCACGGGACTTGTTGATAAAGAGTAGCTTTAGTCGATATATTGTAACCACAGATATGGTATGTTCCACATATAGTCGACGTTTCGGTCCGAACCATGGACCTTTATCAAGACAAAATATATATATATACAAACACACACACACATAACATACACACAACCAATCGTATCAAGTACTCTTGGGACTTTCCAATTCGTTGTATGTATTACTGAGGATCTTTGTAGTACGATGAGTGCAAGGAACCTGTCTGGAGATTTATATATATATATATTGACTTCCATCTAACCCACCACCACTATCCCTCCTCCACTCATCTAATAACTCTAATTAACATTGCCTAAAAGTAGTCTCCTTACATCGTATTTCACAATGCCATTCTATGATGTTTTTTTCAAAATACATAAGTAGGGTAGAGACAAAGTCTTATAATAATGACATTGGTAAATACTAACTGCTTGAAAATGTTCTAAAGGGTTTTTCACAATGCCATCATTGACTTCCATTACCATAGCGACCCTCCTGTAGGTATTTTTATTATTTTTCTTCTGTTTAACAGCTCATTGTGTTTATCTCATTATTTCACTTGGAAAAGATGATTGTATACAGAGAGACATGCTGGCAATGCTTGCCTGACCAAGGTGAGTCGGGGTGTAATGGACATAAGTGGGAGCTAACAGGAGGCAATACTGGCAATATTAAATAATGTCAGCGGAAAAATGGAATTGGTCTTCAGCCACACACAGTCTGCGTTTAATACCATCTTACCGATTCAGGCAACACGTCTAATGATAGGTCTGCTTTCCAATAAATGGTAAAACTGAAAAAGGAATTCAACTATTTCTGAATGTACCTTGATACATTTTGGGACATTGGTGTTTGTAGCAAGTATAGGGATTTGGTTACAACTGCAGTCATTTATTTTGGGGAGAAAAAGAGAGTTTGTTTTATATTTTTTGCTATTTTAGTCAGTATATGTTTGACCTCTTCAGCATGCTGGTTGATGACTTCCGTCAAAACAACGTATGAAGTCCAGTTAATGTTGATTTCCTTCTGTCGTGTGTTTACCATTTTGTTTTAGACTCTAAGGCTGAGAAACTTTTATTTATTTTTTTTTAGTGAGGGCAGCAACTCCTGCCAAGGTTTAAAGAGCACCTGTCATGAGAAGTGCAATTTAAGCAGCAATTTAAAGAGCAGCAAATTTGAAGGCTTTTCCAAATAGTGAGCAAAAAAACAAAATGACATCTATTTCTCATAATTTTAGCTTATCTGTCTGTGTTGCTCTATATACAGATTGGGACTTACCTATGCATGAATTATCATAGATCTCTAACCCAAGATACAAGTTGTAGCAGCTCCATAGACATGTGAACTTCTATTGTGCTGGCATGATGTTTGGGCTGGGACCAAAGGAGACACTTGCAAACCTCCCTCTCCAAATTCACTGTTGCCAACTGTCCCGTCTTTGCCGGGACAGTCCCAGCAAAACCAAGATTGTACCGTGGAATTGCACGGTTTTAGCACGATCGTGGTTCACGGGATGTCATTGTGCAATGTCACATGACCCGCACAGGTCAGTCTGTGTGAGCTGACCTCACATCAGCCTGCATTAAAAAAAAAAAAAAAAAATGTCATATCCGGTGGCATATTGATGGGCAAATTGGCTGTGGCATGATAATGGTCAATTTGGCTGTGTCATATTGTGAAATTTTGCTCTGGCATATTGGGCGAACAGTGGCATTTTAATGGGTGGATTGTCTGTGGCATATTAATGGGCAAATTGTCTGTGGGATGATAATGGGGATATTGTGTGTGGCATATTAATGGTCAATTTGTCTCTGGCATATAATGGGCAAATTGGCTGTGGCATGATAATGGGCAAATTGGCTGTGGCATATTAATGGTCAATTTGTCTATGGCATAATAATGGTCAATTTGGCTGTGGCATATTAATGGGCAAACAGTGGCATTTTAATGGGAAATTTGGCTGTGGCATGATAATGGGCAAATTGACTGTGGCAAATTAATGGTCAATTTGGCTGTGGCATATTAATGGTCAATTTGTCTATGGCATAATAATGGTCAATTTGGCTGTGGCATATTAATGGGCAAACAGTGGCATTTTAATGGGAAATTTGGCTGTGGCATGATAATGGGCAAATTGACTGTGGCATGATAATGGTCAATTTGGCTGTGGCATATTGTGAAATTTTGCTCTGGCATATTGGGCGAACAGTGGCATTTTAATGGGTGGATTGTCTGTGGCATATTAATGGGCAAATTGTCTGTGGGATGATAATGGGGATATTGTGTGTGGCATATTAATGGTCAATTTGTCTCTGGCATATAATGGGCAAATTGGCTGTGGCATGATAATGGGCAAATTGGCTGTGGCATATTAATGGTCAATTTGTCTATGGCATAATAATGGTCAATTTGGCTGTGGCATATTAATGGGCAAACAGTGGCATTTTAATGGGAAATTTGGCTGTGGCATGATAATGGGCAAATTGACTGTGGCAAATTAATGGTCAATTTGGCTGTGGCATATTACTGGGCAAATTGTCTGTGACATATTAATGGACAAACAATCAGTGGCATATTAATGGGCAAACTAACCGTTAAATATAAAAAAATAAATATATATATTAAAAAAACAATATACTGTGCCTTATGTGGTGGTAAAAGCAGCACCAAACCAAACTAGTGTTCCACTTCTAGTTTAACATACAAATAATAAAACAAGTATTCCCAACACTTCACACACTGAGTTACCCTTTATATAGAGGCATGGTTTCCTCCACGTGTTATTTAGAGCGGAAAACAAAGTAAAAATACAAAATAGTGAAGTATGTCATATACAAATAAAGTTGTGATGGTAAAAACAAAGTCAGACCACTCACATTTCCCTGAGCGCTGTGCTCAGTAAAAAAGGCATCCAGGGGCCCCTATAGGGGTATGGCAAATGGCAATTTCCCTCAATAGATATTCACTCCAATGCAATATGAAAGAAAGGTAAGGGGACCAGGCTTCAGTAAAATACGTTTTTATAGAGTATAAAATCAAAAAGCAGAGATCTTACATTAAAAACAGTAGATTTCAAATGCAGGTAAAGTGGGACACTTAAAAAAGGCTCTAGTAGGTGAAACACGTTGTGAGGAGACCTGGCTGCTACAAGACATGGAGCACTTTAAAGAGACTTTTACCTGCATTTGAAATCTATGAAAAATACTTTTTTCCCTCACTGTAAGATAAGGTCAGGCACTAATGAATGTATTACTTTACTGATAGGGTAGTGGATACATGGAATGGCCTTCCAGTAGAAGTGGTAGGTTCATACTAATGTATGTTTTATGGTGTATACACAGCTCTCTGACTGCACATCTGCACCAGGTCTTACTATATTTCATGTTAGAGTGATAAAATGTACCTGCCTGATGTAGATGTTGTGCTGTGAATGTATCTGTTGTATACCAAGGATGCTGGTAATGCTGGTGGGAACTTGGTGACATAATCTACACTGTGACAAGTAGGTGGAGTTACATTATGCTAATTATGTGGATTGGGTGGAGCTTTTGAGATTAGCTGTGGTCAGTTTTCAAGTTAGTAATTGGAAGTTGAGCTACAAAGTGTGCCTGGAGGGTTTTTTTTTTTTTTTCAAATGTTGGCAACTATGCAAATATCAGCCATCAGGGGGGGGGGAAAAGTAGGCAATCAGAAGAAAATATGGCAGATTTTGTTTCCGCTGAGGGTGGCAGCAGCATACAGGGACTGGGTAGGGTGGGTAATAACATTTTGCCTTCCAGAAAATGTTTCTGTGGATTCCCATACTTGCAGGCCATAATGCAAAGTATATCTGTACCATACTCAGCCATGGTCTGTTCATGGTTCTATTCAGTATTGCTCATATTCGCATCTTCTGATTCGATGGTTCTCAAGCCGCTTTTACCTTAAGCACTCAGAGACTGGATGGTACACTCCTGTTTACACCTCTGAAGAAACCTACTCGGGTGTTCTTCCATCAGGAGCCCCATCAGCACAGCTTCTTTTTATAAACCGGCTGGTTTTATTGACTGTATCTTACTGTATTTCGCATATGTATTATTAAAAGTATTTTAATTACACGGTAGTAGGTCCTTTCCCCTTTCTCAGCGCTAGCACCTAATCTTTACCATATCACTTTTTCTTCCGCAGCCCTGGGACCGGCTCTTTAGGCGCTATCTAGCAGCTTTTTTTCTCTATTTTCCTTTTCTATTCCTTACTCCAATTTTCACTGGCGCCGGTCTATACGTGCTTTTTAAGAGATCTTGCCTGCTCCCTTGCAGAGCTCCACTCCAATAACATTCAGTGACTTACTGTGGCCCAACGAAAGAGCAGAGACAGAAATGTATTCCATCAGAAGATGGATCTTTTGCTGCTTCCTGACAGATCACCAGAATGTGGTTTGCGGAGTCACTGTCTGCTTGGGATAAGGGTACCAACTGCACAGCCTAAAGTTACATCATTGATGGGTTTTGGAGGGTACCCTACCTCAGTGAGCTCAAGGAGTATAACAGCAAACTTACAGTATCCCAGTAGATTTAGGGACGAAAATGATATTCTTAAAAAAGACTACACACTTCAATATGGAGGAGAATGACTTCTTCTAAAATACAACATATAGGAGAGGACATTATAATTCTCTTACATAGAGCAATTGGAACCTTTATTTCCCCAAATAAAACTGTTTGCAGATAATATTTTTATTATGGTTGCTACAAATATGTATTGCTGTTTTAAACGTAACTGTGATGGATACTCTTGGCTAAACTCACACAGTTTTCTGGTTTATTCTACTTTTTGATTTATGTAGCTCAACAGGAGAAAGTGACGGCTATAAAAGGATTATATATTTAAGAAAGTACGTTTTAAAGTTGCTTTGTCAGCGGCACAGAGGTCGGGTACAGCTCAGCAAATAATCCCAGTGTAAACCACATGCTGCTACTAATGCAGTTACTCCCAAACTGGACAGTTTTCCTTCTAAGGCCAAGGTGTCCAACTGTGAGTTAACAGCCTACCCTGATCTACAAGTCCCAGAATCCTTTGCCATTCTAAGAGGCTAGTTGGGAAATAAGAGTTGATATATATAATCAGCTGGTTGACTGCAGCTGCTAAGGTGAGCAGTCTAATATTCAAACCAAATAAACTAGAATAAGACATTTTTCATTTGTAGTTATTTTTAAAAACAGTTTCTATGCTGGATAACTCGGCCTCAGAGCAGGAGTGTGAGATTGCTGATAAAAAAAAAAAACACATAGACGAAGAGAGAGTAGGAGGAACATTAGAACAAGTCTTTAACACTGAGGAGACCCAATGTAATAGGTTCCTCAAATCCCTTACATTATATCAATACTTACAAACCATTTCACCTATACAGGAGAAATGAACATTAACCAGTGTAAGCGGGGCTGACATGTCGGCCATGATTCTCCTCTGTTATATAAACCCAGGAACTAAGACATAATACAACTTAACCTCAAGTCCTAAGAAGAAGCTAATGAAAGCTGGTGATGTAGCGCCGCTAAATCTTGCTGCTGTATGAGATTAGAAAAAGCAGTGCCTGATTTGATTTTCATATTAGCGCTGGTAGCCATTCAGTTATCTGGGCTGACAATGCATGACCAGAACCATATGGTGTAATTGCTGTCAGGCTCCAGGCCTATTTTCTGAATCATTCTGTGCGTGTGCTGCTAAAAGAAACACACGCACAGTTTGTCAAATCGTCTCTTTCTAGACATTCTAGATTATCCTGAAATGTTCAGAATACTGAATACCTCCCAACATGTCATGTGACCAAAGAGAGACACTTTTATTTTGTGGGAGTGGCTAAATGTGCAGCTATGTGGCTAAGAACTTAAAAAAAAACTATTTACACAAATTAATATTAAAACACTTTTACCTCAGTTTAACCTCACTTTATTGTGTTTGCTATTGCTGTGGAGCTCTGTGATTCACTCAAACAAATCAAAGCTCCCAGAACAGAGGAACAGAGCAATGGATCTGCAAATACCATACTGAGTCATACCTGCCACATCTCCCAGATTTCCAGGAACAGTCCCTTGTCATGACTCCCTATGTCACTAGGGCCTATTCACAAAAAATGAACTATGGTGAGCTGAAAAGTTGTGAAACTCCGACATAAATAGCTGAAGTGGAAAGAGGTGGACAAGTTTTGCAACTATTAAAGGGACACTCCCACCAAAAAATGAAAGGGTTTATTTTTTTATTTTGCATTGCTGATTTCAGATATGTCCTTTGTTTTTGTAATATGAGTTTATTTTATGAAATATTTTACTAAACAAGTGTGACTGGGCACTGCCATTTTGTGTAATATAGTGTTTTTGGGTGCCACCCCCCAGAGACTATACAGCACAAGTATGTCACTTTGGGGCTGGAGACACAGAATGCAGTCTATAAGTCAGAATTCTGACCATAGATTAGCATTGAATGGGAGGGTAATGTAACTATTACATCACAAGGGGGCGGAGTTATGATCCTCAATCTCCTCTCTTTGTGTTGGAAGGCAGGTAAAAAAAAAAAAAAAATTGGACACCTAGTCCTGCCCACTATGATACACAGGAGCCAGTAAAAAAGCAGGGGTGTATCTTATGACATCATCATGCAGGCTTTGTCCACAGTTGTAAAGTTAGACTTGCTGAAAGATATTAGAGAATGTTGCATTATGGGTAAAATTCTCAAAATGGATGCTGGAGACAGACGCCTAATTTTATTTTTCCTTTCATATGCAATTAATTCAAACATAGAAGGAAAAAAAAAACAGTGGCATATGTCTTATACATGTGTTTGTTTTAAATGCACAGGTAACCTAGTTACATCTTATGTAAGTGGTAGTGTCCCTTTAATGGAAATATCAGTGTTACTGTACACGCACAGTATTCATTCTTAATAAAAGTTCCCTTAAATACTGCAGATAAGTAGATATCCTCTAATACTGCATTCCGAGGCACAAATCACTGTAAGCCTTTTATAGTACATTGAATTTGGAAGTGGAATCTTATTTACCAGCTTTTATCACAAGTTAGAATTAGACTTCTGGCTGAGGATTTATTTCTACAATTTTGGTCTCCCACGCAGCCACATTTGGTGGTTTTATTTTTCAGAATATTATTAGTAATAATTTAATGTAAATGTACATTCCACAGCACTGCATTATGCTATTGTTAGGAATCCCTAACAAATGACTCCGTTATCTGGCTTAAGATGCTGCTAATTTAGGGTTTCTCTACTAGTTTTTAGAAATGCTCAATTAGCAGAGCTAATTTCCTCACGGAGCTAGCGGGAATAGGGTCTTGGCCTAATCATAAATGATTATAGGCTCTTTATTAAAAACTTTAGGAAATACAAAAAAATGAAAGGGACTGCATCACCTAAACATTGTTTATACTGTAAATCTAGAGGATGTAAATGATCTATACATTATGTTAGCAAAACTGTAACTGTAAATGCTTAAATTAGGAGAAAATGTGTTTTAAATGTGTCTGTGGAGTCTGCTGCTTATGACATCACCTGTGGCACGGTATGCAAATTACACATTTCCCATTGAAAAACACTTCATTTGCATATCAAGCCACAGGTGATGTCATAAGCAGGAGATTTCACAGAAACATCTGAAACACATTCTTTTTCTCCTAATTTTGGCATTTTGCTGGCAGTTTTGCTAACACAATGTATAGATCATTTTCAATCCTTTTGTATTCTCCACATTCACAGTAAAAACAATGTTTAGGCGATAGGGTCCCTAACTATTTAATATCCTACAGTAAAACAGCATCATTGATGCACCCCAAACTCCCCCCCCCCCCCCTCCCCCGTTGTCCTGATTCAATGAAGGAAGGTGTTGGGAGCTATGTTACAATTGTAGTAAAAAAAAACAATATCTTGTTTATAAAATACATGTATTTCCAAGAGGACTTAATTCTGAACCACAATGTGTGAATTGAGTATACTGCACATGTGCGCAGTTATTAGTGACCGTGCGCCTGCACATGTGCGCAGTTATTAGTGACCGTGCGCATGCGCAGTTAAACCAATGGGAATTTCTGAATTCCCGGACTTTGCGGTAGAACACCAGCATGCAATTAGCCAAGACTTCCCCAAATAGTTCAGCGCTTTACTGATCGCACAGTTTCCTGTGTTTTGTCTAATACATTGCAGAATTTCATTTGACATGCATAACAATCTCTCCTCGAGCCTGCCAGTCCAACACGCCTTTTAATTACGGCAAAATATTTGCATTTGTTACATAAAACATCCTTCAGGTCTCTCGAAATCAACAACAGCGGCAAACACGACGATTCCCAATTAACAAGGACCCAGGAGGGAGCAGCAGATCACACCCCTTTTAATTACAATATTTCTGAAACAGCATCCATCATGCCTCATCTCCTCGCCACTGGGAGCGGTGACTGGCGAGAATGGCTGCAGCTGGGGAAGGAAACAGACCTATCGATGGCTTATTTTCACGTCAATCTCTTTTCGAAGTCACTCGTTTTGGATTGCTAATTGCACACACTGATCTCTTCCAATTGACTCCATTTCGATATGTGTACAGAGGGTCTTAATTCTTAGATAAGAGTGGGATAATAGCATCAAACGAAGAAAAAAATGTGCACACCGCCCTCCACGATGATCAATAAATATGTGCTTTAATTCAATGCGCCAGCAAACAGAAAAGATATATCCAACGGACTTAAATATAGGAGTGAGAGAAGACACCTAACGCGTTTCGCGTGTTGCCACGCTTAATCATAGGTGTATTACAAGTGAACACGAATTTCTTATATACACGTGTTTAGCCAATGCAAGGAAAGTGAGTGCAGGTGTGAATATGTGTAAACATGCTGTGAAAGAGCCAATAGATAAAGAGAAATAAATAAATAAAATAAATGGATTAAATATGTGTATTGCAATGTGCAAGTGTAAGTATATGTGGATAAATGAAAAAATGTAAGAGAACAAAAACCAAATAAAAATAAATGTAAAAATAAATTATGTGAAATGAGTGAAAGGAATGAATGTGAAAAAAGAATGTCAAGAGTGGGATAATACCTTTGCCCGGAAGTGGGAAATCTATGGTCACAGGGGCACACTGTTTACAGCTTTCATGTATGGAGGGTCTCTGAGATGGATGTGCTTTAGCGATGGATGGAGACCATATTGGCATGATTTGAAATCTTAAAAAAAGATCTCGGTGATGCAGTGGTTACCAAGCAACACATCTTAGCAACACTGTAGGCTTACTGCAATCCCACGGAGGCATGCAAAATAAATATATCAAGGAGAAAGAATGCAGCGCTTACAGAGATCAGCCCCAATATGGTATTAAAGAAAGCTTCCAAAATAAAACAAAATGCAAAATATAAATAAATAAATATAATAAATATATCGCATATTGAGCTAAAACAAGGTGCTGTATTGTGCTTTAGCTGGGAATTTGCTTCTGATGGGATTGGGTTATAATATAGGCTTAAGCCAGAGATGATCAAAAAGGGTGAAATGTAGTTGTTACTAAAAACTACAACTCCCATGTGTTTATCTTTTGGTCACTTCTTTTTTAATCAATAAAACGAACACATTGTTTCACTTGGGGGTAATATATATATAAAGCATTAAAGAGTTTTCTTTCCTCCTGCTTATGACATCACTCATGGCTTGATATACAAAGGAACTGGTTTTCAATGGGCAATGGTGATGTCATAAGCAGGAGTCTGCACAGACACATTTAAAATAAATGTTCTCCTAATTTATCCATTTATGTGCAAATCTGCCAACACAATGTTTAGATCATTTCC
The DNA here is from genome assembly GCA_036172795.1 of Pelodytes ibericus. NCBI lineage: Eukaryota > Metazoa > Chordata > Amphibia > Anura > Pelodytidae > Pelodytes > Pelodytes ibericus. The sequence goes on along the minus strand of CM069863.1, from coordinate 168,407,799 downwards.
AATTTAGTCATTTTTTATTATCTATGTTGATAGTATAAGCAATGTTTAGGTGATCCAGTCCTTTCAACCTCCAACTGGTATGCTTCACAGTACTGGCAAATGGGGGAAAGGACAGATATTGAGACCCTTCTAAATTCACCTGGCCAGAGGTTTGTAGGGTCGGCAGTCATGTTCCTCGGATGAGGCTATGTCTGGGGTCTATTGATAGGATCAAAGGGATTAGGACCCAACCACTGCTCTGTCTGTCTTTCTATCCAGTTGCCTTGGCTGTCTATCAACCTATCTGTCCGTATGTCTGTCTTGCCTGTCTATCTGTACCGATCCAGTGTTTGTCTCACCCTCTGGCCAGTTGCCAGCCTCCCCTGATGGTTTGCATTGAGACAATGTATACTGAACAGATAAAACAGGAAATAAATATAAATACTGGAGTCCGACATTTAAACACACAGAAAGGTCTCATGTCATGATGAAAGGCCTAAGGATCTAAGAGGTCTTGAAAGCACTTTAGCTCTGCTCAGTTAACCCATAAAGGTACCAACTCGACTAATCTCATGTAATGACCGCGCTCTAACCATGTATTTGTAATGCTGAAGAATGAACTCAGTGAGGCGGACTATGGCCAGACATCTCCAAATCTTACTTGTTTCCCACTCCATATAAACTTTCTTACACAGTAATTTCAGTTGCCACACATTCTTTAATCCAATGAGTTCAGGCTGTGAATGTAGTGTACATGCAGTCACAGTATTATTATTAAATTACAGGCACGTTAATAAATATATAAAGATTTTATTCTTTCTCTATGAGAGCCACAGGAAGGAATAAAGCCACGTGTATTCACACTACTGGAAAGAAATGATAGATCTATGCTTTATTCACACTACTGGAAAGAAATGATAGATGTATACTTTATTCACACTACTGGGAAGAAATGATAGATCTATGCTATATTCACACTACTGGAAAGAAATGATAGATCTATGCTTTATTTACACTACTGGAACATGATTCTAGATCTATGCTTTATTCACACTACTGGAAAGAAATGATAGATCTATGCTTTATTTACACTACTGGAACATGATTCTAGATCTATGCTTTATTCACACTACTGGAAAGTCATCCTAGATCCATGCATAATTCACACTATTCAAAGAATCATAGATCCATGCTTTATTCATCCTAATGGAAAGTCATTCTAGAGTTGTTCTTTATTCACACTACTGGAAAGTCGTTCTAGATCTATGCTTTATTCACACTACTGGAAAGTCAATCTAGATCCATGCATTATTCACACTATTCAAAGAAATTATAGATCCATGCTTTATTCACACTACTGGAAAGAAATTATAGATCTATGCTTTATTCACACTACTGGAAAGTCATTCTAGAGCCATGCTTTATTCACACTACTGGAAAGAAATGATAGATGTATGCTATATTCACACTACTGGAAAGAAATTATAGATCTATGCTTTATTCACACTACTGGAAAGAAAATATAGATCTATACTTTATTCACACTACTGGAAAGAAATGATAGATGTATGCTATATTCACACTACTGGAAAGAAATGGCAGGGATTGCCTTGCCCAGTCACTGAGCCCAGTCACTGATGCTCAGGCAGCCTACTGGGATTTGCAGTCCACAGTAGCTGGAATGTCAAAGATTGCCTATCATTCGTTTCAGCCCTGTTGTAGCCAATGATTTACTCTACAATGACTCCACACAACACATACGCTGTATTGCTTTTTGTCCATTTCAATTTGCTTTAAGCTGTTTTCTCCTATATGCATCACAGAGTACGCCTGCAGCACCGAGAACTGCCAAATACTCCATATTGTTACATTACTGTAAATAAATAATCTTCTGGTTCAGTCTATTCATATTACTCCAAAAAACGTCCCATTCGGAAATCCCCAAAGTGAATCCAAATCAGCCTATAAAGCAGCGAAGTCTTCCCATATAAGAAATATTTTGGTTGGCATCACATCACTGGTTACTGTTCAACATCAACAGCTGTAAGGTTATATGTACCTTCCCGCCATCATGCCACGTGTATTATGGTGCCATTTAATGTCCACAGTGTGGATGGCAACATTGCTTGGCTTTGCATAGGGTTACCACTCAGCTAGTATTTTACCGGCAGGTTATATACTATAACATAAAACATTAATCCATTTTTTATTATTTATTTAATTAGAATTTTTATTTAATATTTATGTTTTGTTTTTTTACTTTAGCTATTAACCCCTTGCCAACATTGGCAAGCGTTGCCGACATTGGACGGACCTAGTATCTAAGATACCAAACACCGCTAAAAAGGTGATGGTTTAATGCCTTGAGGTTGAGGCATAAAGCAACACTGGAATCCGGTGCCATGTAAAAAAAAAAAACAACAACTTAATTAGCTAAAAATCTAGGGTTCGGGTTAGAATAATGGTTAGGGTTAAAATTAAATTAGGATTAGCATAAGGGTAAAAGGTCACTGTAGGTGAAACTCCACCCGTTCCCCCCCCCCCCCCCCCTCCACCACCACTATTTTTGCCCACTCACAAAAAAATTGCAGAAAAACAAGGAGACAAGCATATTTCTAAACAAAATTTAGAAACTATTTAGACGGGGTCTTTTTTAATGATTGTATTTGTGTAAAAAAATTTTTAGGTCAAACTTGGTCAAAAGTGTTTTTATTTTTTTAAATCATATTTTATGATTTTTTTTTGTAGTAAATTATAAAATATGATGAAAATACCTTCTTATGGTGATAAAAAATATATAATTTGTGTGGGTACAGTATGTGTGAAAGAAGAAAATTACAGCTAAACACAAACACCCCAGAGATGTCAAAACAGCCCATGTCACCAAGGGAAAGACAAGGTCAAAGGGCCATGTCACACAGAATACAAGTTCCAGGTCGAATCAGAAATCACTTCGGTCATTCCCGCATGGCACGATTTTATGGGCCATTTGGATCCCCCAAATGATTCGGTTTGTGACGAAATTTGGAGTTCTGATTTTTCAGTGAAACAAAATTGTAGCTCTGTGAATAGACAGACCCACCAGCAATTAACCTTTAAAAAATTAATTTTAATGTGTTTATTTTTTTACTTTAAAAGTTCAATACGCCAGCTATGAGCTGGCGAAGGGAAATTCCCGAAATTAAGTTAGCTGAATTTGGCCAATTTTGAGGGGTTTTAGCCCTTTTAGAATATTCCGCAGGCCAAGTTCCCCGAACCGAATATGACCGAAATCAGCCATATTTAATAGCTGAATTGCGGATTTGTCTGTAATTCAGCCAATAGCCCTGATCTGGCCCAATTTCAAATTTATAGACTCAACAACTAAAACGTATTCAGATCACAAACAGCTTGTTCTAATCTCACAGCCACACGGAAGGCGAACACACTAAAAGAAATCACTATCTTTAGTATATGCTTTCTGAACTGCTAACATTGAGCATTAGGCAGTTTCATAATGCTGCTACCAGCCATGTGTTCCCGATACCTATATTCATGGAACTATTGGTGTCAAGGAAACTACTCTGTTTCAGAGAAGCATACTTTCTGTTTTAGAGCATTTACTTAAAGGAACAGTCAAGCCAACAAAATGTTTTTAGCAAAGTTCTAAAAGTGGAGCAGTCACCATGGGAACTAATGGAATGCTCCTACTCTTTAGATCACTTCTGAAGTATGACGGGATATTTATAAAATATCCACCATAGAAATATTCTGTGTCTATGACCTAATCTGCCATACAAGGTTCCATCAGGATGTCATACAGAGGTGTCTGCAAGGGTTCAGTGCTAGACCTGGGAACAAGGAGACTTTAGTTATAACTAGCAAGACAGCCCCTTACCTGCCTCAATAATCAAAGGGAGGGGGGTGGGGTAGGATTGGTATACTATTCCTGTAAGATCATGTGGTTATAGCATCGGAGTACCAATATATACTAATGTCTCCCTCACTTCATTAAGAATGTTTTTTTTAGAATGTCCTCCTTCCTTTGCCAGAGCTTCCTCACTCCCTCCATCAAACCCCATCAATAGCCCCATTTGCACCTCTTAAATCAGTTCCTCTTTTTAGCACCCCTTTCCCTATCAGCCCCCCACAAGCTCCAGTATGTACCTCTCTACTGGATGACCACAGGTGCAGTCCACAAGAATTGTAGTGCCACATACTAGCTATTATGGAAAGTGGTATGTACTGTATTTAACATGATGCTCAGCCATAATCACACTGGTTGAGCATCTTGGGAAATACAGTACATAAGTTGTAGTGATGAGTAACCTTTAACACATCAATTATTTGACATTTCTCATGATGGACAGTGAGCCCCTGGATTCTATCATTGAAAAATAAGATAATAGAAATACGTAGTAACAGTAGTCAGTGAACTGGGAGTTTCTACATCCAGCAGATGTAACAATGGTTCAGTCATAAAATACTGCAAAGTAAGAGTCCCTCTCACCCTCTGCTTAAACCAATAGAATATTTCTATTCATTCTTCAATGTGTTGTATGACTGCGGTGCCATCCCAACCAATATCTGTCGCACATTTGTGTTGTTAGCGTCAGTATACAGAGATTAGGGTGGTTACCCAGCCGGTATTTTACAGGCAGGCTGGTAAAAAAAAAAAAAATTGGCTTGTGGCCTAAATCTATGGTGTCCGTAATAATATGGATACAGGGAAAACATTGTTCAATAAATGTTCAACAAAGGTATTGAACGATGGGGATGAACATTCAAGGCAGACAAATCATTTAGTCATATTTAACAAAGAAAGAAGATAAAGGTTTCCAGCACTTAATACACAACTTTACAAACCAATAAACTTTTATTGTGATAGAGGGAATTGTAGGGAACTCCAAACTTAAGGCCAGAGTAGCCGATTTGGAAAAATTCTCCAATTCAACCGAATAGGTGAATTAGTGTTGTAATTTGATCAAAGTGCAAAGGCCTACACATTACAGCAAGGTATCGTCATTGGGCATTGCAACATTAGTGAACATCCATCCTAGCTGTAAGGGCACAGGCCCTTAGAAACTTAATCAATTACCCCTTTAATAGAGAGATCAGAATACAAACTAGGGGGGCAGTAAAGTAAAAGGACAACTCACACTTTTTTTTTTTTTTACTTAGAGTTTTTCAACACTGAGTCAATAATTATCTTAATCAAATGTATTTTTTTGGGGGGAGGGGGACAGACTTACTTTATACTTTATTTGCTTGATAGAGTCCCCAGCCCCTCCTATTCACATTCCTGACCCCTTGGCTCAGGTATGTCGCCAAGGGGCCAAATGTGGCATCTGAACTGCATTTCTGACACAGAAATGCAATTCTTCTGAATTACACTGCCAACACAACTGTCAGCAATGCAGTTCAGATGTAATGTTGCTAGAATCCCTAGCAGAGGCTGGGAACTCTATGTAGGAAATAAAGTATAAAGAAAGTCTCGCCACCCCCAGAAACAAAAATACCCAGCAAAAAAAATATTCTGCCATATTTCAAAAACAAATAAGAAAAAGTAACTAGCGCTAGTCAACACACACAACCTTACAGACACATTAAATAGCTACGATACATTTACAGCTGTAATTTGGACAAAGGATAAACATTCCAAACCCTCATTTTTGTACCTGAGTTCCCTAATAATTGAGTTAAACAGATGAGGCATAAAGGCTTACATCTTTCACATCACAGAGATTCCCTTGGGTTTCTCTAAGGTAAGCGACCTTGCACCTATATCCTATGCCTATATACACATCATATTAGATTCTGAGATCAGGTAACATAAGTGCAGTATAGCTATTATAGGTGTCTTACCTTGAATCTTTCCGACACTCCTTCACTGATACTTATTGTGAATTCAGCGATTTTGGGGGTGCGGAATCTGCCTTTCTTATGGTCCCGCTCGTACTCAGTCTTGGTTTTGACCACAACCTGTTGGATGAAAAGAAATGGGTATGAATGAAATCCATTAATCTGGATACTGAATCAGCTGTAATCAAATGGATACAGCATATCACTGCTAAAATACTCATGGTTCAAACGATTACACCGTGACGTAGGAGTGATTGTGATTCTTTGGATCTCCGGCATTTCCATTCAGTGACGGCACAATTTCCTCCCCCTTCCGTTTTTAATATTTTTTACTGTTCCAGTAAAATAAATATCTGGGACTGTACATCTGTACTAAAGCACAGAATGTCCTGTTCAAGAGAGGGGTGGAGCCAGGGACTATATTGCATTTATTTCAGAGACACCGTATGGTATACTGAAAGAACTGATTATTAAGTTGAATCTTTATTTTGCCATTAAAAAAAAATATCCTGTTTTACTTCATCATCCTCTTGTTTAGATTTCTAAATTCTACAGATAGAACTATGGTTGCCACCCAGCCGGTAAAAAAAATTGGTTGAAGCCAAAGTTAAGTCTTTGGAAGCAATAGCATGGGTGCTATTTTTTTGGAATACAAAGTGGCAACCCGAGATAGAACAGAATTAAAATCACACAAAAATGGCTAAATTCTTTAAACGTGAAAAAAACAAAACCTTACATTTTATGTTGTGTGCTTATATTATGCCGTAAAAAAAAGTGCATCAAATGCTATGTACATTTAAAAATACAGGCCGTTTTGTTCTGATCAGTAGCCCCCACTCTTTCCTAGCGAGATCCCTTTTATAGAGGAAAAATAGAGGGTTTTTCTTTGCACTAGCACTGAGTGACAGACCCCGGCAAACTTGAGACGAGAGGCGGAGCTAAGTGTAAACCCTTGTGTATCTGTAACGCTACATATCAGGTAATTACAGAAGCAAAACGTTAAGTGCCACTTTCATTACTGACTCAAATACACACACAAAAAATATGAATGTGCAAAAAGAACGAATACAATTAAACAATTGATTGATGTGGACAGTTAGCCCAAACCTATGAACAAATGACTTATTACAGGCTGTCCATGTAGGAATTGAGGGACATATTTCGTTTTCCAGGCAAAACTGTAGCAATTGTGGGCAAAAAAAAGTTTTGCAGATACAATGACTCCAAATTTAGATTTTGTTCCCAAAATCGCAACACAAATCCCAACATTAAACAGACTATTAATTCACAAACGTCAAGTCCCTTTACTGAATAATAAAGCTAAAAGCCCCCCTCGAGTGGAAAATTACATTGTGGCACATGCACGTCACGTAGGTTTGTAATTATCAGCACTGCACTTCTGTCTGTGAAATAGGTTTCTATCTATCATGCTTTAATTTGTGTAGGAAAAAAAAGCACATTAACAGCTGTACGGTGAAGCTGAATTATGATGTCATTGATTTTTAGATTGGCAGGAGGGTGACATGAATGCATAATCTCTTGAATAGCAGTATTTCCAATAATGCTTTTGCAAGTCTAGAGGTGGGGAAGGTTAAAGGTCAGGTTTAAAGATGCCCAGCTGTGATGTTACAGAACAGGGAAAGCAGCTGACATTAAAACAGCTCTACAATGTTTTGTCCTTCATAGATGTCAGCTTTGCTCTGTTTGTGTGGGCAGAGAACGACATTAGTTATGTGGGACTGTTTGATGTAGAAATGGACATGTTACTACTGGCAGCAAACATAAGCTGATTAATATATTGTGTTCAACAACAAATAACATGCATTAAAGGGAGATTATGAACCTATTTTCTTCTTGCTTCAAATTTCATTATTTGTAAAAGACACAAAATTTGAAAGTCAACTTTTTTAAGTGCATAAAATCAATGAAATTTTTGTCTCATTCCCTACTATTTTTTTTACTTAAAAAATGTTTACATTTTTGCAGTCCGACCCCCCCCCCCCCCCCCCCCCCCCATGACTGGATCCACTTTCTCCCCATGCTTTTAAAATGTATGTTCTTTGATGCTATTTTTAGGAGCCAATCACAGGTCCATTCAGGTGAATGAGGAGTCTCAATTTGCATGTGATTGCCTCTTTACAGAGATGCACTGGACATCATGCATCATATATGCCTACGCTTAAGGTCTTCTCCCATATTTGAATGTAGCCTGTAGGTAACGTTATGGTTTTTAGCATGCAAAAATAGAGACAAATTAATATAAATGTTTCCACCAAAGGCAAAAAAACAACAACATTATACGGTTAAAGTGGCTCTTTGGTGGTATCTACAAAATGGTACCTAAGAGCATCCTTAGTGGCTGGTTAAGCATGCCAGCAGGCCTAGGTGCTGATGTCACACAAGTGGGACGGACGAGGGTGTATATTTAGCATGTCACATCAGTGAGTTCAGAACTCATCAAAATGCTTATTTATTGCGCTGGGATAAAGTAATCTACGAACTACACACACTTGTGACCTATTATACACATAACCAGTTTATATTGCTTTAGCAGTTTGATTATTTATTTATTTATTAGTATTTTTATGTATATGTTTTCTGTATGTATTTCCTGTATTATTATATATGTGTGGGGTTGTTGGCTCTCACTCCATGATCCCTCTCTCTCGGGATTATTTATAAATAAATTATATATTTTTCTATGCTTGAAAATCTAGTGGAGACCTCGGGGGGTGACTTAACCTATGGTTGATGCAGGGTGGCATTTAGGCATTGCAGTTTGATTATTTTTGCTTTCCATATGCAGAGATTTCAGGCTTCGCAGTAGTTTCTCCCAAATGATTTCTCCCAAATTATGGAAAATGTATTCTTACCGTAATTTACTTTTCCTGGCCATAACCATGGCAGTATTACTAATCCGTACCTAATGCTACCATGGTTGGCCAGGGAAAAAAAAATCTCAAAGTCTATCCTTTCAGTGTCGCCATTGCGTACGACAGACACATAGATATCGTAGATTTGGTGAATATATAGAGCTTTTTGACTGAAAAAAGTACTATAATCATTTCTGACCAGTCTTGGATATTTGTGTTGTTAAAATAGATATTGAACCCGGGATTAACAAATGTTTGGCGACTTTAGGAGTCAAACAGTCCTATGCTGGAGCAAGCCTACTACCATTCAGGCGCAAGGGAGGTGGCACTGCCATAGGTTTCTATGAAAATCGCATAGCAAAGCAAACAAAAATAAAGAAAAATAGATATTACGAGCTAATGCTCCCGGGATTTGTCAAGCGCTGTATTAAACCTGCATTAGAAAGAGAAATGCACCAGCCAACGCCAGAAAAAAAAACGGGAGACCATGTAAAATACAAAAATAGCTTTTATTATAGTCCATCGATCGATAAAATCATTAGCAGGTGGACAGAACATGAACACCAGGGTTAACGCATTTCGCTAAATAATATGATTAATCACAATATAATGTTATCTGTCTATGGACTATAATAAAGCTATTTTAGTATTTTACGTGTACTCTCCATGTTGGATTGCCTGATGTCGGCTGGCACTAAACTCTAATGCATGTTCATTGTGTGGACTTTGGACCAGGTTCCCCCCCGTGTGTTGTATCACCCAGGCTTTGAAGGGATACAGGTTTTACTACTACAGGGGAGCGTAGTAGTCGTATATTGAATTTATTTTTAACCCGGTATTTAAAATCACAAGGTTCTGAATATTTATTAAACATGCTTTATACACCAACGTGTCTGTATATTTAAACATTTAACCCTGTGTGGGTGTCCATGTAATTGCCTTATAATGAAAAGTGTATTTCATTGTATCATTTTTATTTCCACAGTCCAAATACCTGAATGGAATGATAGATTAGTGAGCGTGTCTGATTAGTAATGCATTTCTTCTGCATATTACTTTAAAAAAGGACAATTATTTTCTGTATATTGTACCTATGGTTAAAAAAATAAAAATTGTACAGTTGCTGTAAATGTACATTGATCCACACAGTGATATCCAAAAAGCAGGGATTGGAGAGATAGACAGAGTTTTTCTATAAATATAGTCAGTACTTATCTAAAAATATATATTTTTTTAACTTCCCCATTAAAATTACTCTGCAGTTTGCAGAATGCAGTGAACTATAGTCAGGTGTTAGCTAGCAGAGCGTATATATTTGAGAGATAATCTGTGACTTGGCCTTGTGTGTTTATTAAACTGAATGGAGGCAGTATGCATTCCCTGGGGAGATTCTTAGCAAGGCCCTGCAATGTGATTTATTATTTCAATCAGGTAACGTGCATAATGCTTTAGAATTCAGTATACAGACACAGCAGCATTATACAGACAGCTAGGGAGAATTTCAGGAATTATAATACCTTGTACATCAGTTCTAACACACACAATCTGGATATAACCTTGGAATTCAGGTATTAGGACTAGGGTACCTTTTCCACGCCAAAATGGATGCTATTACCGCAATAGAATTAACATCGGGAGAAAGCCATTTTTTTACCGGCCTGCTGGTAAAATACCGGCTGGGTGGCAACCCTAATTAGGACAGAACCCAATTAACTTTCTCTGATGAAAGGTTTTATTATTACCATTTATAAATTGACCAACACATTACAAGGCACAGGATAAGTGAAAATTAACATGCTTTATTATACAGAACACTGTCTATTAGTTAATGGAGCGTTAATTTGGAGCTTTATATTGTCTTTATCATAGTAAATTATTTTAGTGTGAAATTAACAAAAAAAAACTAGAATTTTTATAGAATTTATTAAATGTCTGGTTCAATAAAGTTGTAAACTTAATTTAAAAAAAGATACATAAATGTATCAGGTTGTGTTCAATGACTGAGGAAGATTCTGTGCAGATTCTCAGCTAATGCAGGTAAAACATGAATTCATTTCCCTTTGTGTAATATGCAAATCACACCTGGCATTCAGATATTACAATGTATTCACTGTAGGCTGCCATATTCTGCTTGACTAGAGGATCCAGTCCATGCCTCCATCATTCTCTCCATACATACCTTGTCAGGGGGAGGGAACTGTAGCTGATTGACATCTAAGGGGGTCATCAGAGGGATGGTGTCGAACCCATCCTCACATATTGGAGGCTTTGCCCCTTTGTCGCTAAAATTATTCCCCAGTTTCACCATTGCTGCAGATTAGAGAAATCCTGTAAAGGCACAGACAAAAAAAAAACCACCAAAATCATAGGTATCTCTAAAATATTACACCATCAGTTATACAAAGTATAGCAGGTCTGTTACTAAAAACCCACCAAAATGTTGAACTACAGCTCCCATCACCCCCAGCCACATTCTATATGGTTCCCTACGCAATTACCACCCCCATTCTTCCAGTGGGAGAGATCAACGTGGCCCTATAGGTAGTATATGAGTCCAGTTCATATTGCTCTATCCATTGAGAATGTAATCAACCAGACTCCAACTCATAATACTCTCAGTCTCACGGATGGGAGTGATTCAATTGGGACTCCAACTCTTACTAGCAGTCACGCAGGGACAATAGAGCTGTAGCCCCCCTACTTTCTTTGTCTAACAGCTCTCCATCATAATAAGATGGCAAGCTCTTGTGAGCAGGGCCTGCAAACCTACTGTTCTAGTTGTGCTGTTTTATGTATTTATTACCTATGCTTATAAATACCATACTAATTATAAAAAATAATAAATCATTAAAAATAAAACCCAATGGATGAATAAAAGTTGACCCTCATTATATATATAAACATTCCCAGGCATCTGCTATTACAGGATACACCCTCTCCAATCCTTATCAGGAAATGATTCAGCTTGGTACTGTTAAATAATTCAAAGCCTTTTTATCATGATTACTGATTGGGACTGATGGTCTCATCCTAATACCCTTTCCAGTGTCTGATGGGCGTGTTGATTTACCTGTATGGCACTCAAAGTGTTAAAAGAAAATCCCTGCCATCCAGTCACTGAAATAAACCATAATATATACCCCAAAAGCATCATCAAAGCAGACAGTAGATACTTACCTAAGGGAGGCAGAGCTGGTGATACTTGGCACCTTCAGACAATGGATTTGGAGGGTGAAGGTTCTATGCCAGGGTAGGATATGGGTGCAGTTTCCAGTGCCTCTGCTTGGTGTTACTATGTGTCCTACACAGTAGCAGCAACAGCAGATCCGTATCTTTGATGCAGTGTCAGATCCCAAGAGCCAGTGGGCTGGAGCTAGGGTGTAGGGGCTTGACACTTACTGATGGCAGGATTTGCATGGACCCAAGGGTTTGCAGCTTGGAGGCTGCTGCTTCTTCTGCTGCTGCCGAATCCAACACAAAGGAGCCCCCTGGAGGCCACAAGCAACTCCTCCCCTCTCCCCGTCCCTCCCCAGTAACTGGTGCAAAACCATCAGCACACCCACACTAAGCACCTCTTCTACTGGCTTAATTATAGTAGAAGGCACCTTGCATTGCATGGCTTTGTTTGTGCATGGGGGCTGCTGACTGTCAGTCTCTTAACTCTTCCCTTTCCTGTACAATACGTGTTTGATTGAAACCACTGAGCACAGGCTTCATTGATTAAAATGATCCTTTTATTTTTAAACGGTGTCACAGTTTTGGAGACATTAGAGTTATGACTTTTTTTTTTTTTTTTTTTTTTACAGTTTCCTATTTTACATTACCCCAAAAAATATCACCTTTTCCTCATCCACCCCTAAGAACACTGTGGAAGAATGAAGTTACCTGCAGTCAAAGTGACTTCATACTACCACAGAATTTTAAGAATGATGGTTGTGGTAGAAGGGAAGATGTGCTCTGTGCATCGGGACACATATATAGTCATGTTTTTTAATTTATTAAAAATAATTATTTGAGGGCTGTTTTTTTTCTGAAATATTGGTATCAGTTTAAGGATTCTATTTAGAAACAGACACATATTTCTCACTTTTGCAGTATTGGCCACATAGGTTCCCCACCAGTGAGACAAACTGTTATTTGGGATAATTAGGAGACTATTAATTATGTTTTGTTACTGCAGATGCGACACATTTAAATATGCTACCTTAAATGACACCCTGGGCAGCACTACCTATGTCCACTTTGTTGGATACACCCCCTACTACTAATGGAATAGCAAAAGCATTTATAGAATAGCAATAGCATTACATGTATTACATCCGAGAGTCAAATAGAACAGTCCAATACTGTGCTTACAGCGCACTTTGAAAAATTCTGTCTACCTCCTCCTCCAGCGCCGCTTCCACCTACACCGCCACGGTCACCGCCTCCTCAATCTATGGGTCACTTAGTATAAACTGAAAGAGAATACCCTGCACTCCAACCCTCTCTCAAATGGATAATTCTGTTGATCCCCCTGGCAGCCATGCTTTAGCTTTAGATTTATGTTCTTCCAAAACTAAAATCAAAGATTCCATCTAGTGCTATTTTATGGCTCAGCTGTATTTGTAATTTGTATGTATTTTATGTTATTTTAAGTTATTTCCTTATCCACATTTGCTTACAGGGCACTTGTCCTACTCTTACTCACATTTTAATTCCTTTTGCAGCCCTCTAGCCCTTTCCAGGACTTTTTTAGAGGCATTTTAGTGGCCAAAAGTCCGTGTCCCCATTGACTTCAATGGGGTTTGGGTTCGGGGTCAAGTTCGAGCACGGACCCGGACATTTTTTAGAAGTTCGGTCAAACCTGCCGAACCCGAACATCCAGGTGTCTGCTCAACTCTAGTCCTCACTTCTTGTCTATGCTGCTTGCCTCAGAGAACCCAAGTCACTTTTCTTTTTTTTTTTAAAAGGCCAGTATTGACTGCCTGCACTTTCATATTGTACAATTATCATTACCCTCTCCCCCAGCCTTCTATATTCACATAGGTATGTGACAGCAATGCATCAGCCAAAGAAAGGCTGTCACAATTACCATAGCAACTCTCCAGCCATGATGTTCTCTGGCCAAACACATGTAAATAGCCAGCATGGATCTACTCGGAAAAATACAATCCTATACACACATGATGCCTAGAAACGAGATAACCTGAAATGTTACTGCTAATACTTGGGGTTTTGGAGTAATTTATACATAGCACTTTAAAAGTGCCACCCCCCTTTCCGCTAAACAAGAATTCTTGACTCCTAAATTCTACAGGTTTTTTGAAGATATATAAAAATATAGAAAAGTCCCATTCTCACTCCCACTGCACCACAGTCCCTCCTGATCCCACTGATGATCAGCAAGGCTGTGGCTACAATGTCACACTCTTCTTGTGCTGAAGCTCCCAGGATTTGAAGGTGGAAGAGGTTCAGGGAACCAAGGCTAGCTATAAAGGTCCCTGTGCAAGCTTTAGTTCTGACCTTCAGCATGTCTAACACCCACGAGCAATGTGTCCACATTTCAAGGTGAGGGGATGGGGTGTAGCAGTTCCTATTCTCTGCACCTAAGCTCTATGAATATGTGCTTTTTTGTGTCAATGAAAAAATGAATATTCCTAAGCCACATAACTAACCAGCACAATATGCATAAAGAATAAGATGCTTTTCAGTGTCGGAGAAGCAATGTATAAAATATCACAACACTTTTTGTGTGTGGATTTATGTATCCTTAACCCGTTGGATATAGGGTTGCTTTTTATTCAAAAAAATTATTCCCTACTTCTCCTAATACTCATGGAGAGAGGAGGCACTGTGAGGAGCTGATAGTCCTCCACTAGATCCAATATTACACTAGGGGGCCATTTCACATGATCGCATCCTACACATGACCCAGCCCGTGCGTGGATGGTGCCAATGAACTCCAGTCCTCCTTGTTCAGGGAACCAGGTAGATTTTTAAGCACATGCTCAGTCAGGGCAGCGCCTCTCCTCTGTGCCGGCTGCCGACACTACTAGAGCTGAGCCCTAGGCCACCCCCCTACCTTGCCTATGGGTAGCACCAGCTCTGCGGATAGTCACAAACTTTCAAAGATGGGAAGACAGAATATATTCTCACAGGCCTACCATCAGGTGGCCCGGGTCACGCCAGGAAAAAAATAAAAATTCCCCCTGTCTTAAGCCGGTCCGTGGCTGTGAGGGGAACGTTGTGTGCTCTCCCAGCCGCGCAGCTTCAATAAAGTTAATATTTTTTTTTTAACAAACTTTATTGATCTGCGCGGCTGGGAGAGCCACAACGCTTCCCCCACAGCCTCGGACCTGCACCGGGAGACAGAGCAGGAAGGAGGTAAGTACTGGAGAAAGGGGGAGGAGGGTGGTAGATAACAAGCATACTGAGGGGCAAAATCCTGGCATATTGAGTGGCTAAATCCTGGCATATTAATTGGCATAATCCTGGCATATTAAATGGCATAATCCTGGCATATTGAGGGGCAAAATCCTGGCATGTTAATTGGCTAAATCCTGGCATATTCATTGGCATAATCCTGGCATATTAATTGGCATAATCCTGGCATATTAAATGGCTAAATCCTGGCATATTAAATTGCTAAATCCTGGCATATTAAATGGTAAAATCCTGGCATATTGAGGGGCAAAATCCTGGCATATTAAATGGTAAAATCCTGGCATATTGAGGGGCAAAATCCTGGCATATTAAATGGCAAAATCCTGGCATATTAATTGGTAAAATCCTGGCATATTAATTGGTAAAATCCTGGCATATTGAGGGGCAAAATCCTGGCATATTAAATGGCATAATCCTGGGATATTGAGGGGCAAAATTCTGGCATATTAATCGGTAAAATCCTGGCATATTAATTGGCAAAATCCTGGCATATTAATTGGTAAAATCCTGGCATATTGAGGGGCAAAATCCTGGCATGTTGAGGGGCAGAATCCAGGCATATTAATTGGCAAAAGAATGGCATGTTGAGGGGCAAAAGAATGGCATATTAAATGGCATATTGAGGGGCAAAATACTGGCATATTAAATGGCATATTGAGGGGGAAAATACTGGCATATTAAATGGCAAAATACTGGCATATTGAGGGGCAAAAGAATGGCATATTGAGGGAAAAATACTGACTTACTGAGTGGCAAAATATTACTGGCATATGGAGTGGCAAAATATTACTGGCATATTGACCAACTGCTCCCAACCACCCTCAATATTACATTAGACCGGGATAACATGCTTGTGAGGGTAGGTGGGGTGAATGGGAGATATGTTCGGGGGTTGGGTATAGGGGGCCCAGAAAATGTGTTCAGTAAGGGGCCCTGAAATTCCTGGTGGCGGCCCTGTATTCTCATAGCACTGCAGGAAATGGACCAATATATCTTACACTTCAGGTGTGAAGCCCAGAGCCTGGGGAAGGGCATTTAGGAATGCTAGGAAGACATATCTACTGTTGGAATTTGGGAAGGGATATGAATCAGAAATCCAAATCTCCTCCAAAACAAATTCACAATACTGCAGCAATCCTTTGCACATTCTATCAAAATGTAAGACATTTTCAAAAGTATAATGATGGAAAGCATGTATATATATATACACACACATTAATATTAGTAATACATTGCACATGTAATTAAATAGTACAGGTAGGATGCCATTGCATGCTGAAAATATCCACTGTCTAAATAAATTATACATGGAATCGTAATTAAAGGGCAGCATTGTGCTAATGTGAACCTGTGATCACAACCATATACCCTGTCTGCAAATGGAATCAACATCCAGTCCAAAGTGTGTTAATAGACACGTCATATAAGATCAGCCAGACAGAGCTTTCTGCTCCATTGGTTTCCAGCATTGCAGGAGTTAAACCTGCATTTCCCCCAGCAGCAGGGTGATTTTATAATCTGTGTGAGCTACTTGTGCATTCAAGGGACATCGTGGAGGCGTCGAATGGATTTGTGTGTGCCCTCCCCCCTCTCTATCATTCTTTAAGCACCAAAGCATTTGGATGGTGAGATAGGAAGCAACACGCAATTTAAGATAACAAACCTTATATCACTCCACCTGCACTATATCCATTATTCAGCTTGAATAAAGAGGCAAAGGTGCTTGCAAAATCAGCGTGACACATTTCCACAGAGCAATGTAATGTTTTCTTCCATTTATTTTACCGGCACAGCGGTAAAAATTTGGGTTAAGACCAGTGTTGGGTCTATGGAGGCAATAGCATAGCCGGTATTTTTTTCAAGGAAAGGTGGCAGCCCTACTTACTGTGGATGAAATAATCTATATTTTTGCTTCTTATAACACCACAGGTTTAACCTGAAACGGTTTAAAGTAATTAGAATAAACTGACAGGAGGATATACCTTGAGATTGCGAAGGGGCAAATACAGTAAATACATTTAAAGAAATATCAGATCCATTTATTAGAAGACACAAGAAGTTCAGGGAAACCAATAATTAATTTTTTTTCTCACTGCACCTGTTTAGTACATGACCCCCTTAGGGTACATCAACCCTGCTAAGGAGAGTGATAAGCTGTGGATACATTCTGAGTTAGGGCCTGGAGGTTGATATCCTGCTACAGAGAAGAGCTGACAGTCTTTTGGATTAATTTAATTGTCAGAATATTACCTTTGTTGATCTCTTATCAGGGCTTTTGTCCAAGAAGTTAATTGTGAAATAAATTACACTCAACTCACTTTTAGAGCCAGACCTGCATATACATAGATAGAGCTGGTTTTAAATACATATTGCATTTGTACATATGGACAGCGGCTTCTGACCTGCAGTATTCACAGGCCCTGTCTAATTCACATGGTGTCTAATTGGACAATACACACGGTTCCAGGCCTTACCAATGGTAATACGGCATCAACTGTTGCCACCTGGCCGGTATTTTACCGGCAGGCCGGTAAAAATTTGGGTTAAGACCAGTGTTGGGTCTATGGAGGCAATAGCATAGCCGGTATTTTTTTCAAGGAAAGGTGGCAGCCCTACTTACTGTGGATGAAATAATCTATATTTTTGCTTCTTATAACACCACAGGTTTAACCTGAAACGGTTTAAAGTAATTAGAATAAACTGACAGGAGAATATACCTTGAGATTGCGATGGGGCAAATACAGTAAATACATTTAAAGAAATGTCAGATCCATTTATTAGAAGACACAAGAAGTTCAGGGAAACCAATAATTAATTTTTTTTCTCACTGCACCTGTTTAGTACATGACCCCCTTAGGGTACATCAACCCTGCTAAGGAGAGTGATAAGCTGTGGATACATTCTGAGTTAGGGCCTGGAGGTTGATATCCTGCTAAAGAGAAGAGCTGACAGTCTTTTGGATTAATTTAATTGTCAGAAGATTACCTTTGTTGATCTCTTATCAGGGCTTTTGTCCAAGAAGTTAATTGTGAAATAAATTACACTCAACTCACTTTTAGAGCCAGACCTGCATATACATAGATAGAGCTGGTTTTAAATACGTATTGCATTTGTACATATGGACAGCGGCTTCTGACCTGCAGTATTCACAGGCCCTGTCTAATTCACATGGTGTCTAATTGGACAATACACACGGGTTCCAGGCCTTACCAATGGTAATACGGCATCAACTGTTAGGGTTGCCACCTGGCCGGTATTTTACCGGCACGGCGGTAAAAATTTGGGTTAAGACCAGTGTTGGGTCTATGGAGGCAATAGAATAGCCGGTATTTTTTTCAAGGAAAGGTGGCAGCCCTACTTACTGTGGATGAAATAATCTATATTTTTGCTTCTTATAACACCACAGGTTTAACCTGAAAGGGTTTAAAGTAATTAGAATAAACTGACAGGAGGATATACCTTGAGATTGCGATGGGGCAAATACAGTAAATACATTTAAAGAAATGTCAGATCCATTTATTAGAAGACACAAAGAAGTTCAGGGAAACCAATAATTAATTCAAAGAAAGGAAATAATTATATCCATGTCAAATTCCTCTGGACCAAGATCCCCCCCCCCCCCCCCTCTCTAGAAATAAGCAGCTGACTAGACTTAGATACAAAGAGATATTTTTGAACACAAATAGCAGAAAATCCCACCATATACTAACTAGACCATTCAAAGCACGTATAACTGGTGAGATAGTAGATTGTATTGAACCAAGTATAATTGTAACCAAAACAAATCATGTATTGTTAGGGTTAAATGGCTTCGGCTTGAAAAAAGGATGTCACATTGGTACTTGGTTGAACAATAGAGCTGCACAAAATATTCCAGAAGTGGGAAATACTGGAGTGCATCTTCTGGCCGTGGCAGGATGAGGACCATGGGAGTTTAATTTCAATGGTGCTCAGAAATGAGGTGCTCTAATGCTATGTTTGAGTGTATCGTTACTTATTTCAGTACCATGGACAGGGGGAAGTCTGCTTGCCTTTCATCGCTGTCCATTTGTCTATATTTAGTGGATAGCAGAGGCATTATTAAATCCAGATCTACACACACCAGGCTTCTGTTTGATAATGTCTCTGCTACCCACAGAATTTCAGAAATCCAGTACCCATCCTCATGCTGAGGAGTCCATTTAAGGACGAAGCTGCCCCTGAGTGGTTATCTGACACTGCAAGCAGTCCAAAACGGCAGTAAAATCCACCATTGGGGAGGATAGACACTCATGTCAGAAGGACTTTGGCTTTTGCGATAATAGCCAAGTCCTCTCCAAATAAAAATAACAATACATTTAATAAAAATAGTAAATAAAAGTAATTAACTATGCCCCACACTAGGGGCTAGCAGGCACCCCTCACAAGCCATAAATAAGTGTCCCCATGAGCTAGCAGGCTTCCCCACTATCTCCAGCCAGTAAATTATTCCTCCTGGGGCTGGCAGGTTCCCCTGCTAGAACAATATAATAAATAATTGCCCCCTCCCCCAGGGCCAGCAAGCGGTCCTGCTGGCCCCATATAAACAAATATGGCCCCCCATATAACACAAAGTGGATTCTCAAGTAATACCGTTGTTATCTGAGTAAACCCTTTTATTTATTTTTATACTTTTTTTTTTTCCATTCTTCAGTTTTCAATGAGTGAATTGAAATTGCCGAAAATTGGCTGTTTTAACCGAATTCGAGCTCTTTTCTGGAAATTTTGGACCATGTTGAGCAGGGCGAATCCTTAGGATTTGCAGGGCCAAAATCCCCAAAATGAACATGGTTAAAATTGTCCCAAAAATGAAAATTCTAAAATCGACTACTTTGAGCCAGTTCGGTCTATACTGACTGCTTTTAGATTACTAAATTACCAAACATATTTCTGTGGTTAACACGCAATTCTTCACCATTACTGTAAATCCCCAAAATGTATGCGTCCCACCACGCACATGCATTTCTGAATATTCAGACCACTTCAGAAAAAAAACTTCTTGGATTATTCGCTGTCTTTAAAATACCTGCTGAGAAACTGTCTAGAAAAGACTCGGCAAAGGATGAATTTAATGGATTTACATTCCTTCCCAGACTCAACATAAATAACCATGTACCAATCCCTGAGTTATGACAAACAATGTGTAGCTGAAGCCGACTATACAAAAGGTCGTTGGCTTTGCCCTCTATTCTCCAGCAGAGTAATCCACTATTCTTTCCATTACACCTTGTTTACTTGTATATTGTCCTACTTGGCAACCTTTGGAATGAGCTGACCCGTGACTGTGAAATATCTTAACCCTTCTGTGCCAAAGAATCTACAATGCATCGAAAAGCAAATGCCTTTAATAGCCTAGGCAGGATCTCTCCTTCAAGAAAAGCCTTTTAAATATTGCATACAAAGCTGACACATCTTGAGCATTCCAATTTAAGGCAAATAATGTGTTCTTGTATCAAGTCTTGGTCATTGTCTATGTATTCAACCCCTGAGACGTTCAGGAACTTAACACCCAGGATAACCCACACTCAGGGTCCGTCTTGTACCATTTAAGAAGGATCCAAAGTCAACTTTAGTTAGGCCCCAGTAGGAGAGATAAATGGCTGAAAATTTTGGGAGGAGAGTGGAAATAGGGCTCCAGGAAGGGAAAGGGGCACAAGTAGGTAACTGCTCAAGGTTCCATTTCTAGGTCAATGGGGGAATGAGGGAATATGAAGAAAGTTAATAGTTTGTGTTTCTTCTATCAACAGTTACTTTTCATAATACTTTAATTTTAATGTAAATGTGGGTGGGATTGGTAGGAGAGGAGGCCCGTGATTGAAAGCTGTGCCAATGGTCCACCGGATCCTCCAACAGGTTCTGCTCACATGGAATCTCATACTTAGTGATAAGGGAACCAAACTTCGTCCACCATTCATGAAAACGTTGCATCAATCTATGCACATGACGGCTCACATCAATAATCTAGAATTCTCACACCACCACCCTATCTCACCAAACAGGCAGGAACATGGGTACAGACTACTGTTACTAGAGTACTACACCTTAGAAACCTTAGCAAGATATCAGGAAACAGATTCTGGATCCACTGCCTTGAGTACAACACAGTACTCAACATGGTGTTTCTCTAAACATGCTAATATGGCTTAAATGACCCTATGATGGACCAAGGAGGAGACTATTCTATTCACACATTACACTAACATTTATTTATATAGTGCCAACAATTTACGTAGCACTAGGTACAGAGCAGAGAGGGGACTACATACTAAATTAGACAAACAAGAACAAACTGATACGTGAGGTAGAGAGCCCTAGGAATAGGTAAGGCATATTTAAAAGGTTCACCCCCTACAGGAGTGGAAATATTGAACAAATATAAGTGCTGTGCCCCCTCTGATTAGAACATAGGACCACCATCAGAAATGTTGGGGCTTCTTGCATAAAATGGTCTTGGTTCCCATAGCACCCTCCACTCCCAACACACCTACCCCTTTGTGGTTTAGGGCACTGCTAATTTGTAGAAAGCAGGCACTTATATGAAGACCAGCACCACATAATAATAATAATTTAAAAAAAAACATACTTTGCTGAAAAATAAGATGACCCTGGTTATAAGCCGACCCAGAAAACTTTGGATATTAATTTATAAAAATTTTAAAAAAAGAAAGAAATGGCATAAATATAAAGTGATATCCTCCAACTGCAGGTCTCCCAAGACAGCCGGGGTCCTTACTTGTGTAATGGCTGTACCCCCATCGGCAGCCCTGTTAGAACATAACTGGGAGGATTTATAATGGGATCACATGGGAATTGTATGGTGCAAATATATTTATAAATAAAAGACAAACACAAGAAATATGTTGGAGAATGGCCGTGATCTTTATTGAATAGGGGTAGGGGTTAGCTCTTAATAACCAAACTGTATATAACCACAAAAAACCATAGCATAACTTATCTTAACATATACCAAATTTCTTACCACTCAGTTCTGCCCCGAAAGCCTGAACTTCCATTTACTTAACCAATATCCACCCCTCTGTCTAATTGACCAGAAGGGTGACTTACACCCCCCCCCCCTTTTTTTAAAAGATCACAACAAAATATCAAAAACATTAAATGAAGGGAGGGAGGGTGGGGCTTCTTCAGCTGGACAGCCGGCTGACTGGAATAGACTCCCGCACTTTTAATTTACATTGTAACAAACTAGAGCTCGCGCTGTGCTACAGCCAATCAGCTGTAAACTAACAGCGGGAGCCACCTAACTAAAAACTTAACCCTATCCTAACCTACCTAAGCCCCAACTATTCCCATGAGAGCAGACATGCTTATAGATGTCTGCTCTTACCAGGATGACAGGATAGTGAAAAAATGTGCAATGGTTGTTATCATATTTAAAGGACAGCTAAACTTAACCTAAACTTTTTTTTTCGGGGGGGGGGGGGGGGGGGGAGACGAGGCTCGCAGTGCCAAGGTTAGCCATCACTGAGCTAATGGACATATATCAAAACTGCTTCTTTGATTCATGTGACCATCTGCGTACAAGAGTGGAATGTTCCTTTACATCCGGCCTGCCTTGTCACTGTTCTCACCCTACCTGTCCCCAAGTCTGGCATGTGAGCAGGGCTCAAAGAATGGAACTGACAATGGTGCTTAATTTAGTGACATATTATGGTATTCCCTTAAATCTCAGTGCTGCTGATTCCCTTTAGGATGCTTCTTGTTTTCGTTTCTATGACAAAATCCCTCTGTGATTAAGAACAATTAGAATATCACACGGTGTACTTCTGCATAATCTGCGCCTTCGCACTTCTCATTAGTTCTCCGATATTCCCCTTGCTAGAGAGGTTTATGTCAGCATTAAAAAATATATACAAAAACCCCCCACTAAACTTGTGAGACTCTAACGTCTGCCACTGAACCAAGCAATGCAGTTCTGCAGCTCCGAGACCCTCATCAGCAAAATGAGGAAACACGGTCCTGTCTGATCTCGTCAGTGATCCGTACAGAACATAAAAACAGGCCAAAGCCATGAATAAGAGATTTCCGCAGTGTCTGATCCTTACACCAAACCACACGTCTAAACACTGTCATTGTTTTCCAATTCCTACCCTCGGCGCAGAGATTTTAAAATGCTCTCAAATGACAAGTTATTTCTGAGCCGTACAAATCTACTACTATTTTCTTGGGAAATCATTCACAGCAGTGGGACATTTGTGGGAATATATATATATATATATATATATATATATATATATATATATATTTGTGGTCAGGGCATAAAGCCGTAGCATTAGTAACATAAGACAAACAAGGAATGGAAAGGTCAGTTGTGGTGTGCCGTAACTGACAAGGTAGTAGGCCTGAAATAAAAGAGGGCCTACCTTAAGAAAATGCTTATAAAAGGAGGTGTGGTGGGTGGGACAACTCACCAGATCTATGACGGTAGTGAGGGAACCAAGCCCCTCCCACAACTTCAGGCCCCGCCTTCCATATATATATATCTATATATATATATATCTAGGTTGGTTCCAGGCTCCTAGCCTTCATATAGTAGATGATAAAGGTAATACTTCGGTGCAGCAGAGTATAGATAAAAAAAAAGGCCAAAGAACTAAGCTAGTCATCCAACTTCCAGGACAGTGGTTGTCCTTCCACATACATAGAATAAACACACTATTCTATTAAATAAAATAAACAGGATAATTAAAATAAACAAATAAAAAACTTTAAATATTACCCTTTATATCTTCCCCAAACATCTGCATGCAGAGTGAGTAGTCATTTCAGTCACCCTGTGGAAAGATGAATACAGATACAACTCTAGCAAGATGCAGCTCTCTTGTCTGTCACTTAGGCTGAACACATCTTATTTCTAGCATTCAAACACACCCTCATGCAGACACATACACACTGATTCACATATAGACAGTTACATACACACAAACATATGTACAAATTCACAGATTAATTTATCCCCTTCCCACCTGTAGGACATCCTATGCCGTCCTAATTTCCAACGCCCTAAAGCTTGTAGGACGGCATAGAACGTCCTGAGTGCAACAGCTCATCGCGGCTCCCCCACGATGAGCTGTACCTTAATGACCAAAGCACCAAACCGGCGTCTTCGTGTTCCTGGCCCCGATCACTTCCTGCCGGTCCCTGCCGACATCCTACGATACTCAGAAGTTTGGGCACGCAGGGATGCTGTGGACGCCTGGTTTGAGCGTTCGCTACATTTCTTATGTCAGACTGAGGTCACTCAATGTGGACTCATCTGACACTGGGAATCCCGCTGCAAGTCCCTGCAGTGGGATCCGAGCACAGCTCATCATGGGGAGCCATGATGAGCTGTTCCTGTCAGGACAGTCTATGCCATCCTGCAGGTTTTTTAGTAAAATGAAGCTGACGCTCACTTTGAGTGTCAGCTACATTTTGTATGTCAGAGTGAGGCCACTCAAATTGGCTTTATATGACAGTGGGGACCCCCCTGCAAGTCCCTGCAGCTGGATCCGGTAACAGTTCATCGCGGGGAGCCGCGATAAGCTGTTTAATGCAGTGTGTTCTATGCCATCCTACAAGCCTCTAGGTAGGCAGTAAAAAGTAGGACGGCATCAAACATCTAACAAGCGGGAAGGGGTTAAGGTACAACATATTTGGGTACCAAAAATACAGTAGTAATTTGTAATATATTACAGAGGAAACAGTGGGGATTTTTTTTGCTCGGCATGGGGCTTTCAAATATAAGGTTGCCCAGAACAGGGGACTTGAATGCCAATTTCAGGCCTGCCCCAGTCAATCTACAGTGAAGCCACTTGTTATTCACTTCAACTCACCTTTTAGTGAATTTCTCCATTAGAGTGCTACATGCAGTGACACCTTACAGGCTACTTCTCCCAAAACACACATCCAACCAAATAGTGACTATAATGGCTGCTCCCTCTCCACGCAGACAGTGCTGCTGGGTCGAATACATGGAGGTAACGTTACACTGACCTATGGAAAAGAAATCTCCTATTTATTTTATTTTATATAAAGTATACATTTCCTTAAATATACAAAAAAAAAAGACAGTTTTTCTTTAAGGTATTTTATTCATGGTGCAGACTCAACAACATTTCCCAAAGTCCAGATTAGCATTTTCTATAAAATAAACAGTTTTTGTACATTTTTTTTTTTTTACTTCTGTCCATCTTTTTTGTGTGCAAGGTATACCGACAGCTGCATTCCACTGAAGTGAGCAGATTATGGATAGACATAATTACCGCATCACAAACATGATTTACATTGCCAGACATAAAAATATCACAGGATAAGGTTGTAGACGCAGAGCGACGGCAGCAGATCTGACAGTCACAGTCACATATTTAACACAAAGTGTTCTACTCTATTATTGTGAATTCCACTTACTGGGTAAAACTAGCTAACTGGGCTTTTCCCATGGGGGGCTTTTATAATAATAACAGCGTGTTTAAACAGACATTCCCTGGTTTTAAGGTACATCCTGGGCATGTGAACTTCTGCCCAAGGGATGTTATCGTTAACCAGTTTGATGGTAATTATTTTATCCACCTTGGAAGGATGAAGGGGGATGGGACACTTAATTGTGGCTGCATCTACGCAGCCGCTTCACCGCCGTCTGTTCACCACGTCTGTTCATTGCTGGACATTTCATCGCTAAAGGTAAGTTTTAATGTTAGAATTAAAGTGTTACAATTAGAATTTTAGTATTGGGGTTTAGGGGGTTAGAATTAGGGTTTGGAGGTTAGTATTAGGGTTTAGGGGGTTAGTATTAGAGTTTGGGGGTTAGTATTAGGGTTTAGGGGGAAGTATTAGGGTTCGTGGGGGGGTAGTATTAGGGGGTTAGTATTAGAGTTCGGGGGTTAATTTTAGTATTGGAGTTTGGTGGTTAATTTTAGTATTGGGGTTTGGGGGTTAATTTTAGTATTGGGGTTTGGGGGTTAATTTTAGTATTAGGGTTTGGGGGGCACTTTGGGGGGGATTCATTTATTAGGGGGGGGTATTTTATTTTAACTTGTACGTTTGTAAGAGCTGACAGTTCAGCTCTTGCAAAGCCGCGTCCGCGATGAAACGGCCGCGTTATTCTTCATTGCTGACAGTTCAGCGTTCTAACTGCCGCACTGAACTGTCAGCGATGAAGTGTCCTAGACCCGGATGAAGGGCTGAGTTGACCCTGCCAAGAATCAAACGTGCAACAATGAGGGTTGAACCAATTATACAGATGGTGCAGTAGCACAATAACATATCTCACTAGCTTATGAACTGTTTCTGACCACAAAGGATACAGATGTTTTAGCTATTCTAGTTATCTCCTTTGATTCCCTGTAGCAGTAGGTATACAATCTGTTTTCATTTAGTAGCCAGCACGATGATGATATAAGTCATGCTTCCACTCTCTCTGCCTTTCTGTTTGATCAAAAATCAATACCTGTTAAGTGCAAACTGTGGATGTAAAACGTTTATAAACAGTAACCAAAATAACACGAAAATGTATTTCTGCCCTTATTAATTATCAGCTATCTCTCAATTATGTGAAAAAACAGCAGCAAACAATGTTTAGTTATTGAGGAAGGCATTTTTACCTCCCCGTGCAGTATTGGGGGGCAGTGGGGTCTCTGTAGTAATTAGGAGTGTCATGGAGGAGACTCACCTCTGCTATCACTCTAAATATATATATATATATATATATATATATATATATATATATATATATATATATATTTCTAATGTACAGAACCAAAGTATTGTTGCCAAGCCAATATGTCAGTTTAGATACAGTAGAAGTGAAAATGATTTTCAGTCTAGAAGACCAGTCACTTACATGGATCAGTCTCCAGAACACTGGGGTTGGGCTTTTGGACATGTTAGGTCCTTTCTTACAGAGACATCACTACCATAGAGATGAAGCAGGATTCGTGTGGAGTGAGTGACAGCACCAGGGTTGGTCCCTAAAGGTAGTATCAGTAGGGCCCAGCATGGTCACTTGTAGGGTTTTGTGAGTCTTAAGCAGATTAAAATTGGAGCCCCACCGATTTACACCTTTATCTACTTGTCCCCTCATCATCAAAAGCCCACAGGAAAATTGTAACAGGCAAACAAGATCTACACGTCATTGGTAAAAACATCACTGACTTTGTTTGCTAAGAGTGATAGAGCATGCATTTCATAGGGCAATACCTGCTGGGCACAATGGATCTTAGGGGGCAGATGGGCTGAAGATGAAATATAGAAATAAGCACCTTCTCTGTGTGGTGGTGCAGGCAGCAGTGGTGGTGCAGGCAGCAGGTCCTCCATACAGGTAAGGGCCTTAAGTAGCCTCTTAATTCACTATCATGGTAGCACCACCTCTGGGGTCCAGGCAGAAGAATGGTTGAGGTGCAGTCTATGGTCAAGACTGACAGCAGAGGTTTAGGTCAGGGAGCCCGAGGTGGTCAGAACAAGCGGGATATGTGATAAAGAAACAGATTCTTAGAAGCAGGGCTGGTGAAAGGATTTGTTCCACCTTAGGCAGTGGTGTATCTTGGTTTTTTGCTCCCCTAGGCAGACAAAATTCGGGAACCCCCTACATATGTTGCATGCAGGACATGCCCCATCACCCCATTACATGCCCCATCACCCCATTACATAGACATTACATGTCCCCATCACATTCTCCATTACCCCATTACATGCCCCCATAACATGTCCTCATCAGCCCCATTACATGCCCCCATCACCCCATGACATGCCCCATCACCCCATTACATAGACATTACATGTCCCCATCACATTCTCCATTACCCCATTACATGCCCCCATAACATGTCCTCATCAGCCCCATTACATGCCCCCATCACCCCATGACATGCCCCATCACCCCATTACATGCCCCATCACCCCATTAGATGCCTCCATCACCCCCATTACATGCCCCCATCACATGCCAGCATCACCCCCATTACATGCCTCCATCACCCCCTTTACATGACCCCCATTACTTCAATTACATGACCCCCATCACCCCCATTACATGACCCCCATCACCTCCATTACTTGGACCCCCATCACCTCCTTTACATGGACCCGATCACCTCCATTACATGAACCCTATCACCCCCATTACATGCCCCCAGCACCCCAGAACTTGCCCCGGGTAGAGCTGATCCCTGGTGGCTAGTAGCACTTTCCCCCCGTCATATCACACGGGGAACCAAACAGGCAGCACAGAAGCCACTCCCCATGTGTTAGCCACCATGCTGCCTTTTTTAAAAAAAATTAAAAATATTGTGCTGCCCCCCAGGCAAACAAGGCAAGTGCCACCCTACTCACTTGTTTATCTCGCAGTAAATACAGCCCTGACTTTAGCCGTGTGCTAAAACAGCATACTGGGGCATGCTGATTGTAGGCAGCAGGAGGACAGTGGTGTCTCACCTCCATGACAGCAGCCACCAGGATCTGGCTCTGGCAGAGCACAGGCAGTACATCTGCTCCCCAATCTGGTGCTGACCTTGCCTATAGGTAGCGCCAGTCCTGACATGTATCTTTAGAGATACATGTGGGTTTACTCTTGGCTTTGCCTCAGTGTTGAGGTATAGCTGGCGAGCAGACTGTCCAGCGCTGACAGTGTCTCTGGTTCACTTCGGGGAAAGGGACATGATTTTTTTTTAAAAAAGGCTTAATAGCAGTTTATTTAAAATAAGAAAACAACAGGATTTGCACCATGAAGTTGGCTCAGCAGTAATGCTAAGACTGAGCGTCCAAACTGAAGATAAATAAAGTCACTAAAATCCAGGAAGTAAATAAAAGCCATATTACATCATCGAGAGATCAGCTTATTATATTTGTACGCCTCTGGGAAATGTGTTGGCACCATCTCAATATGCAGCAATAAAAATGACTCCAGCAACTGAGAATAACAGGACTGGAGCAATGTAAGAACCATGCAGCAAAGAAATAGATTCATCTGTGAACAAGAACCAAGCGCGTTCTTAATGTATGCTTTTACAGTCACCTTCTCTAAAACAAATCCTGCCAGATGAGTGAATTAGATGTGTAACAAAAGGCACAACAAGGCACAAAGCAGAGATCTTCAGGTAAAATGGTCCGAACAATTATACTGTTTGAAAACTAAAAATACATATTACAGGAATCAGAAGAAGATAAGCAAGAACCACAAAAGACCTGATTTAAAGACCATGGAATGGACTCTACCACCTAAACAGGCAGCACAAAGAAACCTTAGCAGAGCTCTGACGTCAGACACGCTCCGGGTCACGTCACCTATCTGCACTCACCGCGCAGTGAGCCGAACAGGCCGCATGGTAGGACACCATGCTGCCTGCCACTAGCCATCAGGGACAAGGGCAAGTCCTGGGGGATGAAGGGCATATAATGGGGGTGATGGAGGCATGTAATGGGGGTGATGGGGGTCATGTAATGGGGTGATGGGGGTCATGTAATGGGGGTGAGGGAGGCATGTAATGGGCGTTATGGGGGCATGTATTGGAGGTGATGGAGGCATGTGATGGGGGCATGTCCTTGGTGTGCAACATAGGTTATGGGGCATGTCGTGGTTGTGCAACGTGGGCAATTGGGTGATGGGGTCATGTAATGTAGATTCTTTACCCCAGCTTGATCAGTTGTAAGCCACCTGAACAGTGATTGAGGACAGTGAGAGCTAGGTGGGATTAGGAAGTAAGCTTCATTAAAGAAAGGGGGCAGCTCAGGCAATATATTGGAGGCACAAGCGTGAATAAGTGATGAGGTTGGAGGAGAGCTGTAGTCCCATTGAGGAGCGCAGAGGTTTGCAGGAAAGTATCGGTTAACTAGGGAGGCAACATATGGAGGGGCTGAGATAAATAACTTAAACACCTTTATTATCTTAATATTTCTCTTATTTATTATATGTATAATTATTTATTTACTTATTTATGCATGCGTATCAATTATTTATATAGATATTTACTATTTGAGTATGTTCATACTTTTTGATAACTGTTTCTTACACTCATTCCATGTATGTATGTAATATTTAATAAAAAAAAATACACGTATATATTAGATATATTATCGGATTAACCACTTTAAAAAAAAAAAAACAATGTAATTTATTTAAAAAAAGTCTCTCCAAAAAATCTATTCTACTGTAAATGGTCTATAAAAACATAATTATGTAACTTTCCGTAGTGGTTTTTAACTCAGATGGGCCTATTCACTAAAATTTGAGAATAGCTCGATGAGGTCGACTTTGGAGGAGGACATTTTGATACACCCGAGTGACTTAGAAAAAGAACCCAGGTTTGAATCCTCTCCACTGAAAGTCACGGGAGGCGAAATTATCAAAACTATTTTTGAGGCTAAGTCAACCTGCTCGTGCTATTCTCGGATTTGAGTGAACCCAATAATGTTCTATTCAGCGACTAGATACATTACTAAGGTCATTGTTCTGAGCCCACGGAGCAGTCAGATATGTTAATCTATGTCACCTTTCCCTCAAAAAAATACCTGCCATAGTTGTGGATTGGCATGGGCAGAGCTACAAAAGTTGGACCCATAAGGGGAGCAGAGCCACTCGGTGTTGAACTGGATTAGGGTAGGCAACATTTGGCAATTTAGCTGCTTTGGACTACTGTCCCCATTACACTCGGCTAAGTGAACCAGTTTTAGTACATAGCAAAACCACAAATACACACAGTCACAACACATATACAAATTAGTCGCACTAGAACAAATACACACACAGCCACACAATAACACTTACACGCAAACATACACAGCCACACAGTCACGCTTACACACATACATACACACACACACAGTCACACTTAAAAGACACAAGAAATGTATTTTTGTTTTAACCATAAAGAAAAAATCGATGCTGTTTTTCCCACTCCATGCTTGTTTACCTTTTTTTTGCAGGGAGTGAGTATGGCATACATCTTCTTCTGAGAGCCGGAATGTCACTAAAATCCTGCGTTCCGACAGTCATTGAGCGAGAGTGGGCTGGAGCCTTTAATCCAGGTTACAACACAGTACTTAAGGTGGATAAAAAATATTTAAAGCAAATGCCTAAATTAGGAGAAAAACATGTTTTAAATATGTCTGTGTAGTCTCCTGTTTCTGAAATTCGCTAGATGAGGGTGTGCATACACCAGGCCTGCAGTGCACGCTCTGCCATTGACTTTCTTGTGATAAATCAAGCTTTATTTTAATGTAATTCACGCAAACAGAGAGGGCTTAGCCTCTTACTGGCCCGCTGAACTATTAATCTTTAAAAAGTCAAAAAAGTCAAAATCCCCCTTTATCTCCACAAATATAATTGTGACTGTTCATTTAAATGGGGGCTATAGCAAGATGGAGGGTTTAGTCAAGCTAATTAATAGTTTGCAGCTTTCAAGCGCCGTTTTAGAAATCCCAACACTTTTCAGTGCGGAAGAAGAACCTCCGCCAAACACACTAATCAGGCACTTTTCTAACCGCCTGATTTTTTTTATACATTGGCCGGTGTTCTGACAAAAAACTCGAGTGAATTCTACTGCACAGGTGCAGTAGAATTCACTCATTGCGCACCACAGCGCATGTGCAAAAAGTTACAGCTGTCATTCAGCCGTAACTTTGCCAGAAGGGCGCCTGCGCAAGGGACACACACCACCTCACGCCCACTTCGGATCAGCTGCGGTGACGGGTAAAGTATAAGCGTCTTACTTATTATTGTCACTTATTAGCCTAGCAATCTCTGTATAGTTGCGAAAACTTCTATCGGTGACAAGCTACGCTAGTAAGTGGAAGTCAGACAAGGGGGTCATAGGGGATCACCTCCTTAGGCTCCCGTGTGTCCCCCTCTGGCGGAGGTGGCGCAGACACGGTAATTTGTCTGGAGCCTGCTTTATACATAGGCACACACAGCGATAACACCACTATTTGGCACTATCTGCTTGTGTTTATACATGACCCCTACTGTTTGTGTTGAATTTAGCTATGTCATAGGAAATGTCATAATGCTCCTACCCTGTCTGGAACCTGCTAAGGCTTTATCTGCAGAGTAATCCCTGGATATGAGGATAATAGACAAACCATGTACGAAAATGATCTATATATTCTGAGAAATAATAAAACAAGAGAACACAACCATTAATTATGTCCTAATGCCCTGGAGTACCGTGATTTCTGCTAGCCGTAGTATCCAGAGATCACGCTCATTAAATACACGAAGAACTGATGCTTCAGACCAATAACAAAAGATAGAACAAAAATACCAAATCACTCCAGTAAGTTTAAAGCATGTTTGGCATTCAGTTTTCTGCTAATTGCTGTTGCCCTTGTATCCTGTAGAGCTGGATGATCTTATCTGCTCAGGCAGCCCAGTTAATCAGAGAACTCATCTTCTTCAGATGGGTCACGGCTCTGCTTTGCTAATAAGGCAGCTCCCCAGAGCAGGACGCACCAGCCACATCTTTTAGTACAAAGCGGCCTACGCATTGTCCCCTGGCTGCGACATGAAGAAATTGCGCTAGTAGAAATGATATAGAAATGACTTGATTTCAGGTCACTGTTAAAGGGGCTGACTAATTGAGGTCATACGTTCCATCGTGTGCTGCAATATGTTCCCAACCTCCCTGGCATCTTTCTGTAAAAAAAAAAAAAAAAAAAGAAAGAATTAAAATGAATCCATCATCATATCTTCCTGAAATCCTAACGCACATTGGTTTACAGCACAACCTAATTTTACGTTTTTTTTGTATTTAATCGGCCAGTTACCCTGTTCTTCATGTGGCTGATATTCATATGTATACCAATAAATAATTCACAGTCTCTATTTGTTTGTGGGGAAAATCCTATCAACCAATGATATTAACCAGCTGTATGCAGGTATGGATGCTAGGCAGGGCTGGCCCAAGACATTGTGCTACCTGGGTCAAAGGATGAAATGCTGACCTCCCTAACCCCACCACTAAAACATCACGCCCACCTAAAAATACCCACATTCATTATGTTATATCATGATAATTAAAACTATAAACTGTGTATTTGATGCCGTGAGGTTTAACCCCTTGAGACTGCCTCTAGACAGTAAGAGTGAAGGAAGTGGTATTGACCATTTTGTCGCTCTTTCTGTCTCCAGGGTAGCACCATGTTGGAGGGACATGGTGCCTTCTGATAGAGCACCTGCAATCGGTTCCTGGGGAAAAAAAGTTAAGTTGTCCTCATCGAGTTAAATGCATAAATGTTGTATATCATGCCAATGAGGTTCAAATACATACACTTTATATAGCATGCCAATGAGGTTCAAATACATACACTTTATATAGCATGCCAATGAGGTTCAAATACATACACTTTATATAGCATGCCAATGAGGTTCAAATACATACACTTTATATAGCATGCCAATGAGGTTTGAATGCATACACTTTATATAGTATGCCAATGAGGTTTGAATGGATACACTTTATATAGAATGCCAATGAGATCCAAATACATACACTTTATATAGCATGCCAATGAGGTTCAAATACATACA
This sequence comes from Pelodytes ibericus, assembly GCA_036172795.1. Taxonomy (NCBI): domain Eukaryota; kingdom Metazoa; phylum Chordata; class Amphibia; order Anura; family Pelodytidae; genus Pelodytes; species Pelodytes ibericus. The sequence continues at coordinate 168,374,145 of CM069863.1, read as the reverse complement.
CTTTATATAGCATGCCAATGAGGTTTGAATGCATACACTTTATATAGCATGCCAATGAGGTTCAAATACATACACTTTATATAGCATGACAATGAGGTTTAAATGCATACACTTTATATAGCATGCCAATGAGGTTTGAATGGATACACTTTTAATAGTATGCCAATGAGGTTCGAATGCATACACTTTATATAGCATGCCAATGAGGTTCGAATGCATACACTTTATATAGCATGCCAATGAGGTTCAAATACATACACTTTATATAGCATGCCAATGAGGTTTGAATACATACACTTTATATAGCATGCCAATGAGGTTTGAATGCATACACTTTATATAGCATGAAAATGAGGTTTGAATGCATAAACTTTATATAGCATGCCAATGAGGTTTGAATGGATACACTTTATATAGTATGGCAATGAGGTTTGAATGCATACACTTTATATAGCATGCCAATGAGGTTTGAATACATACACTTTATATAGCATGCCAATGAGGTTTGAATGCATACACTTTATATAGCATGCCAATGAGGTTTGAATGCATACACTTTATATAGAATGCCAATGAGGTTCGAACGCATACACTTTATATAGAATGCCAATGAGGTTAGAATGCATACACTTTATATAGCATGCCAATGAGGTTTGAATGCATACACTTTATATAGAATGCCAATGAGGTTCGAATGCATACACTTTATATAGCATGCCAATGAGGTTTTAATTTTGTATATCATGCTAATAAGCACAATTGGGAAAGAGCTAGCATCTACATCTCAACACAATACTTGCTGAGAATCATGGGATTTGTATTCCTCACAGGCACAACAAAATACCCTTAAAGAAAGCTCTTCATTACTGGAAAGGAATCTATAAATCATCCGAGTAGATGCCGGTACAAATAAACCACCTAACAACCTAAATTGGTTCCAAATCAGAGGATGATAGATGCTTAATTCATATCTGGGTCTGCTGGGATAGATTTAACAAATGTCTTTGTCACAGAGCACAAGGTGAAGCCAGCTCTGTAAGGCCGTGAGTAACTTACTTTATTGTAACCTATCCCAAGGTCTGTAGAACTCTGTTCCCCTTACTTATTTCTTGGAATGGATGTGAGCATGACACACAGCGTGCCAAGGTGCCACTGCCATGCTGCCAGAATCCTGAATAGAGAGTCAAACCTTATGCTTTTCTTTTTGTTGATAGGCTGAAAAGCACAGCCGTAAATTTGGGGAAACGTAGTCCTAACAGGGCAGCAATTCATGGTCTTAACAGGGTTCGACTGGGTGACTTGGCCTCCTGGAGTGACGAACAAGGTCACAATGGGACCATAGTGACTATGCCACTGATTTAATTTCATCAACTCAACTATACATTGTTAAGGAACAAACATGTTAACCTTCTCCTGCTAGTGGAGCCCAGCTGGCCTTAAGTATTTAAAATCATTCACTTTTTTTAACAATGCATTACACAGGGTCATTTCTTATTCTTGCAGGAACAACTCAACAGGTTTGAAGTATTCATGTCACCTCAGCTCACATTTTTCTGTGAATAGATGTCATAGTTACTGCTTCTTAGATATGTTTCAGGTCCATTTTTTTTTTAAATCCTCTATTTTTTTTTTCTTACCAATTGTAAGGTGACTTTCTTCCACACAAGTGCAGACAACAAGGTCCCCTACTGGTAGGAAATGCAATTAAAGCTTTATATTTGCATAGTAAATCATGCCACTTCAGAATAGCAGTTTTATTTTTTTGCTTTATGAGATGTTTATGTACTGTACTTAATGAGAAAAGGGTTTTATCGAGTGACATTCTATCCGAAATGATCAAAGATTTAGGTGGAATCTCACAACGATACGTCTTAGATTTTTGCCTGAATTTATCACTGTAGAGGTTAAAATAAGGAAGTTTGTAACTAGCCCCCCAGACTTGTTGGATCCACTACCTCTGTGCCTGTTTCATGTCTGCCCTGCCAAAGGGTAAAGATATAGTTAATTTTGAGTCTAAAAATTTTTTTTGAGGATGAAATCCCTATAACACAGTGTTCATTATTTTCTAATTAGCAAAGCAGCTCGGCTTTTACTTCATCTCTGAGACACATAGCAATTACCCAAAGGGTTGACACTATCTTTCATCCTCTGGAATCTCTGACATTTGCCATTTGGCTTTCATCATGCTTTGGTGTTGGGTAGGGTGTGTGCTATTTCCATTAACTCAACGAGTAGTTAACGTGATGCCCACAGTGGAAGGCTGGAGAAATTAAATCATTAATTGGAGGACATTATATCCAAAGTTTTGAATGAATTGTGCCTGACTTAAGTGTTTAGTTATAATTGTATAATTATATGCTCCTATTGACTGATCTTACCATAGTAAGGGGCCAGTGTCATTCCATTTACTTAATTTCTCCCAACGTCTGAATAGCCATCATGATTAATTAGTTTAATTGTAAGGCCTAGTTTTCAGTGAATTAACTTGAAGCACTGAGCACTGTTTGTCTTAAATGGACACTACATGTAAAAAAAAAAAAAATCTTTTTTATTTTTTCTGTTCCAACAGGAAAACCAGAGTCATCAACAAGATGTTTTATATTTTTCATTGCTTCCAATTTAAAATACTTACAGCTAGATGAAATTGTGATACCACAGCAGTTTGCAAGAAACCAGGACTGCCCACAATAGCTGAGTAAAAGTCAATATCCATTTTTCTTTTTGCTGCAGGAACCAATGAGAATAATTTAATTGAAATTAATGGAATTTCCTGTTTCGTCTAGTCATCAGACAATGTATTGCACTGTTAAGAGATCCCATGTGTACAAGAGCAAAATTACTTTGAGTCCACACAATGCATCGTATTCCAGCAGCACAGGAAGTGACTGTATTAAGCAAATCTTTATGTGCTCAGTGTCTATATAATCAGTGCTGCCACACCTGTGGTATACATGCAGCGTAATGACTGGGGGAGGTCTTAAGTCAAATATTAAAAATGCGATTTATGCAGATTGCCTGCATCAAATGCCTGTGCACCATACAGGCAGTAGTATTTAACATGCACCAAAGTGAGTTTGGGGGTTATAATATCCATTTAAGCACAGTCTATTATAGTGTAAAATAACTTTAGATACCAACTAGCCAGATAGGCAGGCTTACCAACTAATTCACTCACTATATTTTTTAAGATATCTTGGTGACAAAAACAGAAACAATTTGTAATGAAAGTGAAATGAATGAATCTTATGAACTATGACAGCAGTGGCGAACCTATGGCCTATATGCCGAGCCACAGTTGTTGCACGCGGCCAGGTTCAGCTCTCACCGCTTGTCTTGATCTGTCTAACTTCTGGAGAGGAGCAGTCATCAGTGGGTAAAAGACCGGCGATGCCAGTCGTCATCTGCTACTTCTCCCAATAATCGGGTGCATGCGAGCTATCTGTAGAAGCGTTCAAGTCGGAAACAAATTAACTTTTTGGACGGAGCAGACAAGTGGTCAAGGACGAACCTGGCTGTGTGTGAGTATATGTGTGTGTGTATGAGTATGTGCATGAATGCGTTAATGAGCATTAGTGCGTGTGAATGAGTGTGTGTGTATATAAATGTGTGTGTTTATAAATGTGAGTGTGTTTGTGAGGATAAGTGTACGCGTGTGAGGATAATTGTGCATGTGTGAGGATAAGTGTGTGTGAGGATAAGTGCGTGTGTGACTGTGCGTGGGTGAGTATATATGTGTGAGTATATGTGTGTGCATGTGTTCTGTTCTTTTTTTCTAACGGAAGCTATTCCTCATATACAATTTGTGAGCTTCCCAGTTTATTAAAGGATTTGTTTTAGAGATTTGGTTTGTTTCAAAATAACTAATCATTTCATTTTCTATTTGCGTTGTAGTTTTTGGGTTTATAAAAACCTTTTCATTTCTCCAGCACAAGGTTCTGTAATTAACACCTGGTAGCTTTAAAGACAAATGTAAAAGGCTGTGATCTGTCCATGATAGTGGGAATATATCTATATCATGCACATTTCTCAGCCCACAAATAATCTATTCCAGGAGAAAAAAAAATCTCAGAAAAGCTGGCTACTGTTTAGATTGTTTTAATCAGAACGTTATGGAGGTCTTATTTTTGGGGTCCTAAAAACCAGGTTGGATCCTTGATTAAAAGGGATAATAAGGAGAAGTCTCTCCAAACTCTCCAAATGTCCAAACCCATAAACGATCTATTCTTCCACCTATCCTGCTCCCTCCTTCCATTTTATTATTTTCATTGTAGACTCTCTTCTTTTCAGTTTCCCCACACCCATCACTACTCTCTACACATGACATCTGACTTCAAGGTCACCATCATCATCTCAGAGGCTCCCAAGTAGTAGACACTTACGATCATGTCTATAATTTATCATGTTATAAAGAAATATTAATTTATACCTGTGGGTACCGGGGCCATGTCTTTGTTCAGCTATACAAAAATATTTATATTATGCATATATTCTAAATATTTTTGTTGAAGGCGTGGTGATTGTCTATCTACCTAGGGTGGCTGTGTCACAGATGTTATTATTAGGAAGAAATCCGTGTTCAAAAGGGTTTGTGGCATAAATAAGCATAGAAAATGGGGAGAGGTACAATTATAGAGCGTAAGGAGAGAAGGGAGATATAAGGACAGGAGGATGACGAAAAGGGCGGTGGCAAAGTAAACACAGGGCACGAGAAATACTAAAGTCTGTATCAGGACAGATATGTAATATTTAATGATGGTCAGAAATGCTTGATAAAGCTTGTCATTCCAAAAGACTGTTAAAAAATATTACAAGATTCTGCAACATTCTGATATTTTGTACCTGCATTATATTTAATGAAAAAGTTTAAAAAAAAAAATAGCAGCTATAGAACGGGATCTGTCAATTCCCCACAAATTGCTACTTTTGCTTAATAACAACCAATTTTAAAATACATTATTGTAAAATTGTGCGGAAGGAACCAGCCAAGTTTATGTCAGTGGAACCAAGCAGGGGTGCCATAATGTTCTGGAAAATTTGGTAACTGAAATAATTTCAGGAGGAAATGAATGCCCTTTCTTGTAACTGCAAAAATAATTAATTATCTACATCTATACATTTATCTGTATATTATTATTTGCGGATTTGTTTGCAATTTTAATTTTTTTAATTATTCAAGACAAAGGCTCACCCATTTGTACTGCCAAATTAGCTAGCTATATCTGTAAAATATGCAGAAAAACTGATCAGTTCGGCTATGATCTATGGGATATACACGCCATCTAATACTGACTATTTAATAAGCTACCTACACAATTGATACGTGTCATTCAGAATCGTAGGGCTTTAGTCATGACAGAGAGAACTGTGGGGAATTAAGATGTGAATTTTAAACTTAAGGCCAGCTGAATTTCCATCCCAATTCTCTGCAAGTCCTCTCTTTCATGCATAAAGCACATACTAGTTTTTGTTAGCTCCAGGGGTGCATTGAATAAGCAGTGAACTTTATAGAAAATTGCAAAAATCTGGCCAAAAGGGTGAGTTGGAACTTGCCTATCTTTACAACTTAACTATAGAGAACAGAGGATGGGGTGTGTAACGGACCGTCTATCGGACGTAGTAGACCCTCTGTCCGTTGTGTGAAATCACCTCCTTAGCCCCCAATTAAAGCTCAGCATTCACCCAGCAAGTCTTTCGTGGACCCTTGCTCTTTGTACCCAAATAGACAGGACATCTAGCAGTTAGGTACAGCAAGATTGAACAACTCTTTTATTTGTGTAACAACACAGACTTATAAAAAGACATACACATGATATCACAGACATTAGTATTCAATGGGGGGATGGAACTAAACATCGTTCTCCAAATAACTGGGGCTAGGAAAACATTAGACATTCAGACTGCAAACCAAATAGGAATTAACATAGAGTGAGTAGACCTAATTACAATACACACAGTAATGTACACAACATAATCAGTTTACCAGTTAATACAGAACAATAGATGTTGGAGTAAACTATTGGAGTCACTGTCACATTATAAACCTTCAGAGTGGTCTACTCACAGAATTAAACATTACACATAATCAATATACTAACAGAATATAACTAACTAACAATATTAACGTATAGTGTTATGGCACATTCCTCACCAAGGTGGTCCGCTCATTCGCAAGTTGGTTCGGTAGATTCAGTCTATCGAACACCCAGGCAGAAAGGCACGAACAAGCCTTTCTGCAGGGGAAAATACAAGCTTTTACATGGGGCCATAGTCCAGAGGCAGCAGGCGAGCAACCAGGCTTCTCCAGAACATAGTGGCGAGGTTGGTTCTGCCACAGGGTGGAAGAGGAGAGAACAGAGGAGGGGGAGAAAACAGAAATGGGGGAGAGAAAGAGAGAACAGAGATGGGGGTAGGAGGAGGAGGGAAGAGGGGGAGAGAACAGAGATGGTGTAGGAGGAGGAGAGAACAGTGGAAGAGAGGGAGAGAACAGAGATGGGGGTAGGAGGAGGAGAGAACAGTGGAAGTGGGGGAGAGAACAGAGATGGGGGTAGGAGGAGGAGAGAACAGAGGAAGAGGGGGAGAGAACAGAGATGGGGGTAGGAGGAGGAGAGAACAGAGGAAGAGGTGGAGAGAACAGAGATGGGGGTAGGAGGGGAAGAGAACAGAGATGGGGGTAGGAGGGGTCAAGAACAGATGGGGGAGAGGGAGAGAACAGAAGAAGGGAGAAAACCGATGAGGGGGGAGAACAGAGAGGGGGGAAGGTAAAGAGATATGGGGAGAGAGAGGATAGATAAGGTATATGGGGAGAGTCATGGGGGGGGGGGGGGGGGTTTGGACACACCAAAAAGCACTTTCGCCTGTGTATCAAAAAATCCTTCAGCTGGTCGTCACACAGCTGGTGACTTGAGCTGACATTAAATGAGGATTGGATGTATCCAGTAGTCTACGGCACTCTGCGCATAACACACTGAGCAAACATTCCATCATTACAGTGACTATCCCTCTACTTCACCAGTGAGTGAGATGCTATGCATAGCCAAAGGGTTAAATGACTCCTTGTTCTCTCATTATTAAAACTGGCTTCTCAGGTGCGGGCCCTAAACGGGCCCTCTGCCGACCTCTTGTTATTTATGCTGCCGTTCCATAATAACAATTTAAGAATAAAGCCGCGGTAATGGCTTATATTAATTTATTCCAGCCATTAGAGCTCAGCCTGAATTAGCATTCTGACATCTAAGCAGAAAACACCTGATTGGAGTCATTTTTCATGGCACAATTTACATAATGCAAATATGTCTAATGCGATGCACTATTTTATTCAAAAGTTAGATTAGCATTTTTATATGGCTTGTTTTATTATTATTGTAATTATCTGCCTTCGGTGTAATAATTTAAATTACCCAGGCCTTTTATAAGATGCAGTTACCATTTACAGTTATTTATGTGCACGAATGGAATAAAAATAGGAGTTGTCATTGCTTAGTTTAATATTCAAAGATTGGGCTAATTCTTGTTATGCTCATGTTAGGGATACACCACCAGCTACTCGGTGCTCATCTTTTGAACATTTAAGGGTCTAGTCAATAAAGAGGGAATTGAATTGGGAATGTAGCCGAGCTGGAAAAATTCTCCCAAGTTTGCTACATTGCCCTAAAGTTTGAAATTCCCATCTCCATTCCATTCCATTCTCTCTTTGTTGAGTCGACACTTTAGGAAGCTTTCGGAAGTTCCTGGTAGGGCTTCTGCTACACTGTCATGTCGCTGCAGATGTAGGGTTTCCGACGACCTGGTAGTTGGGCCTACTGAAGCAGTGGATACTTTTGTGGTCTACCAAGGCATGCTAGTTCTTCAAAAGACTCTCAAACAATGCAGGAATCCTTTACATTCATCAAACCCTCAATCTGTGCTTGCCAGTGACTTTGAAGTAAATTTCATCTCATCACGGAGAGTTCTAAACGAGCTGGTTATCAGTAGTCAATGTACAACAGAGTGTTTGGTTTCATATACTAATTATGATTGGGAATTTTATTATTTTACTACTACTACGATCATGAGTTTATGAAACCACTCTACTTCCAGGAAGAAGTATTGTGTTTTTGCAGGTCTGATATGGGCATCATAAATTCCTTCTCCTGCTTTTTACATTGCACCATGTCTAAACCATTACTACCAGAAGAATTGTCCCTTTGTAACTGTGCCATCACTGTTTCTCCAACCTACTCAACTTGATCTATATAGTTATATTAGAAGCACAAGTGAAATTTGAGTTGTTCCTATTGTGAGGATAAACGTGCAGGTACTTTTGATTGTACACGCCTCTTTATCATCTGACCGACAGCTTCCACGCTTCCACAGGAAGCAGGCAGCTGACTGGTCGGCGACTGTCTCTCTCTGCGAGACCCTTGTTTTTGCATGGGATCTGGACAGGGGGACCTTAACTGGATCCCATGCAAAAATGAGGATCTCTCTCTGCGCTAGCAGTGAAAGATCCTCGCATTCGAGCCCCCCGCTCTGATTGGCTATGCGCGCGCTGACAACCAACTGCTGTGTCTCGCATGTGAGACACAGCAGATAGTAAACCCGCGTGTATCTATTAAGATACACGTCGGGTTTATGTAAAAGTCCCGGGACATGTTTTCTTTAAATGCAAACCGGGTCAGAAAATCAGAATATACCGTATTTGCTTGATTATAAGACGACCCTGATTATAAGACGACCCCCCAAAGTTTGGATATTCCTTTAGGAAAAAAACTAAAAGCCTGAATATAAGACTACCCTATAGGAAAAAAGTTAAACTTGTATATATTCACATGTAAATTGCTTTTTTTAATAAAAAATTATATTAAAAAAATGCATTTGTTTTTATTTCCTTTTATGTGCCAATTCTGCCTCTCTTTCCCTTACCCCCAGCTTTGTCTCTCTCCCCCTCCCTTTGATTCCCCCCTCTCCTCTGTCTCCCCCCCTTGTTTCTCTCTGCCCCCCCTCCCTCTGTCTCTTCCCCCCCTTGTAGCTCTCTTCCCCCCTCCCTTCCCTTGTTGCTCTGTCTCACCCCCTCCCTCTCTGCCCCCCTCCCTCCCCCTGTCTCTGCCCCCCTCCCTCCCCCTGTCTCTTTAACTGGGCTCATGAATAGTCATTAATCATGCATTCGCACATGCGTCCCACTGAACTCGTGGGCGAACGCGCATCTCAGTATGGGGAGATGCTGGGGCTCCAGCCGACGGGACGGCGTCCTTCTTATCCGCTTTGGGAGCCATGTCCCGATGTCCTGCATTTCGGGACAAAGGTAGAGCAGAGTGGGATAGCAGGACTCAGGACCGCAATCCCGCGGTCCTGTTCCTATTCTCCTGGGTCCCAGACACCAGAGAATGCTTACTGGGCATGCACTGCATTGTGCACATGTGCAGTAGCGATCCTGGCTTCAGAAGCCAGGATCGAAAATGGGCGACAGTGTCACTGCACATGAGCGGTAGCACTGATGCCCCCTCCCCAGACTCCGCCCCCTGTGCCCTGCCCCATCCATAGACTCCGCCCCCCACTGTCCTGGTTCGCCAAGGGGCAAAGTTTGGAGTTATGTGTTCACTGATTGTGGTTAGCAGCAGTTCAACCCTTTCTTTCCTTTAGCCTTTTTTCTTTTCCTATAGCTACATTTTGGATTATCCTGCTCTGCTCTAGCGAGTGATTGCTAAGCATCAGTGATTTCAGTTCTTATTTTTTAATCTCATTTTCACAATCTCATCTTCAAAAAAACACACTGAGAACAGCTGATGAGCTCCAGAGGAACTATTCAATTTTCAGCAGTGGCCCATTTATATGTCTTTAAGCATCACATTACAGAACATGACTAATCCTGACAGTTAATCTAAGACCAAAAACTACTTTTGAAGACTCTAGAATGTCACTTTCGAAGTGATTATAGTGTTCTTAATCCCTTGTGCTTTTGTAAATCATATACGATAAAATGTGAAACGTACCTTAGAGAAACTTTAACTAAAGAATGGTGGACTATTACCTTCTGACTTCTGCCATTCCCTTCCAAATTACTATTGCAACTTTAATGTTCAGATTGGTCTCTTTAACCTACAAGATTAAACCAAGGACACAGCAGAGTGTATTAACAAAGACACTACTGTAATGCTGTACGTTACTCACTGACATTATTTTACCCTTTGTGCTTCTTCAATATAATGGTGTCTGATGGCATTCGTGTAGCAGTGGGAAGAGGTACATTGTGTTGGCTGGGTCCAAGGATGACATACTTTCTCCTACCTGCCAAAAAATGTATAAAATAGGGACACAGTGATATGACTATAGACGGCAACTACCCACAACTTGCCACACAGTCATATGTTCGCACACTCTGTCACATACTCAAGAGTCACTACAGGCAGTGTCACATACACAGTCACAAATGTCACATACATTGCTGTCCTGGGTCCCACTGCTGGGGAAGAACTGTGCATTCAAGCTTTTGCTGGGGCAAATATTAGAAGCACAATATGGGAACTAGGGCAAGTTTATTTAACCCTGTGTGAGTATTGTAAGGGAGTGTCAGGGCGTGTGTGTGAGTAGCAGAGTGTGCAAGTGTATGTGTGAGTAGCATTGTGTGTGCAGAGTGTGTATGTGTGCGAGTGGGGAAGGGTGTGAGTAGCAGAGTGTGTAATTGTGTGTGAGAGGTGTGAGAGTGGCAGATTGTGTAAGTGTGTGTGAGTGGCAGAGTGTGTAGGGGTGTGTGTGAGTGGCAGAGTGTGTAGGGGTGTGTGTGAGTGGCAGAGTGTGTAGGGTTGTGTGTGAGTGACAGAGTGTGTGCATGAGTGGGGTAAGTCCTGGGTGCTGGGGAATGTCCTGTAAGTGTAGTTAGGTTTCTTGGGAAAGTTCTGTAAGTGTAATCTGCATGGGGCAAGTCATGTGAGTGCAATCTGTGATCTGCGGTAAGTCCAGTGAGTGCAATTAGGTTGCTAGGATTAAGTCCTGTGAGCGCAAACTGGAGTGTGTCCTATGTTTTGGGGCATGTCCTGTGAGTGCAATCTGGGTGCTGGGGCAAGTCCAGTGACCTTCAGTCTGACTGCTGGGGTAAGTCAATCTATGCTGTATGTATGTATGTATGTATATATCTTAGCTATAACTAATCTACTCTTTAAATGTGCTTTAAAATGCATGGTTTTCCTTTTATGAAAAATAATAATAATAATGTTATGCTATGGATCTGGAATACAATTATTTCCAGGGCTGGTTTTTATTCCCAGTCCGCCACTGCTTAGATCTCACCTTTCTTTCTATTGGCATCTCCCATTCACTCTGCCTACCTGGGTCTTGGATTGGCTGGCTGTTTATTCCCTCCCCTTTATTCATTTTTCCTTTCCATCTGCCTATGCATGGCTCTCCTCTCATGCTGCATTTACCAGAAAGCTAATGGTAATTATTTTAATCCTTTCAATGCCAAATGTATCTGTTGGTAGTGTTTGATTAGCACTAATGTGAAAAGTGGTGCAGTGTGTGCTCCCCTGTCTGGGGGGCTGTGTGATGACACAGGGGAGTGGTAACCTAGGCCTTTATTTACAAAAGAGGGAATTAAATGGACTGTCTGGTGCACAAAATGCATCTTCCAAATATTAATGCATTTTAATGTGCTTTCAAAGTACATGTTTTACATTTTGCATTGCTTAAAATATAAATTATTTCCAGCTAGATTCAATTGTGAAATGACAGCAGTTTGCAAGAAACCAGAACTGCCCACACTAGCTCAGTAAAAGTAATTTCCTTTTTTTGCTGCAGGAACCATTGAGAATAATTCCATTCAAATGAATGTAATTTCCTGTATCTCTAGTGATGTCATCAGACAATGGGTTGCACTGTTAAGAGATCCTAATGTGTACAAGAGCAAGGTCATTCAGGGTCCACACAATGTATTCAATTTGAGGAGCACCGGAAGTGAGTAAATTAAACAAAACTTTATATGCTCAGTGTCTATATAATCAGTGCTGCCGCACCTGCAGTAACATGTAGAGTACTGTATTTTCTGGCGTATAAGATGACTTTAACCCTGGAAACTCTTCTCAAAAGTTGGGGGTTGTCTTATACGCCCAGTCGTCTTATACGCCGGAAAATACGGTAATCACTGGGGAAGGCTTGAGTCAAATATTAAAAATGCCTGCATCAAATCACACTGAAAAAAGGCCTGTGCATTATACAAGCAGTGATCTTCATCTTGCACCAAAGTTTGGGGACTAGACTGTGCCTTTAAGTTTGAAATTCCCTCTTTCCTGCAATAAACCCTTAGTATGCATTGCACATTGTCAGGGAGAATTTTCTTCTGGATATTGGATTTTGGCATGGGAATCAGGTGGCAGAGTTTAAGGGACTGTATCATATTGTATGTGTATATCAAATGGGGTTTCATGTAAAAGTTTATTTTTCTTGTAATTGTGTTGTGGAACCCTATTTTTCCTCTCTAGAACTAGCGCCCACATTAATCCTTTTGAATGGTTTCTAAAATGCCACTACCCAAACGCTTACGGAGGACCATGGGAGAGAAATGTATTGGGTTGATGGTTTTGGTTGTTTCAGTTTGGTGAGGAGGACCGAAAGAGGAATTCTAAAATGAAAGGGAAAGCATCAGATAATCATTAGTAGAACAATAACATCCCAGTGGTTTAATGTGTGTCTCTAGGTGATGTCCAGTTGTCCGTTGTCTCTGAGAAGATGTATGGGAGAGTGGTCAAACAAGTTATTGTAATTATGTGTTAAGGCACACGTAATGTCAGAATTATAAACGTTTCTCTAGATTCATTCTGCTTTGTTGGTTTAGTCACTTTTAACCCCTTAAGGACAGAGCCTTTGAAACATTTTTGTCCTTTCTGGACAATGGCTATTTTAACATTTCTGTGCTTTTTGTGTTTAGCAGTAATTTTCTTCTTTGTCATTTGCTGTACCCACACATATTATATATTGTTTTTTATCGGGACAAGAAGGGCTTTCTATGGATGCCATCTTTTTGATCATATCTTATCATATTATTAAAAAAAATAATAAAATATGGTAAAAAAAAAAAAAAAAATACACAAATTTCTTTGTTTTTATTTGAAACAACTTCTCCTCATCGACAATAGCGAACGAAAAAACATGCTAAATAGATTCTACTATTTCTCCTGAGTACAGGGATACCACCCATGCATAGGTTTGTTGGGTTGTTTGGGGGCTAAAATGCCAAATTTGTGAGGTGCAGTTTTTTGTTTTCCAACTTGAAATTTTTACATGCAGACAGCCTGCACCCATGTCCCATTTGGGACATATTTGAAGCCAGCTACTGTATTTTACCCCATCAACCCATATATTTTTTAAAAGAAGACACCTTAGGCTATCTCAAATGGTGGTATTTTTACACTTTCCATGCACTAATTCTACCACCAGCCTTTGTCAAACTTTGTGGTAGTAATTTTTTTGTTTTTTTTTTCACAAACCTTGTACTTCAGACATGAATTCACAGATTTTGGTATGTGTCACTGCCAAATAACACCCTAATAAGTGTTCAGCAACATCTCTTGAGTACAGGGATACCACCCATGCATAGGTTTGTTGGGTTGTTTGGGGGGTAAAAGGCCAAATTTGGTAGGTGCAGTTTTTGGTTTTCCAAATTAAAATTTTGACATGCAGACCGCCTGCACCCATGTCCCATTTGGGACATATTTGAAACCAGCCAGTGTATTTTACCCCATCAACCCATATATTTTTTAAAAGTAGACACCCTACGCTATTTCAAATGGTGGTATTTTAACACTTTCCATGCACTAATTCTACCACCAGCCTTTGTCAAAGTTTGTGGTAGTAATTTTTGTGTGGTTTTTTTTCACAAATATTGTATTTTAGACATAAATTCACAGATTTTGGCATGTGTCACTGCCAAACAATAACCCAATATGTGTTCAACAACATATCCTGAGTACAGGGATACCACCCATGCATAGGTTTGTTGGGTTGTTTGGGGGCTAAAGGGCCACATTGTGAAGGTGCGCATTTTCAACTTGGAATATTGACGTGTAGTCAGCCTGAGCCCATCTTTCATTTGGGACGTTTTTTTAAGTAGGACAGTGTATTTTACCCCACAAAGTAATATTTTGTAAAAGTAGACACCCTAGGCTATTTTAAATGGTGTTATTTTAACACTTTCCATGCACCAATTCTACCACCAGCCTTTGTCAAAGTTTGTGGTAGTCATTTTATTGTGTATTTTTTCCCACATACATTGCACTTTAGACACAAATTCACATATTTCGGTATGTGTCACTGACAAACAATACCACAATATATGTTCAGCAACATCTCCCGAGCACAGGGATACCACCCATGCATAGCTTTGTCAGCTTTGTTAGGGGTTGAAAGGCTACATTTGAGAGGTGCGCTTTTTGATTTTCAAACTTGGAATTTGAACATGTAGATCAAGGAAGGGGTTAATAGCTCTTATAAGAGCCTTTGTAGTACTGTACAAAAAAATTAACCCCTAAAAATGCACAGACAAGAAAAAATGTTCTGGTGTGCAGTGATCAGTGGCAGGGAAGGGGTTAATACACTACACTATACAAAAGGTATGGCTTTTATAAAAGCCCTTGGGACTCACAATTTATTAACATTTTATTTAATTTATTACAATTTAAAAATTATGTTATACAGATCTGTCTCTTTCCCTCACTAAAACTCAAGTGAGGAGAGGGAGGCAGATCCATATGGGTCAGAACAATATTTACGAACCAGACGAATGGTGATGCTCATCTGAGAAATCACCAAACCACCTTTGCCACTGATCGGCTGTTACTGATCGCTATACACGCGTTCAGACAGCTTCAAAAGGAATACACGTAATCCCCTAGTGGGTATAATTAACCCCTAGTGAGTCTGACAAAAAAAATGCTGATAGCAAAAAAAAATCCTTCGGCGACTAGATTGCTCCATATGCGCTGCTTAGGCAGTGACCATATGCACTGCTTAGGCAGTGACCATATGTGCTGCTTAGGAAGTGATATACGGCAAGGAAGGGGTTAATAGCTCTTAAAAGAGCCTTTGATATACTGTAATAAATCAAAGTAAAAAAAAAATAACCCCTAAAAAAATGCACAGACAGCAAAAAATGTGCTGCTGTGTAAGATCACTGCGTACACAGCGATCAATTGCAGGGAAGGGGTTAAATACTGGAAACGGCTTTTATAAAAGCCTTTGGGTCTCAATTCTATTAAATATATTATAATTAAAAACTTACATTATACAGCTCTGTCTCCCTCCCTCACTAAAACTCAAGTGAGAGGGAGGCAGATCTACACGGGTCAGATCAAATATTTACACATATTGATCTAACCAGACGAATGGTGATGCTCATCTGAGCAAACGCCAACCCGCCATTGTCACTTATCAGCTGTTACTGATCGCTATACATGCGCTCAGACAGCTAAATAAATTTTTTACGTTAAACGTAGTCCCCTAGCGGGTATAATTAACACGTGACGGGTGTAATAAAAAAGTTTTAAAAAAATTACAAATGCTTCTGCAGCAAGATTGCTGCATTTGCGTCAGATCGCTGATTAGGCAGTGATCTACGGCAAGAAAGGGGTTAATCTCTCTTAAAAGAGGTTTTTTTATACTGTAATGAATTACAGTAAAAAAAAAATAACCCCTAAAAAATATTTTTTTATTATTTTTTTTTTTTTTTTTTACTTGATCTGATCTGTCTCTCTCCCTTACTAAAAGTAGTAAGGTGAGGGAGGCAGATCAATACTTGTCAAAGGCAATATGTAGTAATATTGCCTTTGACAGTATGGTAAGTGCTCATCAGAGCACTTACCATACATGCCTGCACACAGATCACATAGATCTGTTGTGCCGGCATCGACTGGCTCCCCCTAGAGCATCGGAAGTGAAATACTTTCACTTCCGATGCTCTTGCCATTAGAAGGGAAGCGCTGCCTGTACAGGCAGCGTTCCCTTCTACTGAGCCGATGGGGTCGCTCAGGAGAGCGACCACCATCGGATCTGGGGCAGCTGAAGGTGTTGTTAAGTGCCTCGCTAGCGAGCCACTTTAACAACACCGGAGATGCTTAGAAAGCGATCGTTCGCTTTCTAAGCACATGTGTGCAGCGGGCGCAGCCATTTTTTTTTTTTTTTGCACATTTGGGTGGTGTTGTACAATGCCTCTACCTAGAGGCATTGTAGCAACACCGTTAGAGTAAAGAAAGCGACCGCTGGTCGCTTTCTTTACTCCATTTAGTGCATGACGTGCCAGGCACATCACCTGTCGGCAAGTCCTCGATTTGCCGTGACGTGCCTGGCACGTCATCTGTCGTTAAGGGGTTAAATTATCTTTCTATGAGGCTTTGTTTAGGAGAAATCACTGGTTTTGTAGGGTACAAAGCAGGGAGATTTGTGGATTCTTTAAAAGGGGCGTGGTCTGTTACTATCGGTCTGTTAACATTGTTAATCTATTACCCCTTCTGGTCTGCCAGAGAGTCAGTCTTAAAGGAACACTCAACGTTTTTATTTTATATTAGAAGCACAAGTGACATTTTAGTTGTTCCTAGTGTGAGAATAAACTGGCGGGTCTTTTTGATAGGAAGCAGGTAGCCGTCTAGTCGGCGACCGTCTCTCTCTGCTAACTAGGTCCTCCCTGCTGATCCCATGCAAAATCGAGAGTCTCTCGCTGCACTAGCAGCAAGAGACCCTTGCATTCAGCAGTCAGAGCGGGATTGGATGTGCGCGTGCTGACGTTTGTCATCAAGCAACAACCAGGAATTGCTGTGTCTCACATGTGAGACACAGCAGTCAGCAACGCCGCGTGTATCTATTAAGATACACGTCGGGTTTACTTAAAAGTCACGGGAAATGCTTTGTTTAACTCTTGCTTCCTTGAAGGAAACAAGGGTTAAACAAGGTTTAATGTTCCTTTAACACCACACCCACAAGCAGACAGTGGAACACAGCAACTATCACAGTTCTTGATTCGAAACCAACAGTGAAATCTATCAAACAAAACATAATAGAAATATACAGGTTCCTTTTATAAGCTTACATGGAATGAATTGTTCTTCATCATAATTAGATATTGGTCCAGTAGGAAAGTAGAATGAGATTATGTAGAGAACGGAGGTTAATTATGTTTTTTCAGATGCAAACAAACAGTTTGTGGTAAGATTAGATTCAATCAACGACCTGGAATGGAAACCAGTTACCTCCAAATAGCTACTGAATCATCCTGCTTCAAGTTAACACATGAATGAGTATATATTGTGTAAACACGCATATCTTACCACTCAAGACAACACCCCTCTTCAATAACTAGACAGTTAGATAAGATGCCGTAAGGAGAAAATATTCATGTCATTTTTGTGTGGTGGAGTTATATATATACTCAGAATTTAAAGCAGGGAAAAGAAAGATGTCGGTGCACTAAGCTAGTCACAGGCTCAAATAATATAAATGTATAAAACAAAACCTACCAATCAGGTGTGAGCATGCTGCAAACACAGTGTGATTGGCTGTACAATGTAACAAAAACTGTCTGTGCTTCTCACCCTAATAAAGTTGGCAACAAATATATAAATATAATATAAAATGAGAGGTTTTGGTTATATGAATTGGACAAAGCAGAATTAAGATCACCCGCCATGTCAACGCACACTCTCAGTAGGGTGAGAACCTACTCTCGCCTCCTATCTAGTGGGCACACACAGCAGTTTATACTGCCGCCAAAACCTTTTTAATGTGTTGGAGGAGGTGCAATTAAACCTCCTCCCAATCAACCCAATGACAGAATTTAAAATCTAAACCCCTAAAAAAAAATCTGGGGCCTCTCAATTCAGTGACATCCAATAACGAGGGCTAGGATAAATAGCAGCAGTAAATTAATACAGTTTATTTGCTGTTTTTAGGAGATGGGGACAGGGGAAAAAATGTCATTTGATGCAGTACTTATTTAAAAAATAAAATAAAAATGGGACATTGTTGGTGGAACTGTCCCATTAAAATGTAACTATTTCTATGTGTATTTCAAGTTTCAAACCATAAGCCACATTGTTTGGAAGAATTATTATTGGTTAGTTAGAAAGGCGGTTTTTATGTCCACTCATGTCCTTTCTTTGTATTTCAGACCATATTGACTATGGGTTTAAAATATATATTTTTTTGTATAGAATGATAGCACTGATATTTGAGATAAGAAAATGATTTAAAAGAAAGTTAAATAAATCAAACTAGAAATAAACTTTCACATCATTATGATAACATTTTCAGAGAATATGAGAGTATTTCACCAGTCTGCATGAAACAATAAAACATTACGTATTTGTTCTTTTTAACAAGTTACAAAAATAATGCATTGTCAAATACATTAAAATAAAATATTTTAAAAAGTCATTAATAAGTCCGTTTGTAATCTGTACAAAAGGTAGGTATCCATAAATAAAAAAAGAAAAACAAAGAAACAAATCTACTGCTCCATATCACTTTCATTGTGCAAGGTCCTCATAGCCAAACCCCACAGGGTCATACTGGAAAAGAAAGGTCCATCAGAATTCCGATACATGGTGGAGGATACCCTGTTAGTTAAGGGTTCAGTGCAATTATTCTCCAGAGTTACTAATGAGGATCTGAACATAGAAATATCTGAGTGTAATGCATCATCTGAGACAGCCACTTCTACTTCCGTAAATGTGTAGCTGTGAGATGTGTCCGGCACATGAGGTTTAGCGTTTTTCCCGCGATCGGTCAGTTTGTCTTGTCCGTTTAACTCTTCTTCGATAATGGTTTGCAATTTGCAGCAGGAATTTGTTGAGCTTCCTTCAAACTCCGTTCTTGTACTTTCCCCAGGGTTACTGGATATATAAGATACAGGCATTACCTGGGCTATAGGATTTATATCGGGAGATTTTTCCATTTCCGCCGGTGACTCATCAGCGTTATTCTGCCCGTTTTCTCCAGACCGACAGTTCATGCTCTTATGCCGTCTGAGAACAGCGGAACGAGAGAAGTTTTTGTTGCAGATATCACACGCGTAAGGCTTTTCTCCTGTATGTGTCCTGACATGTCTGCGCAAATCTCCAGAACCTCCAAACTTTTTCCCTGAAATTCAGAAAATGTAGGGAAAACAAAAGATACTTTAAAAAAAAATAAAATACTGCACATCTTATGATTGATAACTGTTGATAGACATGTCTTAAACATAGCATAATAAAGTAATTTTAAGACATCAGAACCATAGCGTCACTGAGTGCTATGTTTAGACAAGATAGGTCAAACAAAAGGGTTTGTATGTATATCAAACCAGCATTATTGCCTCCTTTGAGGGACGATATGATGTCAGTATTGAACATGTATCATTGTGGGTTGATATAGTTAGTGGGGGAAGAACTGCCCAGAAATTATTAGTGGGCATTTGTTACAAACCACCAAACATTGATGATCTTGAAGAATCACAGCTATTAATACTAATCGAAAAATCTTCTCAAATAGGGTGTAGTATCATTACGGGGGATTTTAATTACCCAGAAGTAGATTGGAAGAATGGAACTATTACTTCTGCTAAAAGCAGTAACTTTAGTCACTTTTTAAATGACAATTTGTTTGTGTCGATTAGTAGAGACACCAAACAGAAACGAAGTATATCTGTATCTGGTAATACCTCACAATGAGGAGCTTACCGCAAACATCCAAGCAAGGCATCACTTGGGTTATAGTAACCATAACATTATATAATTTGCAATTAATTAAAAAAGGCCAACTGGGTCCAAACAAAACATTGAATTTTAAAAAGGCCAACTTTACAAGGTATAATACATGCCACGGTCATGTTGACTGGGACTTTTTTTTTTTTTTTTTTTACCAAAAACACTGAAGGTAGGCTTTAGTCTCTTTGGAAACAAATATCTAGCTAACCAGTAATGTAAATCAGGAAATACAAACATTATAAAGGTGAGCGATCAGCAAAAGCATTTGCAATATATAAAGACGCCAACAAGGCCTGTAAAAAGATTTTAATTTGTTACATTGGAGAATAAAAAAAAAAAAAATGGCTAAGGAGAGCAAGAGAAATCCAAAAGCATTCTTTAAATACAACAAAATGGCAAAAATTCAAAGAAGATAATGTTGGGTCTTTGACCATATCACCCATTTCATATAACCAGGAGGGTATAGAGAAAACAGATTTTTTTAATCATTTATTTTCTTCTGTTTTAAAGGAAGACCCGATTGACATGAACATGCAAGCTAATTTTACAGAAGAGTCACAGCAAGCATGTGATTGGCTGACATAACAAAAAGTGTTGAAACAATTAAATGGTTTAAAATCCTAATTAAACATGTACATAAATTGTATGAAGCCACCATGGTAACACACATTTTGGAATGGTCCAGTCCTAGTTTAATAAATACAAGTTGGTTCCATATGGAGAGACAAGATTCTCTAATTCGGAACTTGTCCCACCCGATATGGTCCAACATAAATCAAATAAAGTCTCGCAGAGTCCTGAACCCTATACTGAAATATGCAGTGAAAACTATTTATAAATGAAAGAAGAAAATTGGAATCAACGATAGCCTTCTTAATAAAACACCACTAGAGGTATTGCAATACGAAATATAAACCTATCTTCATGGACCCATGGTGGGGCTATCACGGTAAATTACATAGTTGAACAGGACCATATAGTCTCCTTTCCCAAATTACAAATTTGATATGGACGGTCCTATATCTATACTATTCTCATACTTGAGCGTGAAGTGCTATTTGGCCTCAAAGACCAAGATCGACAACCAGAACTTTGAAAATTACATTTTGGGAACAAAAAAAAAGGGACAGATCTCCAGAGTTATTAAAATATTCAAAGACTCTGAAGAACTAAAAAACAAACAAACAAACAAAAAACATTTCCATTTCTTAGATGGCAACAAGATCTAGATATCAATTTTCCATTAACGGATTAGCTGGAAGGAATCTCTATATTAAGAAAGAACATACACTGTCTATCTTTGGAAGAGTTACATTATAAAATAATCTATCGTTGGTATCTTGTATCCCAAAGACTTAATAAGATCTCAAGTGGGAATACAAACATCTGTTGGAGATGTTTGTCTGAAATAGGGACGATACACCACATTTGGTGGACTTGTGACCAATTATCAACAGTGAAGGAAAACACAAATAAGATGTTAAAAGAGTTGTTTCCATGTATACAAAAAATATCACCCCAAACCTCCCTACTTAATATAGATACCCTATTTGCTCGAATATAAGACGACCCTGATTATAAGACGACCCCCCAAAACGTTTAATATTCCTTCAGGAAAAAAACTAAAAGCCTGAATATAAGACTACCCTATAGGGAAAAAAAAGTTTAACTTGCATATATTCACATGTAAATCACTTTTTAATATTTAATAAAAATGATGATATAAAAAAATGCATTTCTTGTTTTTATTTCCAATGCAGCCTCTCTCCCCCTAACCCTCCAAACGCTGTTTCTCTCTCCCCCTCCCTCCCCCCAGCTTTGTCTCTCTCTTTCCCCCGTTCCCCCAAGCACTGTCTCTCTCCCCCTCCCCCCAACCTTTACTTTCTCTCCTCCAAACGTTTTTCTATCTCCCCCTCTCCTTCCAAACATTTCTCTCTCCCCCCTGCCTCCAAACATTTCTCTCCTGGGGACCTGGATCCATGTCTTATAATCTGACCTCGATTTGAGGTCAGATTATAAGACGACCTCGATTATAAGACGAGGGGTCTTTTTCAGAAAACAATTTCTGAAAAAAAACCTTGTCTTATAATCGAGCAAATACGGTATTACTCCCTTGACACAAAATCAAAAAGGTCTGATAATACATGTGCTGATGAGAATAAAGATATGTATAGCCGGAAATTGGAAAGACAGGGCCCATAAATTGGACGGAAGTCCAAAAACAAATAAACAGTGTAGGATGGAACAGGGATTCTTCATAGCAAAAGGACATCTGGATAAATATAAAGAAATATGGGAACCCTGGACACAATATCTGGACAGTCTGGTGCCGGCTCTTGCGCCCCCTGCGCGCGCTGATATTGAGAGAGTACAGATCTTTTTTTTGTTTTCCCATTTCCATCTCTGCAACTACTTTTTATAACTGGTGGTGTTGCAATTTTTATGTTATGAGTGAGGAGGAGGAAGGAGAGATGTGGGACAAAGGGGTGAGGAGAACCAACTCTTATTTTCTAAGGGAAGAGAGGGGAGACAAGCAAAAGAAAATGAACGTTAATCATAAGACTAATACTCATTGAATAGAACCCTAGTATATACCTTACGAGAAGATCAGTAGAGTACCCCACTTGGAGCCCGCCGCAATCCCGATTTATTCCACAATGTGTGTGTTTTTGTAATTTGTTTTTGAATATATTATATGAAAAATAAAAGAATATATAGAAAAAAAACACTTAAATGGTGTTAAGTTAGTCAAGGCCAGGGATGAGACAGTTCATCGCGGATGCATGAACGCAGCTGCTTCGCCGGTTAATGTTAGTACATGGTACAGGGGTAGTGTTAGGGTTGTGTGGTTATTATGGAGGTTCTGGGTCACTTTTAGGGGTTTCATTTATTAGGGGGGTTTAATAATTGGGGGGTGTATGTTTGTAAGAGCAAATCCAAATAGTTTTGACCGGCTAAAAAAAGCCCAAATAGGGTAGATAGTGAGTGTAGTGGTATTTTACCTCCAGGTGCTGGAACACAAAAAGGGTCTACTCAAAGCCCAGGATTCAGTAGAAAACAAACAAAGGGTGTGTCAGCAGTAATCATCCGGTAGGCAAATAAAGTAAGTCCAAATGAGGTTGCATGTAAAAAAGAATCTTCTTTTATTGTAATCCAAAATGTATAAAAGGCATCAGGCAGAGGGATAGAGGACAGGCAAAAAGACAAACGCTTAACGCGTTTCGCACCAGACGGTGCTTTGTCAAAAAGTATGTTTGTAAGCACTGAACGGTCAGCACTAACATTGCCGCGATGAAGCGGCCGCATCGATCTTCACCGCATACAATTCAGCGTTCAAAGTGCCGCGCTGAACTGTCCTAGACGCGTCAAAGCCCTTGATTTCCCAGTGGGCACATGCAGCCATGTTAATTAAGTGGGGTAATGTAGTCTATACTAGATGAGTCTTCACTGCAAGAGGATTTGGACAAATGATGTAACTGGGCAGATAAATGGCAGACGAGTTTCAATACAGATTGAGTATCCCTCACTGGCAGCATTTCGTATAATGGATACTTATGGTTAATAGATCGTTTTGGCAGCTCCAGCTCTATAAATGATCTACATTACCTAAATTCAAAGTGAGCAACTTGTACACATTGTATTTATATAATATATAATATCATTTATAGCAGTGGAGCTGGTAAACTTACCTCCTCCACGTTGCTACTGCAATGAAAGTTGTCACGCTGTAGTCCCTCCATTTCCCATGAGCGCTGGCTCCAAATTTAAGGCACCTGGGAGAGTAAAGCTCACCAGGGAGGTGGGTATCCCTTATCCGAACTGACCCACATGTCAAATTATGCATTTTGGGAATATTAATAAAAAATGCAACTTAAATGGTGTTTCCTTGGGGAAATCTATTAATGATCCTTACTATGGACTGTTTACAGGTCCCATTGTAAGACTCCACATTAAATATGCAATTAAATTCTGGGCAACATTATGGAACTAGATAAAGTGCAGAAGAAGGCTACTAAACTAATAAGTGGAATTTTGAAAGTTTTAGTTATGTAGAAAGGCTACATTTATACATGCTAGAGAAATGGCGTCTTAGGGGGGATATGACAATGTTATATATAAAATATATACAGGGCATATATAAAGGGCTTTGATAAGATCTGTTCATTATCAGAAGGTTAAAAAGGACAAAAGGCCACCCACTAAGACTAGAAGAAGGGAGATTTAGGACAGTGGAAGGGCTTCTTTAAGGTATTAAGGACAATAAAAAGGTATGGAGTTTACTACGTTAAGAGGTGGTGCCATAAAATATATTAGATGACTTTAAAAGGGGCAAGGATACTTTTTTTAATGAAGCAAGACAGTAAGGGCTATGTATGTACATCCCTCCCAAAGGAACCTTCACATCCCATCCTCCCACTCTGAAGGATCCCTTCACATGCCTTCCCCCTCACAAGTTACAAAAGAAACATTCACAAACCTCCCTCTTTGTTTACATCTATTCATTTTCCCCTCTCTCTCAGTCCTCAGGTCTCTCTCCCATTGCTTTTCCCCATCTTAATATTTCTCTCCAATTGCCTTCCTCTCCTCTCAATGTCTCTTTTCCATTGTCTTTTCCCTGTCCCAATGTCTCTTTCTTGTGGCCTTTCCTGTCCCCATCTCTCTCTTTCATTGCTTGTCGCAATGTCCCGGTCCTATTGCCTTTTCCCCTCTCACAATTTCCCTCTCCCATTGCCTTTCCCTCGTCCCAATGTCCCTCTCCCATTGCCTTTCCCCTGTCCCAATGTCCCTCTCCCATTGCCTTTCCCCCGTCCCAATGTCCCTCTCCAATTGCCTTTCCCCCGTCCCAATGTCCCTCTCCCATTGCCTTTCCCCTGTCCCAATGTCCCTCTCCCATTGCCTTTCCCCTGTCCCAATGTCCCTCTCCCATTGCCTTTCCCCCGTCCCAATGTCCCTCTCCAATTGCCTTTCCCCCGTCCCAATGTCCCTCTCCCATTGCCTTTCCCCCGTCCCAATGTCCCTCTCCCATTGCCTTTCCCCTGTCCCAATGTCCCTCTCCCATTGCCTTTCCCCCGTCCCAATGTCCCTCTCCAATTGCCTTTCCCCCGTCCCAATGTCCCTCTCCCATTGCCTTTCCCTCGACCCAATGTCCCTATCCCATTGCCTTTCCCTCGTCCCAATGTCCCTCTCCCATTGCCTTTCCCCTGTCCCAATGTCCCTCTCCCATTGCCTTTCCCCCGTCCCAATGTCCCTCTCCCATTGCCTTCCCCCCGGTCCCAATGTCCCTCTCCCATTGCATTTCCCCTGTCCCAATGTCCTTCTGCCATTGCCTTTCCACCGTCCCAATGTCTGTCTCCCCCTTCCAGGACCAATTTCTGCCTTTAATACCCCTTTCATGTTTCTGTGCTCCTCTCCTCCTGTCTCACTGGAGTCTGTCCCTTCCTGTCCCCCCATCTTAACTTCAGTCCCTCATTCTGGGGTTTGTCTCTCCATTCTTTACCCCTCTGTGTTCCCGTTCCTCACCCATCCAATTTTCCCATTTTCTGATGACTTTTCCTGTTCCCCTACTTACCCCACATGTTGGTTGTTTGCATCCCCCCTTCCCAACACCATGTATTTTCATTCCCCCTTCTTTTTTCCCACATTTCTCTTCAATCATTCATCCCTGGTAAATAGCCTTTTCTGGAACACTTTGCACTGCGAGCACCACACGAACACTGATCGGTGCAGTCATATTCAGTATTCCTTTACTGTGTGTAGCACACTTCTGTTATGGGGCAGCTGAAGAGTGAGATCAAAGATCTCAGCAACAAGCCTATTGGCAAGTGGTTGGGCTGAAAAAGAACCTCTGCCCAGCCAGAGTAATCAGACTAGGAGGGATATATTCTGAATACTATATAGGATGTGTGTGAGAATTAATAAGACATGGCAGTTTACAAAGAATCCATTTCCAAACATCCATTAAATCCAAGCCACTGATAAGCCATCCCATGGAACAGCTGCACTTACCACATGTCAGGCAGCTGTAGGGTCTCTCCCCCGTGTGCCTGATGCGGTGCTTTATTAGTTTCCGTTGCATGTTAAAGGATTTGCCACACTCATCACACGTGTACATTTTATCTGCAGCGTGAGTCTTTTCATGCTCCTTCAAGTTGCTGACATTGCTAAAGCCTAGCAGTACAAAACAAGGAATATGTATATTAATAATGCCTGAATAGGCATCTCTTGCAGTTGCATGTGTCTGTATGAAGAAGTTTGGAGTCTGCATGGAGGAGCAGCTTCGGAGGAAGCTATAGATTGTAGTACAAGCAATTTACCTCGACCGCAGATATCGCACAAATGAGGCTTTTCTCCGGTGTGGATAACAATATGGCGTTGGACATCACCGGAGACGGCAAACCTGAAACATAGTTAAACAATGAAATGATATGGTGCAGATTAGAATTACACAATAAGAGGACAGAGGTTTTAAAGCACATGAATATGAGAATAGCTCAATGTACCTTTCCTGGTTAAACACTTTGTTATCTTTATAATAACCCATGTAACATGGCATGAAAGATCCACCTCTATGGAGTGTGGCATTTATAATTGAGAAAAAAAGTCATTTTCTCTATTAGATGTGTGACCAATGTAATTTCAGAACAATCGTAGTCTGCTGATATACTTCACTAGACTGCTTCTTATATTTTGCATGCATTCTTGGAATGCTTATACCTCCCAAAGAATCGGGATGCTGTGGGGCAGAGGTGTGTGTCGGCACTGCCACAGAAGCGCCGGCACTGCCCAGCTGAAGATAAAAGTGCAACTGAGCATCCAGACACTGGCGAATGCGACCACGAATGCACAATTGCTATCCTGAGTCCCGCTGAGCTCTACCTCTGTTCCCGAACAGCGGGACAGAGGTAGAACTCAGCCAGATAGACCTCCCAAATCGGGACTGTCCCACCTCGGATATCCTATGTACCAACATAGATGGTATTATACACAGTATTTTCACATTATTGTATAATTTCTTTACCCATTTTTTTCTATTTTGTTTAAAACTAGGAATCATACCTTTTCCCGCATATCTCACATATATAAGGCTTCTCACCAGAGTGCCGCCGTAAATGAGTTTGTAGATTGCCTGCCTGGAAGAAAAGACATAAGTATCTCACAAAGAGGTAAATGGCAAGCCTGGCCATGTGCGCAGCGGGTTTTTAGACAAGACAATACAGGCAAGTAATTACTGCCCTCTACTGGGTGGATATTGTACATACATTTTGTATCATCAATTCCAAAGTGAAAAGTGATAGATCAGGTAGAATACTGAAGATTTAGATGATAAAATAAGACTCATTATTGTTTTTCCATAACAATTAAAAATGAATGCAATGTTTGTTAAAATATTCAGAGAGTCCGAGCACAGGAAGGCATACATTTCAACTACAAGTTACATGTGGACAAAGCATGGTTAAGCCCAAGTGAAATAATACATAGACATATACAATAACACATATAAAACTCATTAAATCCAACGACACACTTTTTAACCCTGTATGCTCTGTTGGGCGATAACTTATTCAGGAGCTGGCTTAATGCATGGCCTTTAAACAATTATAGCTGGAAGAGCTGGGGATAGTATTCAGGTCACTAGGATATTGAACCTTTTTGCTCATTTTCATTAGAAATTGTATTGTTACAATAAAGACATATTGTTTTTTGTTTTACTATTCAGAGGATCTCAAGACTCTTTTCCTATTTAATAATGGGTACATTAAAAAAAAGCTATAATTGAGAAAAACCTTCTTATTTATTGTCAAGTCTGTGACTGGTTAAGTAGTGAAACCTATAACACCCATTGTTTTTTTGGGAGTATATCTTATGGGAAAAAAGGGCAAAGTGCATGGATCTGATTATATACATGATTATGCACCATCATCTCCTAATTATTGGGTGTAATAAAGGCAGGCAAAAATCAAAGAAAAGGGTAATGGCTTCCAGTGCATATGGGTCATCATTGTACAGCATTGCAAGTGCTGCAAGCCTTTCCTGCCATCACCACGGTTAGCATAGGTACCAGGGATCATTCATTGAAGACTGGAATACAGGTCCAAATCAGGTACAGTAATTGTTGTCACTGATTAATATTGCTTACATGGTGTTAACTAGTTCTGCTGCTGATAATAAGTAGAACATATCTTATTCCTCCAGACAGGTCAGAGGCTCACGAAAAAAAAACAAAAAAACCTTGAAGACCACATCTAAAGTGAGGGGTTACCTACACGACCAAGCGCACGGAGATAAGAAATAAGGACTTTTCGGTTATATTAAACTCCTGGCTTGTCTAATTGCACTGGAGCTTTGCTGGCTTATCTGGAAGTAGAGCTTCCAGTCTGTGCCCCATGACAGCAGGAAGAGGTGCTTCAGGGATATACTGCAACACCCGCTGTCCTTCACCACCACAAGTTACCATGAGTGGGATTACACAGGCATGACAGAGGAAGAAACCGTCACCTAGCAATACTAATGAAACAGGAGGATCATGGGTACTCCATGTGACCTAGAACTCTCCTGAAATGAACTCAGGATGCTTGTAAAGAGATAATGGGGGTTATTATTAACCACGGCACACGCTCAAATAGTGACCAATAGTTTCACTATCGGCGTGTGCACCAATGAATTAAGCGCACTCAGGTCACATTTCGGCAGTATGCGCCGTCTCTGACAGAAAAGTACTTCTGGGTTGTGCCGGTGCTCACTGCGCCAGAGCAGCCCATGTATAAAAAATAAAAATAAACCAGGTGCTGAAAAGTGCGTGATTAGTGTTGGAGAACAGAGTTTGGCGGAGGCCTCTCTCCCACACTGCAAAGTGTCAGGATGTATAAAAAGGCGCAATCGCCGTTATACCTAACATGTGCCTTTTTATTCCCCTCCTGTCGTTTTGCAGTGCAGGGTTTGTTTTATACATGATCCCCATTGTGTTACCAGCATAGTGATGGCACACTTTCAGATGCACAGGATGTTACCATTGGGTCCTAAAAAGCAGTTCACATGAGCACAAATCACCATGTAAAATATATTACAGGAACAAATAGACATTAGGCACTGTAAAACGTGGTGATTGAAAAGGGAAACGCAAACATCAGACATTAATAACGGAGTATGAAAGATAAACAAACTGGAGACTTTTTCCAGCTCGGCTATTAATGCCTATTGACAGTTGAATACAGTTCCTGGTTTAGTGAATAGAACTCCCTCTGTGCAGAGGAATGGATACAAGTAATATAAAGGTTCATGAATGCTCTGTACAGATTTCCAGGCTAAAAATCAGTTGTGCCAAACTAGACCCCAAGCTAATTGTCTTGTGATTGCACTGCCGTTATGCTGTGGTTATATCGCATGTTGTTCTGCACATACCAAAGTGGTTTGGTATATTGTAAAGTGAAAAGCACAGTGGCACACACAAGTTCTTTCAATTCTATGGATATGTCACAAGTTATGTGACATTGCTCATAAAATATTCACATACAGACATAGAATATAAAAGGATTTAAGAGAAAGGTCCCACCTGTGAAAAATGTTTCCCACAAACGCTACATTCAAACGGTTTCTCACCTGGAAGAGAAGGTATAAATGTAAGATACAAATCATATATATAATAATATGTATAGGAACAGAGTCAAATAACTGCATCACACCTGCCAAGTGCCCACTATTTAGGAGCCTTTTTGAACCCAAATCCCTCTGTTCCTCTTATGCTCTCCCTATATTCTAGGAGTTGAGAAATATTGGTGTGTGTGAGTGAGTTCCAGAATAACTGGAAGTGCAGTAAAGGGAATTATATGATTATATTTTGGTAGTAAACTTCCAAAATTACATAAATAGCAACATCAACTCTATTTAAGTCACTTAAAATGTCCCAGTAATGTTGCACCCATAGCCATACCTTCAGCGCCTCCTACAAAAACAAGCATCCACCCTTGGCCATTTGTTGGCATCTATGCCACTTGGTTAACTTACTCGTAAAACAATAACCAAAAACGTAAAACTTTAAAGCCATCAACATATGAGATCTACATGTTGGTTTTAGACAATCCTAACCAAGTATCAGTCAAAGCCAAGTATAGAAAACATGTAAAGCTCTAGTCTACAACACAGATGATGCTCTTACAGCAATACAGTTGAGCATCATTAGAGTTACAATGCATCGCAATAGGAGTGTTGTGAGTGACCTATAATTGATCATTTCGTTGCCTATAGGAATTTATGCCTATAGGAAAATGCACTGAATAGTCAAACAGTCTCTGTGTGCTCCGAAGTATAATGCTAATTCCAAATAAAGGACAGACTTCCCGATCCAAAAACATCCACACCAACCCATTTATTTAATTTTTTTTTTAAAAAAAGCCTTAAAGCACAAGGAAATGTGTCAATTCACGTGTACAAAAGTGTACGGATGTATAAAACTGGTATAAATCGCCGTTTTAAATATGATCACATTGATTGCTCCTTTTTTAACTCTACCTTGTGTGTTCACCTCTGTTATTAATTATCCCCACTGGAGACCAAGACCTGAGGTGTATGATAAGGCTGCAACCTTTTTGACTGCACCATTAAAGAGGACACAAGGCTGTATCATTGTTGATTTTTATTACTGGTATTGCTGAGGAAGAAAAGAATGTAAATATAAACATTCAATAAACATAAAGTGTAAAATAGGTGGGAATTTTTTTTAGTAACAAAGGAAATATTTGACAC
Organism: Pelodytes ibericus; assembly: GCA_036172795.1. Lineage (NCBI taxonomy): Eukaryota > Metazoa > Chordata > Amphibia > Anura > Pelodytidae > Pelodytes > Pelodytes ibericus. Next base: position 168,343,708 of record CM069863.1, on the reverse strand, counting down.
AATTGTATGTATTCCAAAACCGTAATATAGAACAGATTATTATCTTGTAGGAGAGAACTTTGTATTTGATGCAAGTCCTTCAAAGAAAGTACAAGGATGTTTGTATTATTTTGTACAAAGTTACCGATTCCTTGGAGCGTAATATTCTGTTCTATGTTTGGAATAGACACAATAGTGTCTGAAAACGTTCACCTATGTGTTTATTGGATGTTTCAACTTGCTGACTGGTGGTAGAATTGAAACACTGGAAGGTCTGTGGACACCATTTTTTGTGTGTACATATAGCCATGAATTGACCAATGTGTATGATGCAAATAGTAGTATTCAGTTAGTTTGTAGCAAAGAACATAATTTCAGCGTATTCATCTAAAACAATTGTGCCGACTGGATTACAAAGCTACCAGTAATTGGGATACAACTGACACTGCTAGAAGCTGTCTTCATGACTAGTTATCATCAAGCATGGTACATGTAAGATCTAAACATGAAGCTATTACCTCACTGTACCTGTATGAGAACGTTTGTGTAGTTCTAGATTACTCGGGTGTTTAAAACTCTTCCCACAGATATCACAAGCACAGTGTTTGTTGGAGAGATCGTGTTCTTCTCCAGTCGAAGGACTATCAGATCTCTCTTCCGTGTTCTGATCCAGGTTGGCGAATAGCTCAATATCCACATGGCAGACTCCGTCGGATTCCTTCTCGCTGGTTAATACAGGTTCCTCACCTGTATTCTGTGAGCTGGCCGTAAGTTTCGCAGACTCTTCGGCTGCTTTCTGAGACCTGAGAAAGTTTAGTTTCTTGAGATGGATTGCCTTCTTAAGACGCATTTCTTGGGGGGATTGAGAAAGTGACATGTCAGGCTCCTGGGTTGGCCCAAATGTATGTGAGAATGCAGGCAGAGGTTCCAGGGGTAGAGAATCTGATGGGGCCAACACAGATGTAGGGTTGTTTAAAGCCCATGGCTGAGTTTCGCCAGTGTTTATGACTGTACATGGGCTAGAGGTTGTGAGCTGTTCAGCTGCTTTGCCTGCATTCTGCTTGTAGAACTGTTTACTGTAAAAGTCCCGCAGTTTGTATGGTTGATTGACCTGTTTTAAAGGGGTTGCATTGTCACTTAAAGGGCCAGAGGCCTGTTTTGTTACCTCATCCGAGGCAACACTGACCTTCCCAGGCTGAAGTGCATGAGTGTGCCTCTCTTCTGTTATGGTATCCTGTAGTAATGGAGTACTGAGCTGCTCGTTTGGAATAGAACTTGAGTACGCTGGATAAGTACTCTGAAGAGGTGAAGAAGTGGTAAATGGCACGGACGCTGCCTGGTCTGCAGCAGAGGGCAGCTTCAAGAAGCCATAACACATGCTGAGAACATTTTGTACTTGAAGGCATTGGGCAATGTCCAGTATTGCTTGTACGTTATCATTATTCAGGTCTAGATGAGATGTATACATGAAATCTAGTATCTGACCTATTCCACTGATGTTTTTAATGTCCAAATGAAAGACATCATTCTTGGGGCCTGAACTGTTCTGGAATAAAGATCTGTTGAAACAGTAAACATTATAAACATTATTCACATTATAAAACATTCTGAGTTTAAAATATCATTTCTAATATACTAATAACTGGCCGTGTTTGGTGCATCCAAACTTCTAAGATTACAGACATCAGGGTAAAGACGCCCAACATATCATATATATTGCCCTGAACACAAAACTTGTTGTATGTTTTGTCCCGGTATAAGACCGGGAACAGGGGACTAACAAAAGTACTCAAAAAAAATTGGGCAGACTAGATGGACTGAATGGTTCTTATCTGCCGACAATATCTAAGTTTCTATGTTTCTATGTATATGAGATCTGCTATTGAAGTAAATTGGCAACCCTTTAAACTTGTTACCGGTTATTTACTTGTTTTGTTAATTATTGTTGAAGTATGTAATCAAGTACATGCACAATGTTGCCACTAGAGGGCCTCACAACCACATCTCTAGAGTAGACTCAAACACAATAAATCTGTGTCCCTGGTCCAACAACTTATGAAGTTCTATTCTATAGCAATCTTTTCTCATTTTCTCACTGTATAGTGTATTTTATATATATTATATACCAAAAGAGGAGGCGAGCCATCAATTTAGGTCTGATTATTTTATCACTTATTATTATTATAGGAGTAATGGGCATGGTATATCAATAGAGCTATAAATAAAATAATCAATAAAAGTCAATAAAAGGGTCTTTAGGGATGTGTAAAGCACACACTATATATGTGTGCTTTGCAAATCTCAGACCTTTTTGTTATTTTATCTTATTCCATTTCTTCTCAAGTGTGTGTTCATGTGGATTTTTTTTTATATTTGTAGGTGTATATATTTATATGCGCACACACACACACACACACACACATCCAGTAGATACATGAACACACACCTAAGTAGAGGTGGAATAAAACAAACAAAGTTATAAAAAAGTTTCTATCCTGCAATACACAAACAGTGTTTATATATTAACAACCCCCCTTCCAATGCGAGATATTCCCAGATGTATGATGAAAAGGGAAACCTGGTCCCATATATATCTGATGCTTGACAAAGGGCATGTTTGCCTGAAACGTCGCTATGTTGATTATGGATTAAATTGCGTTTTTCTACTATTACAAGTCCTATGAGTACATCCTCCCTCAATTTACCTTTGGATTGCGTGTATATATATATATATATATATATATATATATATATATATATATATATATATATATACACACACACACACACACACACACATATACAATTACACAATGAGCCGGGCAGGCTTCCTACCTAAAATACTGGCTGAATGCAGCCAATACGTTTTTATGTGCTTTAAAACAGACGCCTTTCACTACCAGCATGCAGTCACAAAGCAGTCCTTGGATACGTTGTTCATGAAGCTGCTGGAGAAGGTGGCAGCTGTGGCTGGCTGATCGGTCCATCCTTTCTCAACATTTCATCCTATGACGACAAGGAAAACATTATCACAACAGTCATGCGACGTGCTAAGCGCTCTGCGGGTTATGCTACTCTGGATTTGTTTACAATGGACGGCCACACAGCATGCTTTGAGTGGAAGCGCTGTCTGAAATGCGAATATGAATGTTCTTTGTGCCGCTATATCACGGCAGTTGCAGCGCTGCCTGTTGAGTGCGACCAGTTCGGTGCTGAACTGTCAGCGCTGACAAATACTAACCCCTCCTTGTAAAGTAACCCCTAATTCCAATACTAACACTAGTACTAACCATAAATGTAACACCTAATACTAACCTAGCCATAAACAAACCCTAAAACTAACTCCTAACTACAATACTAGCACTAAACTAACACTCAAACTAACTCCTAGACCGAATTCTAGCTCTAAACAAACCCTAAAACTAACTCCTGACCCTAATACTATTCCTACTATAATACTAGCCCTAAACAAACCCTAAAATTAACTCCTAGCCCTAATACTATCTCTAAACTAACACTAAAACTAACGCCTATCCCTAAACAAACCCTTAAACCAACTCCTAGACCTAATTCTAGTCCTAAACAGACCTTAAAATTAACTCCTAACCCTAATACAATTCCTAAACTAACTCCTAACCCTAATACTATCCCTAAACTAACACTAAAACTAACGCCTAGTCCTAAACAAACCCTAAAACTAACCTTTGTTCCTTGCACTGTGACGAAATAACCACACTGAACCGTCAGCCGCTGTAACCTCCGCGATGAAACGGCCCAGATAAGGAGGCCCATTCCACATGAATTGCCCAGTACGTAGTCCTGTGGGACGTCATGAGCTCTATTAAATTACTGAAGCCATCCTCTTAGTAGCGGTGATTGACTGTATGAGAACAATGTTTTAGTTCTTTCTACGTATTAACTATAGTATTGTAAAGCTATAAATTAAATAGCCGAGCACATAGTGAATGCATGACAAACGAACATACATATAATAATCATTAAGTATTTGATTTTGAATTTCTAAAAGTAAGAGCTTAATACAAACATCTCATTTGCAAGCCACTACTGAGCACATGACAAATGAACAACAACTTTTAATCATTATAGAACAAATTATTTATTTTAATGAAATATTGACACAGGATGTACTGTTTTTTGTTTAGCCGAGTTTAAAAGCCTATTGTACAATAATGAAAAGGAAAAGCCTGCGTGATTAACAGAGAAACACAGTTATTATACATCTAAACCATTATCATACAGCGGAATGGATAAAAAAAAAAATAGACGCAAGTAGGTAAATAGAACAGAAGCCAAGTCAAACGAATAATGGAAAAATAACTGCATAAAATAACAACGATTGGAATATATATTTATGTCTACAGACAAAACCTGCTTATTATCAGATTAGAGACCATGCTACAGAGCAGTAAGTACAGAGTACATATATCCTGTATATTTACATGTGCAGGGCTGGAAATTCCCAGCAGTGAAAAATATGATAAAACATGATTAAACATCTCCAATAATGTATAAAATTTAATTCAAGAGGAAAGCAAAATATTATATTGAAGACAATAGGTTGGCCAATATACATCATTAACTTTTACCAATCGACATTATTCTTGATATTTGTGATATTGTAATGGCCAACGAACCCCCCCCCCCCCCACACTTTTTAAACTGATTAAGACACCCACCCCCTGTAAACTGTTACCTTGAGTCGTTTTAGCACCTAACAAAGGTACAGAATATCCACCATCTAATAGGGTACAGCATATCCACCTTACTATACGTAATATTGGTGGAGGTATAATAGTTTTTAATAAAGTGATGCATACATATAAGCTAAACAGCCTGTATTGTCCATAGATCATTTCTTACTTTATTAAAAACTTGTAAATCAATACACTGTTAGATCCTTCCCCTCCCTAAAAAGTACACTCAAAACAGTTTAGCTAAGTGAACTTTCTGCCCCGCAAGGGACAGGCAGAGTGTCCGTGACAAAGTCTGTGAATGTCTATACATCATCACTAAATTATCTGTCACAAAGGCCAGTAAGGGGTCCATCGTGAACACTGTTGGCCCATAGCCCTGGTCCCCACTTCAGCCTCACCCAAACATTACACAGCTATATACTGGTGAGTCAGTTACAGAAGTGGAATGTTTACTGGCCCTAGTAGGAGGATGAACCTGACATGTATTTTTTATACTTCCCATCTGACGCACGAAGGCTGATCCAATCGCTGTGTACCAATAGTTTTTACATAAAATAAGTACATAGGATCCTAAAATCACTAGACAGGCATAAGAGGCAGCACCCAGGTCAGCTCTGCCTCAGTTGTGTCTCTGTAAACTTGTGCTTTTCTTAAAAGGAAAACAAACATGTTCCGCTTTAATAATAAATAAATGAATACTAAATAATAATCTTTTTGAGACTATGCCACCCTTCTAAATAAACAGGCTAGTCTAAATGCAGTGTAAATAATAACATACGTAGTAACATTGAACAAGGGAAGAAGAACTAGCAGAAGGGGCCACAAGCCACTTGTCAAAATTCAAGAAAAACAGATTGAAGCAAGACAAGCTATATCTCCTTCATTGTTCACCAAGCATCTAAGACTGTGAAAGGATTTTCAGGGATTTTAAATGTTAGATCTTCACAAACCATGGATAGTCTCTCCAGCATGAAGAAGGTGTAAAGCCCAAACATGCACTGTTGGCTGCATATGTCAAGACAATGAAAGAAGGCATGGTCAACCATGTGGCTTTTTATATTGCAAAGAAAAACAGGCCATACACAGACTCAGAAGGATATAGTTTAACTGTAACAATAAAAGAATTCACCTGCAAGATGGGCATGTGCAGGTGTGTGAATGCGTGCATGTGCGGGTGTGTGAATGCGTGCATGTGCGGGTGTGTGAATGCGTGCATGTGCGGGTGTGTGACTGCGTGCATGTGCGGGTGTGTGACGGCGTGCATGTGCGGGTGTGTGACGGCGTGCATGTGCGGGTGTGTGACGGCGTGCATGTGCGGGTGTGTGACTGCGTGCATGTGCGGGTGTGTGACTGCGTGCATGTCCGGGTGTGTGAATGCGTGCATGTCCGGGTGTGTGAATGCGTGCATGTGCGGGTGTGTGACTGTGTGCATGTGCGGGTGTGTGACTGCGTGCATGTGCGGGTGTGTGACTGCGTGCATGTCCGGGTGTGTGAATGCGTGCATGTCCGGGTGTGTGAATGCGTGCATGTCCGGGTGTGTGAATGCGTGCATGTCCGGGTGTGTGACTGCGTGCCTGTGCGGGTGTGTGACTGCGTGCCTGTGCGGGTGTATAAATGCGTGCCTGTGCGGGTGTATGAATGCGTGCATGTGCGGGTGTATGAATGCGTGCGGGTGGGTGAATGCGTGCATGTGCGGGTGTGTGAATGCGTGCATGTGCGGGTGTGTGAATGCGTGCATGTGCGGGTGTGTGAATGCGTGCATGTGCGGGTGTGTAAATGCGTGCATGTGCGGGTGTGTAAATGCGTGCATGTGCGGGTGTGTAAATGCGTGCATGTGCGGGTGTGTAAATGCGTGCATGTGCGGGTGTCTGTTTACTACCTTCTTGCATTTGTTGAGTGCATTTATTACAAAGTATTGTTAGGTCTGTCTCCTAAGTTGCTATCAATAAAGACCTTATTTAAATACGGGTTTCAATATATGAATGCGTGCAGGTGCGGGTGAATGACTGCGTGCAGGTGCGGGAATATGACTGCGTGCAATACAATTTTCTATCAGTTCTACCTCTTCAAATGGCTCCTGCAGATGGGTACTAAGAAACCATCACTAAAGATCTGCAGACACATGGTGTCCTAGACCGGCTTTCTTTACGCTAGGTGATTGCTATTTGTACAGATGGTGCCACCAGCATGATTGGAGGTTAAACTGAATGATGCAGAATATACGCCAAAATATCAGCCATGTAATTGGCATTCACGCTGTTGCACACAGTTTTAAATTAAGCGTAATAAGCTCAGTGTAACAAGGAAAATACACTGATGACCCTTACTTGGTTTCTAAAGAATCTGTACCAGTTTTATCAGTATTCACCCAAGAGAATGAGACATCGGAAGCAGATGGCTACAAGTCTTCAGGATGAAATCCAAAGATATCAGTACATGAATAGCATAATATGGTGGCCAGCATAATCAGTGCTCTCTCTGCACTAGTCAAAGACTGGCAATGTGTGATAGTTCACATTGAAAGTGTTGCCCCCAGTTTGTAATGGATTTACATTTGTTCACATGCTCCAGTTACATGGGCTCAGCAATACTGTGACTTCTTCAATCCAGCGTGAAAAAAGGAGAATTTGACTCAGCATGTTGTTATCAGAGGAATATTGAACGTTCCACGGTAGTGTCTCATCCCATTACCTGGCCATCAGGAAGGTTTGATTCTGCATTTCCTAAAACTACCATCACCGCCTGAAATGTATGATAAAGGTCTGCACGCGCTGCTCAATCAGCAGGTGTGAATTTAAGGTCCTTGGAAAGCAAATGAACCGAGTATCCGAGCTTCTGGATTTGGGATTCTGCATCACAGACAGGTTTCCAGTTTTGGGAGACTTGTTATCCATAATTATAAGATTATCATATTCGTACTAAGGGGAAATAACGTCCTTTTTTTTTTACTGGGATCTGGAAAGTAGAATTTACCTCATTACTTTATGATTAAGCGTGTTAACACATGAAACGCGTCAAGTGCGTTCTCACCTCCTATTCCTTTTTTGTCACTGTGCATAATTTTATGATTTGATTTTCTGCCATTATATTTTCATACTTTATCACGGAATTTGTACTACCAGTCCTACTTTCTTCATTCCCTATGGCTTACACGCTTGGTCGGCGTTTGGAGGCGGCACCTGGATCCGGCTACAGCATCACAACACCCTTCCAGTGCTAGACCTACTACCTAGGGTTTGAGCCCGGAGTATCTCCATACGGAGAGTATAAACCCATCATTTACCTCACTGACTAACTCAAACATGTTAAGCGTTCGCATCTATCTTTCCCAAAAGGCACATTTCGCACTAAATAAAGACTGTGATTGATTATCAGCCATAAGCTGTGGACCAAGCCCAGTCTTACATGTATAACACAGACTTTAGTACAAACTATGTTGTGCAATTGTATTTGACCTTTGTGGCTGTGAGTTTATTTGGGCTCAAAGACCTGGTGAGAATCATGTTTTACAATATTATATCCATTATTAGCCTCTGTATTATCCAGGGTAGCTGGTGACCTTTTGCTATTGCCTGTCTGACTCTTCATCAGGTTCTCAGAACAACTCAGCAACAGAAGAGGTGAGCAGCTTAGTGCATGTACACATACTCCAAATTTCTGCTCCGTGGCGGCAGGTTTCCGCATTAAACCTTTCAGTACCCAGTCCGTGCTGATGGCCCTTAAAAATGCATCCATACCATAGCAGGCAGAGACGCCAGGGACTACAGATACCAGAGCAAAGCTTGATATTAATCAAAATATATATATCATGTCATATAAAAAAGGGCACAAATATCACTTTAAAGATATATACTGCACTGCAACAGTGATCTTAAGGCAGGGCTCGACAAACCCCAGACGCCAGGGCGACCAGGAAATGAGAACTGGCGCCTAGGTGAAGTTACCCTCCCTGTCCCCTTGCCGCTGCCATCCGATTTTTTTTTTTATTATTTCAGAGCGCGAGGGGGTAAAGTCTGTGCTGATGGCACAGACTGCAAGCTCCGCCTCCTCGTGCAACGCATGTCTGAGTGCCGGGTGTCGTCACGTGACATCCTGGCACTCAGCAGGCCGATGAATGAAGACATGCTGCAGCGTTAAGAAGAAACCAAGAAAAGACTGTGTGAGGTGGGTGTGTGTTTGTATATATGTGTATATGTAAAGTAGGTGTGTGTGTGTGAGGTGTTTGTATATATGTGTATATGTAAAGTAGGTGTGTGTGTGTGAGGTGTTTGTATATATGTGTATATGTAAAGTAGGTGTGTGTGTGTGAGGTGTTTGTATATATGTGTATATGTAAAGTAGGTGTGTGTGTGTGAGGTGTTTGTATATATGTGTATATGTAAAGTAGGTGTGTGTGTGTGAGGTGTTTGTATATATGTGTATATGTAAAGTAGGTGTGTGTGTGTGAGGTGTTTGTATATATGTGTATATGTAAAGTAGGTGTGTGTGTGTGAGGTGTTTGTATATATGTGTATATGTAAAGTAGGTGTGTGTGTGTGAGGTGTTTGTATATATGTGTATATGTAAAGTAGGTGTGTGTGTGTGAGGTGTTTGTATATATGTGTATATGTAAAGTAGGTGTGTGTGTGTGAGGTGTTTGTATATATGTGTATATGTAAAGTAGGTGTGTGTGAGGTGTTTGTATATATGTGTATATGTAAAGTAGGTGTGTGTGAGGTGTTTGTATATATGTGTATATGTAAAGTAGGTGTGTGTGAGGTGTTTGTATATATGTGTATATGTAAAGTAGGTGTGTGTGAGGTGTTTGTATATATGTGTATATGTAAAGTAGGTGTGTGTGAGGTGTTTGTATATATGTGTATATGTAAAGTAGGTGTGTGTGATGTGTTTGTATATATTTGTATATGTAAAGTAGGTGTGTGTGAGGTGTTTGTATATATGTGTATATGTAAAGTAGGTGTGTGTGAGGTGTTTGTATATATGTGTATATGTAAAGTAGGTGTGTGTGAGGTGTTTGTATATATGTGTATATGTAAAGTAGGTGTGTGTGAGGTGTTTGTATATATTTGTATATGTAAAGTAGGTGTGTGTGAGGTGTTTGTATATATTTGTATATGTAAAGTAGGTGTGTGTGAGGTGTTTGTATATATTTGTATATGTAAAGTAGGTGTGTGTGTGTGAGGTGTTTGTATATATGTGTATATGTAAAGTAGGTGTGTGTGTGTGAGGTGTTTGTATATATGTGTATATGTAAAGTAGGTGTGTGTGAGGTGTTTGTATATATGTGTATATGTAAAGTAGGTGTGTGTGTGTGAGGTGTTTGTATATATGTGTATATGTAAAGTAGGTGTGTGTGTGTGAGGTGTTTGTATATATGTGTATATGTAAAGTAGGTGTGTGTGTGTGAGGTGTTTGTATATATGTGTATATGTAAAGTAGGTGTGTGTGTGTGAGGTGTTTGTATATATGTGTATATGTAAAGTAGGTGTGTGTGAGGTGTTTGTATATATGTGTAAATGTAAAGTAGGTGTGTGTGAGGTGTTTGTATATATGTGTATATGTAAAGTAGGTGTGTGTGAGGTGTTTGTATATATGTGTATATGTAAAGTAGGTGTGTGTGAGGTGTTTGTATATATGTGTATATGTAAAGTAGGTGTGTGTGTGAGGTGTTTGTATATATGTGTATATGTAAAGTAGGTGTGTGTGAGGTGTTTGTATATATGTGTATATGTAAAGTAGGTGTGTGTGAGGTGATTGTATATATGTGTATATGTAAAGTAGGTGTGTGTGATGTGTTTGTATATATTTGTATATGTAAAGTAGGTGTGTGTGAGGTGTTTGTATATATGTGTATATGTAAAGTAGGTGTGTGTGAGGTGTTTGTATATATGTGTATATGTAAAGTAGGTGTGTGTGAGGTGTTTGTATATATGTGTATATGTAAAGTAGGTGTGTGTGAGGTGTTTGTATATATTTGTATATGTAAAGTAGGTGTGTGTGAGGTGTTTGTATATATTTGTATATGTAAAGTAGGTGTGTGTGAGGTGTTTGTATATATTTGTATATGTAAAGTAGGTGTGTGTGTGTGAGGTGTTTGTATATATGTGTATATGTAAAGTAGGTGTGTGTGTGTGAGGTGTTTGTATATATGTGTATATGTAAAGTAGGTGTGTGTGAGGTGTTTGTATATATGTGTATATGTAAAGTAGGTGTGTGTGTGTGAGGTGTTTGTATATATGTGTATATGTAAAGTAGGTGTGTGTGTGTGAGGTGTTTGTATATATGTGTATATGTAAAGTAGGTGTGTGTGTGTGAGGTGTTTGTATATATGTGTATATGTAAAGTAGGTGTGTGTGTGTGAGGTGTTTGTATATATGTGTATATGTAAAGTAGGTGTGTGTGAGGTGTTTGTATATATGTGTAAATGTAAAGTAGGTGTGTGTGAGGTGTTTGTATATATGTGTATATGTAAAGTAGGTGTGTGTGAGGTGTTTGTATATATGTGTATATGTAAAGTAGGTGTGTGTGAGGTGTTTGTATATATGTGTATATGTAAAGTAGGTGTGTGTGAGGTGTTTGTATATATGTGTATATGTAAAGTAGGTGTGTGTGAGGTGTTTGTATATATGTGTATATGTAAAGTAGGTGTGTGTGAGGTGATTGTATATATGTGTATATGTAAAGTAGGTGTGTGTGATGTGTTTGTATATATTTGTATATGTAAAGTAGGTGTGTGTGAGGTGTTTGTATATATGTGTATATGTAAAGTAGGTGTGTGTGAGGTGTTTGTATATATGTGTATATGTAAAGTAGGTGTGTGTGAGGTGTTTGTATATATGTGTATATGTAAAGTAGGTGTGTGTGAGGTGTTTGTATATATTTGTATATGTAAAGTAGGTGTGTGTGAGGTGTTTGTATATATTTGTATATGTAAAGTAGGTGTGTGTGAGGTGTTTGTATATATTTGTATATGTAAAGTAGGTGTGTGTGAGGTGTTTTTATATATGTGTATATGTAAAGTAAGTGTGTGTGTGTATATATATGTGAAGTAGGCGTGTGTGTTTATGAATTGCATGAATGCTTGCGTGATTGTCTGGCTCCTAAATATTTTTGCTGGCTCCTAAAATCAAATTAGATTTGTCAAGCCCTGTCTTAAGGGGATGTAGATCATCATATCTCACCAGAATGTTTTTCAATGAGGTGATTTTGCAAACTGAAGCTTCTTTCACCAGTAAAATGCTAACCCGTGGCATGTGTGGCATCTCAGACACTCATTGGTTTCCTAGGTGGCATTCAGCATCTGCCTACATTGTGGCCATGAATATTGGTGGCCCAAAAAAACACTGTTCAGTGTTGGGTTTACTAATGTGGAGAGATGGGGCAAGGGTATTTATGAAGCCAGGTGTGGAATTTGAGAGCGTACAAATGTAATTTATTATGGAGAGCAGATATGAGTACCGGAACTATCACTGATGTATAGGAGGAAGTGATAAAAGTGGCAGAGATAGGACACTATGAAGCCTATTCATTTTCTGCAAAGGACTGTGCATGCACCCTGAAAAAACCTTTACCGTCACTCTATTAGACAGACTGGGGTGCCAAGGTCATAGAAGGAGACAAGCTGGTATGTAGAAATAACAGCTGTTACACTGGCATAAATGAGCATGAAAGAGAATGTAATTCTGATTCATTGACCCAACAAAGAAAAGGATAATGGGGGCTATTCACTAAATGGTGAGTTGAGGATTGATGAATATTTCATCTCATTAACCCCTTCCCGACACATTATGCCATCCTGATTTTCAGTGCCTAAAAGACGCTAGGATGGCCTAGTACGTCCAGCATTAAATAGCTCAATCTCAGCTCCCCATGATGAGCTGTGCTCGGACCCCACTGCAGGGACTTGCAGCGGGATCCCACCTGTCAGATGAGGCCACTTTGAGTGGCCTCAGTCTGACAGGGATAATGTAGCAGATGCTCAAAGCGCTACATTTCACGAAATCGCACCGTGCCCAAACTTCCGGGTTCGGGCACGCCTCTGTGGCATCACATGTGATGTCCGGAGGTTTAGCGATCTTTTGGCAGGGACCCACTTGGTCTATTAAGACCCTGATCGGGTCTCTGCCATAGTGTTCCTGGCTACCGATGGCCAGGAACAAATCGTGATGTTTTGGTGCTTGCACCATGCGTCACGAAGCGGTTAATGTAGTTATAAATTGTGAAGGGACAAGCCTGGTGAGTTTTCTTAAGGGGGGGGGGGACTCTTCAGGTTTGTCCCTCATTAATGTATAGCTGAATTGGGGAGATGCAATCTTAATATCTCTTCAATTCACCTTTTAGTGAATAGCCCCCAATGTTTACTATATAGATAATACCATTAGTGCCACTAACACAAAAAGAAAGCCTTCGCATAATACAAGCTGTGCAGGGTTAAAATACAATTACAACTCGTGCAAACTGTACCAACTAATTGAAACCGGTGATAGATAACCGTTGGCACGCTAGTTACTAAGTTTCCCATGACACTCAACCAGCCAAAAAGCTAGCTGGGCATCAACGGAACTGCACTGGACAATTGCTAAAGAAGCAGAGTCAGGGGGCTCCTGGTACAAATAACTTCATATTACAAACACACGTAAACACGACACGAAACAGTAACACACACACATAACAACCCCAGTGAGGACGGACAGGTCACTGCGAAATCTCACCCTACACGACGGAGTCGCCTCCTGTCACTGGAATACGGTGACGTCACTGGTGTTGGCGACGCGTGACACCCGGATGGTTGGCCCTCGTGACGTCTCTTCCGGCTTCTGGAGAACGTTCGGCTGCTTACCGAGGAGGCGGAGTGGGAAGTGACGTAGTTCAGTAAATAGTACCCGGCGCAGTGCCCGCCACGTGGGTTTAGGAGGGTAAGTGTGTACGTAACTAAAACACAGTGTAGGCTGGTGTGTGAGAAGCGTTTGCAGTTTAATGGCGGGGATTTGGTAACCGGTGGAAAAGGCTAGCTGATCATTAGTGGTAAGACCGAGTGGTCACTAGGTCCCAAAATGGATCGTGAGGGGAGCGATGCTTGTTCGTCTTCCCCTTCGCGTCAGGATATCCGTACGGTACCCCTTACCATATGACATCTCGTATATCTGCAACAAGTTCTCCCATTAATTATCAAGATCCGTCGTGGGATAACTAAAGCGGTGGAGCAGTTACCATGGAAACCCTCAGCATGTCCTGCGGCTCATTGCACAGCATGTCTGTGCGCGGAGTTTGCAAATCGGTACATTTTGACAATGATTTCAAACCAATGATTTGTTCCCCATATTGTCGCAGTTCTTTATCGAGGCATTTCTTTCAGTGCCAGCTTTTGATGTTTCCAACATGGTGCGTGTTAGTCTTTGGTTTTTCTTCCGTCCGTGTGCATTTTTTTTGCAATTTGTTTTATGCACCCTTTAACACTTTGTATGCCACATTCATGATTTTACGTGTAAACCCTTAAAGTACTGCTGTCAGATTATGTATTTAGATGAGAAAATGAAATCTTTTGTGTTTCTCCCCAAAGTTTTCTCAAATAATTCCATCTGCATATGGTTGTTTTTGCAGATGAAGCAAAGGGGACCTCAGTTAGGAAACATGACTAATGAACCCCTTGATATACATGAGTTTACAAAGAAACCGATTCCACTTCTGCTGTCTGATGGGATATAGCCAGTCATTAAAAAAAACACTGTTGTACTAGCAGAACTGTTGCCAGAATTATTTAATCAATATTATGGGGAGCGGTCCCAAAGTACTGGAAATTTGTGATGGTTATTCCAGTTCACAAGAACGTTTGTAGGGAGGAGTCAGGCAACTATACCCCAGTGAAACTTGCATCAGAAGTGGGATAATGAATTGAAAACATTGAAGGATAGAATTGTTGAATATCTAAAATCACATGGATTCGAAGTGCAGACACAACATGGGTTTACCTCCGGGAGACCCATCAAGGTGTTTCAGTAGACATTGCTTACCTAGATTTCAGTAAGGCATTTGACACTGTCGCACATAGAAGTCTTATCAATAAACTGAAATCTTTGAATTTGGATTCCAATATTATTGAATGGAGTGACAGACAATAGTCACAGCAAGGTCTTGTTACTAGTAGGGTATGTCAGGGCCTTTACTTGAACCCATTTTTAAAATATTTTTATTAATGATGTTGCAGGAGGTCTTGTTGGTAAGGTATGTCTTTGCTGTTTATGCAAATGTTTGCAACAGGGTTGATGTTCCTAGAGGGATAAGCCCTACTAAACTAGAAAAATGGTCAAAACTCTGGCAACTGATTCTTAATATAGGTAAGTACAAGATAATGCACTTATGGTGAACAATCTCAAAGGCAGAAAATAGAATATTTTGATACAGTCCTAACTTCAATATCTGAGGAAAGTTTTGGGGGTAATTATTTCAGAGGACATAAAGGTAGGCAGATAATGTAATGGAGCAGCAGAAAATGCTAGCAGAATGTCTGGTTGCATAGGGAGAGGTATTAGCAGTAGAAAGTGGGGAGTGCTCATGCCATCTTACAGAGCACTGGTGAGACCTGGCAACGAGCTCCCACTCTGATTTACCAGACTAGCCCATTGCAGTAGGGAGCTCAAACTGAACTAATGCCCCTCTCAAGATACATGCTGGGTTTACTTGGGGCAGATGGCACAGGTTTTTTTAACTTATTTTGCTTCTTTCGATGAAACAAGTTTTAAAAATAAATAAAACCTTTTTAGCTCAGACTTGAAAATGACCTACCTTTATTTTCATGCATTGTAAAGTTAAGTAATTATACAAATGTATTAAAATATCTATATTCTAAATATGTTTCATTTACTTACAAACATCTGGTTTGCAGCATCTGCTGACCCTCCACCCAGTATTTGACTTCACTAAAAGATGAGTTGAGGTGAGACGAACGATTAATCTCGCCAGTGTAGCTATACATTGTGCAGCGACAATCCTGGTGAGTTGACTTAGGGGTGGGAAAATCGCCAGGTTTGTACCTGCACATTTTTTATATAAATATATTCATTTGAACTCGGCTGCAGCTCACCTCTTTGTGAATAGACCCCAAAGTCTCCCAAATGATAACTATACTTCTCATGTGTGCATAAATATAATGCACTGGATCCTTACAAGGCAGATCTGTAGCTGTTTTTTCCCCCTCAGGTGTGCAGCTAAGATTGCCAGTTTAGCCAGTGTTTTATTAGACTTTTACATACTCCCCTGCACAATGTAAAATGCAACTGTGGAACTACATTGGTGAGTTAAGATTTTGTTGTTGTTGTTGTTCTCTGAGCACATATGGCTTTAACTTTCTACAGAACAGCATGTAGAAATGTCTCCCTCAAATAAACCAAAATAATGGCCATACATACGCTTGAATGAAAAGTAGTAGGAGTTAATGTCAGATTTATTCCGTTTAATAAGAAAAAGCTAGCAATTCAGCAAGTGACTGAGATGGGTGGGTGCTTAGGGTAAAAGTAACAAAATGGTTGAAAATGTTTCCTTGGAGTATGCCTTTAAGTGCAAGGTTAGTGCATTTTGTAATCAATTCAAAATGTTGCCCAATATTTATTTATTTGTAGTAAACCATAAGATAACTCCAATAATACTTCCAATGAGCCTTTTTGTTTCTAATTTTCATGTCTTGCGTAATTGTGTTTCAACAACCGATAAGGAAACCTAGAATGTGTCGGCAGAACGGTTCGACCCATCTAGTCTGCCCAATTTTCTAAATACTTTTATTAGTCCTATTTATATCTAGGATAGCCTTATGCCTATCCCACGCATGCTTAAACTCCTTCACTGTGTTTACCTCTACCACTTCCACTGGAAGTCTATGCAATGCTTCCACTACCCTCTCAGTAAAGCAATACTTCCTGATATTACTGTTAAATCGTTGCCCCCCGTTGGTTGCACAAGAGGAGTAGCACATTCATGAACCTATTGTAATACAAACGCTTTGGTGCCAATTTCTTTTAATGGCCATGACCTGGCCTGATAAAGGGGAAAAAAAAACTGAAAATATTATTACAAGGTCATTGTTTTTATTTATTTTCTGGTTTTCTTCTATGATGATGCATCTGGGCTAGCCAGGACCCCTTAATTATCTTCTTGTTGTTTTATATAGAACTCCATAGATATATAAAAAAAAATCCCTTGGTTCTTTGTTTGGCTAAACTCTACACCCAAATACCATGCAGAGATAAAGTATATAACAAAGTTGTATAAAATAAAAATGTTGGGCTTTAGCTCTCCCTTAATCAATGTGAAGCTTGTATGTCTGTACACGGTTACTGTGAGGGACTGGCGTATCTGTGCCAGGATACAATGTGGCGTTAGTGTGTTCGTGCCAGGTTTCCATGCAGTACTAGTGTTTCACTGCCAGGTTACAATGTCAGACTAATGTTTGTGCAGTGAAGTAAAACATTGAGCAACAGCTGCACAGTGTAAGGTACACTACTCCATGTGGATGATTTCTCAGTTCTGCATGGTTGAGATGTAGATTTATTGAGGGAGGTCAAGGGGTGCTTTCATACCAGTCGGTGATTGGAGATGAGGGGCACATACTACAGAGACTGTAAGGAGTTCTTGGGATAGCAGTAATGTGGACTTGACCATTTTCTAATAGACAGGCTAGAGGAGCAGATTTGTGTATCGGCTGTCAAATTGCAGATGTTTGGGGAACAAATTATCCCATGATTCTTAGTCAGCCTATGACTTAGGCGAATGGTTTCACCAGTGTGTGGATAGATCATTAATTTTAGTAAATACATATTGAACAAAGTTTAAACCAGCATTATAAAGTCAGTGCAATATCTCAAGTGAGCACAGTGGTTAAACAGGCTGCTCCTATATCACTTTTTCACCCATAATTATGTATATTTTATTTATAAAGTATTGAAGCAGGCAGGATACATTGATTTTTCTCTCATTTTCATGTATGTACTAGGTCCACAAACATTGCGGATATTCACATGTAAATTGCTTTTTCATATTTAATTAAAATGATAGGAAAAAAAATGCATTTCTTGTTTTGTTTATTTCATTTTATTTGCAGACATCTTCCGACACTTCCGTCTGCTATGACGGACCGCCGGAAGGTCAGGTAACCTCCCGGCTTCGTCTATCCTCCGTTGCCGGGGGGCACGCAGACATCCACCGGCTGCTTGCAAGGGGGATCGAGGTCCCCTGCAGCTCTGCGGGGGACCTGGATCCCAGTCGCATAGTCAGACCTCGATTTGAGGTCTGATTAGAAGACAAACCTCGGATATAAAACGAGGGGCATATTTCAGAGCATTTGTTTTTGAAATAATCCTAATCTTATATTCGAGCAAATAGGTTAATACAAATACAAAATAAAATTGAAATATAAATATACAAACAGAACATGAACAGGTTAGAATGACATTATACATACCGCTAAGTACAGTTGGGTAATGTTTGTGCTGTATTGTTATTGTCCAGTGTGTAATTGTTTTATGTTTTCTTTTAGAACTCATTGTTTGACCCCGCTTCTTCACCATGGTATTTTTCACCTGCAATGCTTGTGGGGAATCTTTGAAAAAAGCACAAGTTGATAAACACCTATCAATTTGCAGAAACTGTCAATGTCTCTCATGTATAGACTGCGGGAAAGACTTCTGGTACGTAGTGAATTACTCAATTCTTAATACTTACTATGATCATAACAAAAGCCATAATCTCTTGGTTAAATCCCATCAGCCAGGGAACCATGGCTTCTAAAATCCCTACTGCTAGCAGCTAAGTTTGCAATTGTTTTCTATAGAGTATCATCAATCTGGATCTTGAATTAATCTGTTTTGCTCGTAAGCCTAAAAATATTTGTCAACCTCAATATTACAGAAGCAAAATGATTTGTTTCAGGTTTAACATTGGCAATAGAGGTTTTATATCTCCCAATATGCCTGGACCATGTGATGCCTAAACTTGACAAATCCCAGAAGCCACTGCTTCTGCCTCCTAAAATGTTTAAGTATGTATCTGGCCTAAGCTAACCTTATTTTGTTTAAGAGTTTCCAAATAAATCCAAGAAGGCTGTCCTAGCACTAAACACGTAAAACCTTTGCAGCCATCGTGGATCAATCTGCAATATATAAACTAATGTCAAGTCATTATTTATCCTGTCTCTTCTTTTTTCTTTCCCAAATATTCCCGAAACGAGTATGTGTGATCGTGTGGCACACGAGTACTGAAAAGACAGCATTAACATTGATTTGCCACTTGTCCTTCATTTGGCTTTCCAAAGAAATGAATCATTTGTATTTATTCAGCCACCCCCATCTACTCACAGGCCAGATCAGATGTTAAATGTATCTGCAATGACTAGTTCCTTTGATACAAAAGGGTTCAGCTTTCCTGGTGGTCGAGTCCGTGTTTTTCATTTCCTCTGTGACTATTAAATTATCTATGCCAGTGCATCCTGCATAGCATTGCTTTTCAGTCGCATGGTTGGCCTCTTGGCCACTTATACATACATTAAATGTAATGATCCAACAATTACAGTATCTGAGATGTGTATCTTTGCTGTGGACAGAGTTCCCAAGGCATACCTGGGAAAAGCGTGAACATACCTGAACACTGGTATATCTATATAAATGTCTTATACGAAAATGCCAGTGTGTATTTAATAGTCCTACTTAGAACCTATGTGTGCTTATTCTTGTGAATAAAAATTGGTGTATTTTTAATTTTAAAGCAGGCTTGTCACTGGAAACTTAGTTTACAAAAATCAGTAACCCCCCACCCCCCAAGTCTACATGTGCTCAAAGGAAATTGACAGGAAATAAAGCTTGTTATAAATATTGTTATAAATATTGTATTTAATTTTGTTAAAAAAACAACAACAAATTGTTGCAGATTGAAAACTGCTTTACCTGATGATAATTTAAAAAAAAAAAAGTTCTATATGAACATTTCTGTTGATAAACCACTTTAAAATATCTGTAAAATGACAACATTTTCATTAGCTTATGTTTAACCTATAAATGAATCATTTTCCAAAATATGAAGGTATTTGATCCACATCTATGAAAGTCTTCCTTACATATTTAGTTCCAGGGTGGATCAGTATATTGTTGGCTGTGTATCTTTTGATTTATATTTGGTAAAACTGTCCTTTCCTTCGCTATCTGTTAAAGGACAACTGACAAGCTACATATTTTAAATAGCTCTCTACCTGCAGCCTCATTACAAGTATACAAGCTCCATAATGCGGACGCTTGTCTGACAGCGTAATCTTGCATGACAGGGAGGCGGCACTGTCGGAGTGTCCATGATCTGACTCAAGTTAAGGGAGAACAATAATCAACAGATCTCTCTATCGGCATCCCTGTTACTAGTCCATATTCCCTCATCTGACAGGATCTCGCTGCACTTGTTTAGTTTACATATTTTTTTAAATACAGTCGCATAAGAAAAACAAGACATATCTAAAATCAACAATACAAAAAAAAATCCTTTTCATTTTTTGGTGGGAGTGTCCCTTTAAAAGAATATAAAGCACAAAAAAGTTGTTGGCATTATGTAGCCCTTTGTCAGTGCTATAAGGACTATTGGCAGAGCAAGGAATGTGATGTTATATATTTAATTCTGGTAGAATCATTCACTGATGTGTTATGTATAACCTAAGTGAGTTTTGCATGAAGACTCTATATTCTGGATTAATGTCAATGTGTTATAACCCATGGACGTCATGCACCCTTCTATGTACTCCAAAGGCATGCAATTTATTTTTATGAGGTGGACCACGTCATCAGAAATGTGTGTGTATTGGGCTGTATTCAATTGTTTTTGTTTATTTACAACATTAGTGAAGAATAGCTTGTTATCCATAAAAAAAGGTTCTTGGTTATTTAGCAGTAATACAAAAGAATTCCTGAATAAGTTCATTAAATTAATTTATTCAAAC
Organism: Pelodytes ibericus; assembly: GCA_036172795.1. Taxonomy (NCBI): domain Eukaryota; kingdom Metazoa; phylum Chordata; class Amphibia; order Anura; family Pelodytidae; genus Pelodytes; species Pelodytes ibericus. Next base: position 168,323,053 of record CM069863.1, on the reverse strand, counting down.
AAAACCATTTATAGGGCAAATGTGAACATAGGAAGATAAGTCAGTGGGGCTGCCCCTTCTGTCACATTAGACACCCCTGACCTGAACAGTGCATGTACAAATTGATTCAATGCTACGTGTAGATTTAGAATTATTCCTTTTCTTTCTCGCCAATCACTTACGCATTTTTATTAATTCCTTTGGAAAACCAGGGGAGAAGACTACAAAAACCATCTAAAATGTATTACTGAGGACCAGAAATATGGTGGCAAAGGCTTTGAAGCCAAGTCAAACAAAGGGGATGTGAAACAGCAGCAATGGATTCAAGTAAGTGGATGCTTACCCTAAACATGTTTATTATTCCTATACATCTAATATAGAAGCACAAGTGAAAAGTTAGTTGTCCCTAGTATGAGGATGAACTGGCATGTACTTTTGATAGTACACGCCAGTTTATCCTCTGACCCACAGCTGCCATGCTTCCATCGCTGGTCAGCGATCGTGAGAAGGTCTCTCACTTCTAGCGCAGAGAGAGAGACCCTCATTTTTGCATGGGATCAGCAGGGGGACCTTAACTAGGTTCCCCTTGTTGATCCCATGCAAAAACGAGGGCCTCTCTCTGCGCCAGAAGTGAGAGACCCTCTCATTCTGCTGTCAGCACGCGACAACCAGGAACTGCTGTGTCTTGCATGTAAGACACAGCAGTTAGTAAACCCGCGTGTATCTATTAAGATACACGTTGGGTTTACTTCAAAATCCGGGACATGTTTAGTTTGAATGTCCCTTTGGGTCAACCCATTCTTCTGTGCGCAGGGAGGCAGTGGTTAGCGGCCTATTTTGGGGTGCCTGCTTCCTTTTGTCCCTGGGACCTTACACCTGATATCACTCCTTCCAGAAATATAGTAGCCAAAAGAAAATAATCTAAGAATTGAGATGTAAATATAAAAGTAGAAGCTTTATTCAACCTGTTGATTGGTGGTGGCACTGGAATCTAAAATAGAGAAAAAGCATACCTACAAAAACCACACCTAATAAAATACACTCAAACCTAGTCCTAACGTTCTAAGAAAATATGATTAACAACGCTACTGGCCAGTATATATGAGCTCACATCACTGCCACAATAGCTTACATGATTAAAGTGCACTCCATTGTTCTATTAATCGCTGGAACTAATGGGGTAATAATGTACCATGATGTTCCACTCAGGCGGTAGCTAAAGCCATAGTTTAAAGCAAGTGAGTTAGTTGCAAAAATCATATAAATCAATATTAAAGCGCCGGCAGGTAAATGGATAAAGCCGTCAATTGCAGTAAGTTAAAAGTGCAAGCATTGAACAGGCACAACAGGCTTGTGTTGGTAGAGCACCAATCAACAGGTTAATAGCAGTAATTGTGGTAGTTTCCCCCATACATGGCTGTTACCGCCCAGACGGGTCTCCCGTGGTGCCGCTCTACTTATTTGCTGCTGCCGTATCCGGTTGGTATAGATTCTAAGACCATCCGTGCCGGAATCTCTCACACAGCGTTTGGTTAATGCTGTGCTCCCTGCAGTATCTCTCTCCACCAAAACCACAGTGACATTCGTTTCAGTGTAAACCTACAGGAGTACTGAGTGTGCTTTAAATTCCTCCCACCTAAATCTTACAATTTAAAACCTTGCTGATTTAATTCTAGCAAACATTATTTATTTTTATATTTAACCTACATTTTGCTTGCTTTTAAATTTAAGCTAGATAGATAGAAATGTCACATGCAGTTACGCCTTCCGCATTTCTTGCCGCTCGTTATTTTCTCATGACCTGATTGCGAATTTCGAGGAGATGTTTGTGCAGGAATAAAATATACTGTATATTGTCATTTGTTATTCTAGTTATACAGTTAGAATAGCTTCTTCAATCTGTATTTCATTGTGTTATCATATTTTTCCCCACTATACAGAAGATTCAAGAAGTTATGAAGAAACCCAGCATTAGTCCGAATATACGGAACATTTTAAGCCAAATTAGTGGATACGATAACATTCCCAGGAAAAAAGCCAAATTCCAGGCAAGTCTTCCATGGATTTACTCCCGTATATTTACTGAACATGGCCCAGCAGTAGCACAAATAGCAATCAGTGTAACTTGGGTAACACTGTGCAGCATCAAGTGGTGTTTTAACCATAGGTTCTTGGTGCTTAATTGTCCTGCAGTTTTAGAATTATGGTTATAAGTGATTGATGCCTCTGAAGTTGTCATCCTTCAAGGCATGTTAATTATTGCTTGACCCTTTATTACCTGTCAATTTCCTGCAATCAGCTTGATTTACCTAGTGATTAGCAGTATCGGAAACCTGAAAATATGCTACGGACGATCAAAGATTTGAGTGTTTGTATTGATACAGAGATTATGCTTTTTTTTTTTATGCCTCTTTCGTCCTTTCTTTAGAACTGGATGAAAAACAGCTTAAAGATTTATAATCAAACCCTGCAGGATCAGGTTTGGGAGATTTTCTCTGAAGCTACCAGCACTGTAAGTATTCCTTAGTGAAAATCTTACATTTTGTACCCATAATTAATAGTAAGTAGGAATGTTTGTATCTTTGGGTTGCTCTTCAACAAGCAAAATGGCTCCGTTTGACCTATGAACCAAGCAGGTTCGGTTCTTGGCAAACTCAACTCAAGCTCTCCTCCTACCAAGCTTGATCAGATGAGTATTACGTGGGTAGCAGTGTTACTTAATGTTGGGATATGGTAACATTCCCTGGATGCCGTCTAAACAGAGATAATGTCAGTGTACCGTACTTTGTAAAATATTTTGTTGTTATTATTGAGTAAGTGAAACACTGCATAGGTAATTCTTTTATTTTTTTCATTCAAATAAGGGCGCAGGAAATCAAGATAAGCAAAAGCAGATGGACAACACCACATCTTCTGAAGCCCCGTCTGGGCCACCAGAGCAAGTAGAAGAAAATGATAAGAAGAAAAACAAAAGGGAACGCAAGGAGGAAAGACAAAAAAAGAACAAGAAAGAGAAGAAAGTTCAGGTAGCAGAAGACGGGATGGAAAATGGGAAAAAGAAAAAAGGAAAAAAGCGTAAGATGGAAGACCAGGAGATAGATGGAGATGGTCAGCCGGAAGCCAACGGTGACCCTCCAAAGGGAAAGAAGAAGAAACGTGGGACTGAATGTGCAGAGGAAAGTGTGGAACAGAATAGTCACGATGAAGAAGACAACCATAAAAGTAGGAAGAAGAGAAAGCACAAGGAGTCTGAAGGTATTTACTATTAAAGTGATTGCTGTTTCTTAGTTAAACTTAGGTTCTCTGAGCTGCTGCAACACCTGTGTCCCTTAACCAAAGCCAGCGCTCTTTTTACATTGCTCCACTTAGCGGGAGCTGCAACATGAACTTTAGGACATGTATACCACTTTGCTCCTACACCTGTCTCGGGCTGTTGGCGCTGTATTTTCACTCTCGCTGTTACTACGGTGATAAAGTGTTTATTTTGTCACGTAAACATTTTCGTCATAGTTTTCGGCAACTGCATGTTTTCAGTGACAAAAACTAAACAATAACTTAAGTTAATAGGACTAAAACTATTACTAAAATCCATTACAATTTTTGTTAACTTTGTTAAAAAGGTTAGGGGGGAACTGTGCACTTACCTATTTTGAGCTCTGGTTCCCTTGAATCTCTGCCAAAGCCCAGTTCCCGGACTCGGCAGCTGGATTGGCTGAGACGCATGCTCCCTGGGTCCGTCTGCCGCTGGGAACAATGCCCAGAGGATACTCCTCCATCTGATTGACCTGGTACTGTCACACGAGTGTTTCCCCTCCCATCTCCCTAGCAAGTTAACTCAATACTGTGTAAAAGCCTTCTCAGACCTGTTCCCTCCCATCTCCCTAGCAAGTTAACGGAACACTGTGTAACAGCCTTCTCAGACTTGTTCCCTCCCATCTCCCTAGCAAGTTAACTTAACACTATGTAACAGCCTTCTCAGACCTGCTCCCTCCCATCTCCCCAGCAAGTTAACTTAACACTATGTAACAGCCTTCTCAGACCTGTTCCCTCCCATCTCCCTAGCAAGTTAACTTAACACTGTGTAACAGCCTTCTCAGACCTGCTCCCTCCCTCACTGTTGGAGAATTAGTTGAATAACACTAGACTGAAACTAAAAAAAATTCATATGAATACAATACAACTAAACTAAAATGGCATTTTAGACCAAAACTAAATCAAAATTTGCTGTCAAAATTAACACTAGTGAGAAACGGTAATTTTCACTTGATAGATGAGAGCTAATTGTCAACCCAATCCATTAATTTAATTGGAAACGACAATCTGGACATGGTATGTATCCATTTCCCCAGCTTATTAGCGTTGGAATGTAAAATAAGTAGACTTTATTTTTAAAGATTCCACAGCCATCCTCTTAGAGACTTGCCAACTAAACTAGGAGTGTCCTCCTAGCAAATCCTACTTGTGAATTTCGGATATAAGGAAAACAGGCACTCCTTTTGGAAACATTTTAAGCAACTCTTCGGCAAATTCAAAATTTAGTGACATAAGAAAATGCTAAACCTTGTTATCCAAGATTAGGCTTTGGAATCCAAACTAGATTGTTTGTGCATTATACTAATTCACAAACTATTTCTTTTTAATTCAGAGTCCTCCCAAAACCAGCAGGACCAGGCCTCTGCAGAAGAAAACGATGAAAATAATGAGAGTGCTAGAGGTACAAAAACATGTATTTTCTTTTTCTTTTTTATTTGTTGTAGATAAAATGAGCATATTTATAAGCTGTGTGTTGTCTATTTCAGGTAAATTTAACTGGAAGGGAACCATCAAAGCACTACTGAAACAGGCTCCTGATAACGAGCTACCAATAAAGAGACTGAGAAAAAAGGTAACAAGCAATTAAAAAAAACAAAAAAAAAAAACGTATTAGTTTTCCTCTCTTTTTTTGAGACAACTGCTGTCCTGCATTTGTAAAGATTGGGTAATTTAGAACTATAATGTGTCAAACTAAAGTGCAAGTCTGTCCATGTTTTTGCAGATGTGTATTTAAAGGGAGCATCCTTTACAGTTGGAGCGCTTACAATAGGAAGCTATGCCTTTTTTCATGAGTAAAGGCTATTGGACGCGCCAAAACAATTCAAGCTATTCAACTGCTATCTTACTGTTCTAGATTATAATCCTCCTGTGAACGATGATTTAAATACTGTATATACTAGAGTATAAGCCGAGTTTTCCAGCACATTTTTTTGTGCTGAAAAATGCCCTTATACTCGAGTCGGTGTCTGGGGGAAAAAAATAATCTAAAACTTACCTCTTTGCTGCTCCGTCTCGCGGTGCTCTGAAGGTGCGTGGCTGTGAGGGAAGCATTGTGAGCTCCCTTCCAGCCGCGCGGTCAACGGTGTGTTTTTTTTTTAAACAAACTTTATTGTTCCGCGCGGCTGGAGGGAAGCTCACAACGCTTCCCTCACAGCCACGCACCTTCAAAGCACCGGGTGATGGAGCAGGAACGAGGTAAGTACTGGGGTCTGGGGGAGGAGGGTGGAATAATGAGCATACTAAGGGGCAATATAATAGCATATTACATGGCATATTGGGGGCAATATCCTGGCATATTACATGGCATATTGGGGGCAATATCCTGGCATATTACATGGCAGATTCGGGGCAATATTTACCAGTAGCTGCCTCATTTCCCACCCTAGGCTTATACTCGAGTCAATATTTTTTCCCAGTTCTTTGTGGTAAAATTAGGTGCCTCGGCTTATATTCGGGTCGGCTTATACTCGAGTATATATAAGGTAATGTGTTTTATTCTATGCACCTTGGAACTTTATGGCGTTGAGAGTATTGTGCCAGTTCAGTACAAGGGACTTGGGATAAAAATGAAGACTTACTTACTGCATTTAATATTGACTGCCACAGATGTACCGCTTTCTAAGCCTGTGATTTTTACCTTTCTCTGCCTCCAGGTTCTCGCTCAGTACTATACAATCTCATCCACACAACACAAATCTGAAGAGGATCTTCTTGCAACCTTCAACAAGAAGATACGCGGGAATCCAAAATTCAGAGTTTTAAAAGAAAACGTCAAACTCTTAAAATAAGAACTTGGGAAGAGTATTCCAGCATAACATTATTTTCCTTTTTCAGACGTTTAAAGCTTAACATTTTTTATATTTTTTTTAAATGTAAAGATTGCCAGTTTTAATATTTATTCATCAATTTGACAGTCCAAATGTGAGGTTTTGTATTAAAACATCAAAAAAGTGAAATCTTAAATTTGTGGAGTTGAGAAACTTGTTCATTACATGTTCTGTTTTTGTTCATCGTTGATAATGCTGCTTGTTATGATGGCGCATTCCATTTCTATGCACATTTACTGCCAGTCCACCGGAATTAAACAAGCTGATATGGTACTGTACCGTTTTTTTTTTGCAATGTTTTTAAACACAATGCCCAGGCCATCACTCAGAATCTGTATTTGTGAGTTTGAGTTGTTCTTTAGCTTGTGCTATTTCCACTTATGAAATATTAGTGCACTTGGCTTACTGGGAAACTCTAGCTCAGGGGTGTGAAACAGAGGCCTTCCACCTGCTTATATCCTACATTTCCTTTGTTCTGTCCAATATGGAGCTGGCAGTGCAGTATGGCAGATGTAGCCTTCCAGCAGGTAGAGGCCTGCAGTTTGAGGTTCTTGGTTGGTTAGATGACCCTTGTGATACTTGCCTAAACAATTATAGGAAAATAGGCTTTGCATACAGCCCTCGCCATAGTAGACAATGTGTATGAGACACCTTGTCATTTGTTATTTTAAGTCTATTCATAGTTTTTTTTATTTAGTTATTTTTAAGCACCTCATCTGAATCTAGAGGCAGCAAGAAGATCAATCTGAAGACAACCGGAAAACAAGCAATAGATATGTAGGTGAACATATTAGAAACATAAGAATTGCTATTGTCGAGCAGTTCCTTTAAAATAGGTAAAAAAACTGGCATCAGGCCAATGTTAAGTCTATGGAGACGGTACCAAGGCCAGTATTTTTCTGAAGAAAAGGTGGCAAGCCTACTTTCAAAGCATTACCTAACATGCCATGGAAAAAACCGTAATGCTATAAAATGCTGGGAAATAGTCAAAAAACATTATAAAGGAGATGATAATGTAAGAGAAATTGGGGGAAGGGAGAAAGGAGGTGATTATTTGATGTGGATACAGCCAAAGGGCTACATTTTAAAATGTCTGACTGAAGCCACTCAGTGGCCTAATTTTACAGATTGGACCCTACTGCAAGTCCCTGCAGCAGGATCCCAGCACAGCTCACTGTCGGCGGCCATGATAAACTGTTACATTCAGGACGTTCTATGCTATTCTAGTGTCTTTTGGGCACTGAACATGCCCTAGATTCACGAAAGGGTCAACAGTGATTTATTTCATCAGCAGACAAGCCCCCACTAGACAACATTTTCTTCATTTGGGTTGCCAGGTGTCCAGCTTTAACCTGGACAGTTTTGTCGATGGGCTTTTTGTCCAGTAATACTGGATATTTGCTTTCTATGGGAGGAAGCCATGATGTGTTTGTGCCTTCTAGCTACCCCAGCCATAATGACAACATGCCAAAGTGTGCATGTCAGTCTGCCTGTTTTCTAAGACACACCATTGTTTGGCGATTACATCAAGGTATTTCTGCAAATTAAATTTGATATGGAAGTTTTATGGAAGTCTTTCATAATCTCTCTATCATGTGTCACTTAAGAAAGGATAATAGGATTGCTATTTGCTTTTAATATTTAATACACGTCAAACAATAAGCCAGAAATAATCAGACGGGATAATGTAACTGTTTCATCTGGTGATTAAAAAAACATTTACCAAAGGGTTAAGATAAACAATTCATCCCCAGAGGTATAGTCCAAGATTATCTGGTCGGACAAAGACTTTAACGGCAACATAAATCAGCAGGAAATGCTAGCAGAATGCTTGGTTGTATAGGGAGAGGTATTAGCAGAATGCTTGGTTGCATAGGGAGAGGTATTAGCAGAATGCTTGGTTGCATAGGGAGAGGTATTAGCAGAATGCTTGGTTGCATAGGGAGAGGTATTAGCAGTCGGAAGAGGGAAGTGCTCATGCCATTGTACAGAGCACTGGTGAGACCTCACTTGGAGTATTGTACGCAGTACTGGAGACCGTATCTCCAGAAGGATATTGATACTTTGGAGAGAGTTCAGAGAAGGGCTACTAAACTGGTTCATTGGTTGAAGGATAAAACTTACCAGGAAAGGTTAAAGCATCTTAACATGTATAGCTTGGAGGAAAGACGTAACAGGGGGGATATGATAGAAACATTTAAATACATAAAGGGAATCAACACAGTAAAGGAAGAGAGTATAATTAAAAGAAGAAAAACTACCACAACTAGAGGACATAGTCTTAAATTACAGGGGCAACGATTTAAAAGTAATATCAGAAAGTATTACTTTACTGAGAGGGTAGTGGATGTATGGAATAGCCTTCCAGCAGAAGTGGTAGAGGTAAACAGTCAAGGATTTTAAGCATGCGTGGGAAAGACACAAGGCTATCCTAGCTATAAGACCGGGAATGGCGGACTAATAATAGTACTCAAAAAAAAAAAATTGGGCAAACTAGATGGACCGAATGGTTCTTATCTGCCGACACATTCTATATTTCTATAAAGACCATATGTATTTTACATTTTAACTTGGCTATGTGTTGACCCAAATGCAGGGATCACAGAGTCATACTGTAAAAGAAATGGCTGCCTAACCTTTTAGAAAAATCAACTTGGCTGAATCTAAAACCATCTACACCAATAAGAGAGGACGAACTTCCCCAATTATAAGAATGCGTTTTTACAATTTTTTATATTTGTGTTCTGAATATTTAATTTAGTCACATGGCTGCCAGCTTCTATTGAAAAGTAAACCAACAAAACTAGAGTTGCTTGGCCAAAAAAATTGACGAAGACACTGGAGTATCATAAAAAAGGTTAAAATCCTTTGTCACATCGGGTTAGTGAGTGGTGCTCCCCCCAGCCAATGGGCCTATTTAACTGCCCTGCCAACAGCACAGGTGCGGAAAAGTCAGCCGGAGCGTCAATGGCCGGAGGTCTAATGCCAATGGAGGGTGGTCCATAATTTTTCCTACGCTGGTGGCAGCTTCTGCTGACCCTTCTACTATGCTCTCCAACATTTTGAGCAGATATAGAGCAATGTTTTAAGAGGAGCTATTCACTAAAAGTGAGGTGTAGCTGAGTTTCAACTCCCTGGTTTAGCTAAACATTCTGTTGGGATAACATGCTGAATAGCCCGTTACCTACAGCTGTAACACAGGAGGGTTTCTGCACAAATACAAGAATGCATGTTGTGTACTTTAGCAGAGCTGTACTCAACCGTAGGCAGACAGACATTAGTAGGGTATGAAGATTAGATGTGGTGCAATAAATATGGTTTCCCTACTACTTCCCCTGTTTTTAAAACATTGCTTACAAATTGCATTTGAACAAAATTGCTTTTGTTTAAAATCGACTTGGTTGTGAACTAAAAGACATGCCATTGGGCTTGGTGGGGCCTGTGCCATGGAAATGTGTCGGGAACCTAGAATCCCAAAATTCTGATGTGTTGCTGGCCTTAAAATGTGTCTCTTGGAAACGTCACTATAACTGCTCCCAGATATATAAGATCTAATTGCTTTATATCTTTTGAGGGAGTTTAATACGCAGGTGACTCTATAGGAAAAGGGAGCAGTGAGCCCAGAGAGAGATCCACGCTATGTATACATTCACCTATAGCACTTCCTGAATAAAACAGCTGAATTGCTCCAGAGGTCAGGCAAAACCCAACTAAATTATAAACGGTCACAAAATACCACAGAATATAAGAACAACATATTGAAACACAATTTAAAAAAAAAAAAAAAAAAAAAGAATTGCATACTAGCGTTAAGAGAGAAAAGTAGGACCGTGTACTGGATTCAAAATTATACAACAGATTAATAATACATATTCCAGCTCCGCCACTGCGAGGCAGAGCTGAAGGGCTGGTGATGCTGTGGAGAGAACGCGGAGTTCGCCGAGGAGACCAAACATCCAAGCAAAAATACCTCAGAAAAAGGACCAGAAGGAATGGCGATTGAAATACAACTATAGCGCACAGAGGATGGCAAACAGGCGAGGTGTGGGAGCATAAACCATCTTCTGCCAAGGGTCACTGACCGGAACAGGCCATCTGCAGATTCCGAACCCAGGCGATTCACATGAAGTAAAAACAGAGCGCAAACGGAGGAGAAGGCGACAGAAATCAGCCGCACTTTTATATCTCGGGGGAAAAGACAGAGCAAGCTGCAAACAAAACCGCAAGTAACATTTTTATAATCCTTCATACCAGGCTAAAATACTAGTGCTGCCTTTCCTTAATGTCCACAGGAGCGGGTTCAGACATATTTTTTGTTTATGTTGGCATAAACTCTGTTCTGAAAGACTGAGGATAAACCCAGCCTACAAACCTAAATCAGTTGAATTGTTAGAATCTCTCAGATATTTGAGAATGTATAAGTGAAGCCCCTAAAAAGCTATACTGGGCAAATTAATCAACATAGCCCTGATGCGAAACCAGATAACTCAAGGACCATATGTTGACACTACTGTTAAAACCTAAATTATTTAAGCGAGAGGAGCCCTGGCTGTTTATCACGCACTAGAACTATCTGGGTTACTTGGCGGACATGGTGTTGGACTGTGTAGGAAACTGCAGGATTCGGATGAACAACACATGTTTTACTAAGAGCTTGAGATTTAAAGTTAGATCCTCAAACTACCTGGTTTGTTTAGCAGATTAGATATTGGACTGTGTAGGTAACAGCAGGATGTATATGAGCAACACAAATGTTTTTATTAGAACCCGAGCTTTAATGCCAGCCCACTAAAATAAACCAAGTGAGCTGAGTAAGACCTACAAAAGTTCTGAGAAGGGTGATTCTAAGTAACACGTAAACCCACCAACTAAACATATGTTTTATCAAAGCTGAAATAAATTCCTGTATAATACCTCTTTTCTGATTATAAAGATTGGCGCACACAGTAAATACTGAATCACAGGAGGACTCCGCATCCGATTTTTGCAGCAAGAAACGAGGCTCTCACTCTGAATATAGAAGCACACACATAGCCTGATATTAAATTAAACCCATCATTATATACCAGCCGAAATGGGAAAGATCTATCAGAATACTGGAAAGTTGCTGCCATTCTATAATCACAAAATCTTTCTGAACAAATCTAGCAAAAGGCTATTGGAATTTTCATGTGGCTGGTGCCATGCACAGTATTTGTTCAAAACCCTGATACATAGACTCTTTTTTTTTCCGTCCACAACTGTGAAAAAAACAGTAATATCTTACTGGCAAATTTCTACTTAGTAAGCGAAAACTTAATACAAAGTCTGCAGTAAATAGGCGGTTGTTTACAGTAAACAAAAAATTCTACCAAAGCCTGATGATAAACTAAAACTTATAAATACACTCCAGCTGAACTGGATAAGAGTACTTTTTAATTTTTTTCTTTTTTTTCTCTCTCTTTTTTTTTTCTCTTCTTTAACACTTAAATGCTTCCAATCTGCCATACATAAAAATGGTTCAGAGATACCCAGCAAAGAATTATTGGAGCCAATAAAAATGCATACCGCTCCGGTTTAATAGAGTTTTTACTATAACTTTGAGGTAACTGATCTCATCAATAATTATTAACAGTAAACAGTGGAAACCTTACACATTTTGTGCAATATAAATTGGATATACAAAATCCTATCGGCTAGGAAATGTATAAGCCAAGTTAAATTATAAGGGAGTGAAACCCTGTCACTCATAATAACTATCAACAGTAAACAGAGGAAGCATCACAATCTCTGTGCAAAATAAACCTCCATATAATCTGGATACGCTAAATTTGATCCAGAGAAGAACATTATGAATATCTAACGCTCTATAAGTGTGGAAAAGAACAGTAATACGATACCGCTGGCAATCTAAATACTGAAAATAAGGGAAAGAGTTGTGTGACTGATGCCTCTCACAATTAAAACCAATGGTAAACAGCTGAAGACATATTATTAGAACTGTCAACAAATGTGTTACTGGCAATTGTCATTGTTCGCAGCGGATAAGAACAATCAGAACTGTCAACAAAAGTATTACTGGGAATTGTCATTGTTTGCAGCGGATAAGAACAATCAATCAGAACTGTCAACAAAGTTTTGTTGGTAATTATAACGGTCGGTAGAAGAGGAATTGTCACCAAACTCTGCTAATATGCGGTTAAAGAATCTCTGAACAAGTACGGAGCTCACCTGCAGCTTATTAGAAACTGCTTGAAGGGGGGAAGAAAAGGAAAAAAGGGGGAAAACCCTAAAAATCCAAAACCTATAAGAAAGGTAAATAACTAAGAATTATGACACCTAAGAAACGACAAACCAAAAGAGATAGGAAGGATGAAAAAAAGATGGCCTCCCATTTTTTTGTAGGTTAACTCACACAAATAATAATACAATAAGCAGTCATGGTGTTATAAGCAATGAAGACAATGCAACACTAAGGAAACAGAATAAGAACAAAATGGGCAATAGTAATAAGAAGCACTAAAGAATAAGTTATAAGATATAAACACAGAGAATAAAGGGAATTAAGATTTTAGAAATATACTATTTAATCACATTCGATAATTGGGTAATATAAATAAGTAGCACTGAAGGTAAAGCTATAATGTATAAATACAGAGAGAACGAGGGAGTACAATAAAGACACAGGCTACTCTTTTTTTTTTATTATAAATCACGACAATCGGAGATCACATAGAAAAGTACACACATATTGAAAGAAAAGGAAGGGAATGGAACAAACAACTCAAACAATTAGTAAGATCACTGAACATCACACATACAGAGAATAGCTAAAAACACTTTTTTTTCTCCCTCATATAAACCTCAACAATACAAGATCACAGATGAAAGCAAATGGAACTAATTAGTAAGAGCACTGAACATCACATATATGGAGAATAGTAAATTTTTGTTTTTAGCAAAAAGGATTTGTAAACATAAAAAGTCAATAGAACAAATAGCCAAACAAATTGATTTATATTTAATTGAAAATAACACCAAAGTTATTTCCCCCACAATTCTATGGTGCGCATTAAAATCAGTCTGAGAGGACATTTGATTAAATTGAAAGCTGAAAAAATATGCCTCCCTTGCAGACCTATATATATCCTTCTATAAACTGGCGTCAGATCTGATATCTCAGCAAGAGTAGTAGGAATCAGTCTATGCTCAAACTCATTTAAACTAAGAAATGACACTAGACAAGGATGCCCCCTCTCCCCAATATTACATATTATGGCCTTGGAGCCTCTGACGATAAACATTAGAAATAACTACCTAATAGAGGGATATACCAGCAGAGGAGAGAATTATAAATTGTCATTGTATGCAGACGATATCCTTGTAACCTTGTCTAATCCAAGAAAGACCTTACCACACTTTATGGAACAAATAGAGATATATAGTAGATTATATAATTATAAATTAAATACTCATAAAACAATAGCTTTAACACTTAATATGGACCAGGAAATTAAAAAATGCATCCAGACAGATTTCCACTTTGATTGCTCGAAAAATCAGTGTGAAAATTTAGGAATTACTATACCATCAAACATAGATAGATTAATGGAAATAAACTGTATGAGGCTGATTACCTCAACTAATAGGGATATGAAAAAATGGCAGAACAACTTTATAACTTGGTGGGGGAAAATCAATATAGTAAAGTCATATTTAATTACCTACGAGTAAAAAGCTTCATTCATCAACACTCATATACAGAGGAAAAAGACAAGATAGATGCTGTGGAAGCGATCTTCTCCCATTATAAAATTGCCTGTGCCCTTTGGAAGTGTAAATCTTTTATAGCAAATCAGGGGGAGATTGGAAGAGGTAAAATAATTGACAAAATGGAAAGAGAACTAAAAATATCCGTTGGTACAAAAGACTGGAACACCGCTCTTGGTTTAGAAAACAAAAACATTCATAATTTATCACAAGTAGAAACTTTCTACAAAGTAACAAACCGATGGCATATGACACCTAGAAGGCTGGCTTTGATGAATAACACAGAGTCTGGAATATGTTGGAGATGTGGCCAGGACATAGCCACCTATTTTCATATGTGGTGGGGGATGTGGCCGAAATCTTGTATGTAACATAGTAACATAGTAATTTAGGTTGAAAAAGACACAAGTCCATCAAGTTCAACCCTTCTACCCATCATTCCAGCTTTTTGATCCAAAAGAAGGCACAAACCCCTAAGGAAGCTATTTCGAATTTTGCCTCCTTGGGGGGAAAATTCCTTCTTGAAGGGCAATCGGATTTCTCCTTGGATCAATAAGCTCTATTATTAATGCTTATTCTATTATTAATAGCCCTGTATGTTCTGCTTTTCTAAAAAAAAAAATCCAGACCCTTTTTAAATGCATCTATTGTGGTTGATAGCACTACCTCTCTTGGCAGTGAGTTCCATAACTTTATTGTCCTTACCGTAAAGAATCCCTTCCTTTGCTGTCTATGAAATCTTTGCTCTTCCAGTCTCAGGGGCTCATGTGGCTTTTGACTTAATACAACAAACCATAGATATACAGTTAGAGAGAAAACCATAAGTGGCTCTACTCCACTTGGACTGGCCCAAAATGAATTATATACTCAGAGAGACGAGGGGATCGGGGTTGCCTTCTTGTGGCCGAATGAGACAGGACTCCAGGAATTAGCTGTGTGTAAGTGTTTATTGAGAAAGAACGCTACAGCTACAGCTGATGACACACTGAGTTTCACCCAGTGGGTCAAAAAAGAAAAAAAAAGCCCTTGACGAAGCACCCTAAGCTTGCAGATTGGGGCATTCTGCGGGATCTTTGATAGAGTAAATCACCCCTTTTCTGTGCACCACATGTTTTAAAGAGGAACCCCCAGCTATAGTGGATTTGCTGGGCTATGAGAACTTAAACTATTGGTTTTATTGCCCTCCTCTTTGGAAGAGTGAGTGGTGAGAGGTTGGCAAAAAAACAGCTCATGCTGGATATTGTTTACCTCCGGTATGACCTCTCGAGATGCCTTATGGATCACTTCCTAAAATTATATAAATAGAGTTCCATTGAGAGATTGCTCATTTGGCAATTTCCAGCAGAGAAAGTTAATTTGCTGCTGATGTTCCAAGGTACTCCACAAAGTATTTTTGTAGGTAAAAAATTAACACACTGACTTTGCATCTAATTTGCATGTTATCGTGGTGATCACTCAATCACCGCGATCACATGCCCGGAAATCCACCGATCGGGTCCACGAGCTTTGCCTCGGGTGCGAGGCTTAGTCCTGGACCCGTTGCAGACTAGCTGGCGGTGCCCACGGAGCGCACCGCCGGCTAGACTGCATGACGAGTTAACTCGTCATAAGGTCGCGAAGGGGTTAATAAACTCACATAACAAAAACAAAAGACATATCTGAACTCAATAATGCAAAATAAAAAATAAAAACCATTTCACTTTTTGGGTGGGATTGTCCCTTTAATCCCTCTTTAATGGAACAATCAAGTCTGAAACATGTTTTGGAATGGCTACATGAGTTAACATTCATGCTAGTTCCTGGCTCCTCCTCAGGCTCTGTCATAATCATCCCACTTTGTCTATCAGAGATGAGTCCTAAACCCCAGTGCCATAGAGAATGAGTCCAATGCATCTGCAAACTTAATTTCTTCAAATTCCCTGGAGCGTAAACAGCAGTAGTGGAAGAAGTATTTTTTTTTTTTTTAGATGTTACTGTTCAATTTAAAAGATCTGGCATATGTCAGTGAAGTCACACAAATGGTTTAATCCATCACCAGTTTATTTTCCTGTTGATGATTTTGTATTCATTTGCTATGCTTAACCATTATGTAAGCTGTTTTATATGTAGTGTTAAAAGATGCCTTCATCCTTCATGGAACCTTGGGCTTTGGGGCTAAATTTTGCCTTCTGAAACACTGAGTGTCCTGTCTTTCTCCTACATCACTCCCCCCCCCCCTCCTCCTGTTGAATTTTAATTTTAATTCTGAGAACTCTGTGAAAACTATGTCACCCTCTAACTCTTTTTTCCTCCAGGGAAAGTGATCCTGTAACCTGGAGTTGTAGTCCCACAACATCAGGACAATGAGTTTAAACCCCAACATGTCTCAGGGCCGGGATCTCATGACCAATGAATGGAAAGAAGCAATGCATCATTTCATTCAGACTCTTGTTGAGCTGAAACACTCTCCCCTACAAAGGAAATTAGAGATCAAATATTAAACTTTAGTGCAAGATAAGCAAAGAAGGCATATTGTTCCATACATTGAGCTTTACTCACAGGGTTACCAGATCTCACAATCAATATATTCAACATTTCTCCCTTTCTTCTCCCAATTAAGCATTCAAGAAATTACAAGAATAAGTCCTCTTAAGTTCTTTTTTATGCTCTGTCAGTCAAGAAAGGAGTATTGTGTTTCCCATTAGTAGTTACATGAAAGTTCACCTTATACGACATTCTAAACTTCCCCGGAATATGTGAAATTGTAGCATTCGTCTTTACCCTTTACCTGTTTAAGTTGTTTAAAAAAATGTTATCTCTAAATCCTTTTCTTCGTTTTAAATCATTGACGTGTGTATTTCCTAAGAACATGTAATTGTTGATACAACTAGATGAAGATCTCTTTTTAATAGTGAAATAATTTGTATGTTTACGATTTAAAAGGTCAAATCTACAAATGTATTTGTTACACTTAGCTATGGTATATACCGTAAAATATCCTTCTGTAAACGAAATGTTTGTTATTACTTGTTGTATTTGTCATAGATTTGCTTCGTGTGACAATCTATTTTGTTCTATGAATGCTTAGGGTTTTTTAAAGAATTATTTTGAAAAGGTTTTAGTTAGATAATGAACTCTTGTCGAGCTTATCGTGTGCACAGATTATGGATAGAATAGGCAAACAAAAATGATCCAGTCAAATCCGTTCATTTACAAATGGTTTTATTCAAAATAACTGTACCAATAGAACAAAAAATAAACAAACAAACAACACAGAAACCAGTGAGAGAAAACAGAACATAAATATAACTGCTTCAGTAAAACTCTTTTACACAATAATATCCGAAGTACAAAATTATATGTACATTTTAGGAGTTGTATAAAATTTTTAATTATTCAGAAAATCATTGTAAATAAACATTTAAATGGTGTAATTTTCTAAAAGCCAAGACAAAAATATATAACCTTGTATCGTGGAAGGACCTTTGTAAATTACATACTTTCAATATGTATCTATCCAAATTGAAAGTATGTAATTTCGTATTAGGTATGATGTAACACATTAGAAATAGCTATTCCTCCCCAACACCTCATATTTTGTTGCAGTTTTATTTGAAAAAATGATTTAAAGTCTTTTTGGACTGATTTTGGATGACTGATAAACTATAAAACATTTGGTTACCAAGCTATTCTTCACTAATAAGTAAATTACAAAACTATGTGGCCCAACTCACACTGTGGGGTATTTAGCTTTTGTGCAGTGCCCCCATTTGTTACACCCCCTTTTCTCCATTATAGTGAAGGTCCATAGAACATCATTATATTGTCCATCATAAAGTCCAGTAAATATCCACCATAAACTACATTGGTGCTCGTCCATGGTCCCAAATCACTTTCCACAGTTCCATCCTGCTACGCAAATCCCTTTATTGTTCCATGTCTGCCCCTAATCCCTTTCCTGTGTCATGTCTACCCTCTTTCACTTTCCAGTGCAATTTCTACCCAGAATCAATTTGTGTGCCATGTCTTCCCTCATTCACTTTCCTGTGCCATGTCTTCCCTCATAGACTTTCCTGTGCCATGTCTTCCCTCATACACTTTCCTGTGCCATGTCTGCCCTCGTTCACTTTTCTGTGCCATGTGTGCTGCAATCACATTCCTGTGCCATGTCTGCCCCAATCACTTTCCCATGCCATGTCTACCCTCGTTCACTTTCCTGTGCCATGTTTGCCCTCATTCACTTTCCTGTGCCATGTCTGCCCCAATCACTTTCCCATGCCATGTCTACCCTCATTCACTTTCCTGTGCCATGTCTGCCCCAATCACTTTCCCATGCCATGTCTACCCTCATTCACTTTCCTGTGCCATGTTTGCCCTCATTCACTTTCCTGTGCCATGTCTGCCCCAATCACTTTCCCATGCCATGTCTACCCTCATTCACTTTCCAGTGCAATCTCTACCTCAATTCAATTTAGTGGGCGTGTCTGCCCCTCCCTCGTGGAACTCGGTCTATCTAGGCTCAGTTAGTTTAGGCATAAATACGTAGCTTAACTCACATATGCATTCCTGAACATGTTGCTCACTACAGAAGACACATGAATGGCTGTGATATCTTGTGTATGTGGTTGTATAAATATTTTCATATTTGACAACAATGTTCCATTAATCACCAGGTATGGGTAATATAACAGAAAGCTAATGTCAACTTAATTTCACTAAACAAATTAAATGAACAGTCTTGGCTGGAAAAACAATAACATTACTCTCCTTCGGCCCTTGTAATCTGCTCCGTTCAATTCCCTGAGTATTATCCATTTTAAAGTAATTAGAAAATGAGTGCATTATTGAAATATTCCCTGTTCAACTAACAAAAACGGCATATAAAGTGGCTTAATATAAGACACCGGATTAGCATTCCTAAACTGCTCTGACAATGTCATGCATTCTTACTGGCATGGCGTGTTCTGACACTAGCGTGTGCACAGGTTACGTAAAGGCTATTCCATAGATAACATTGAAATGAAAAGTTCCAGATTAAGAGTTGAACTCAATATCTTCTGTAAGACCCTCATAGAGTCTCTGCCTCTTGTTTCACTATGAACAGACCCCAGGAACAAATCAATCACACTTATGGAGAGCAATTTAATGAATAGACCCCATGGTGGTTTGGACTTGAGGACCAAAACACCAATCGCCTTTAAGAGGATAAAGCACTATTCCAGCATGAAAAAATAATTTGAATTCCCAGTATACATAGTAAAGCTGACAATTTAAAAATGTATTCATTCATTATTAATGTGTTGTCCATTGCAATACATAGTTTTAATAGTAATCTTTTGCAGTCTTTCTGGGGATTCACCAGCATCTTATGGGAGCCAATCAAATAGCTCCTAGAGAGACAGGATACCAAATGCACATCTCCATGGTATTAGCAGACAATAAAGTGCAGCAAATGGGAACCTTTTAAACTTGCACTTGAGGTAACCCATTATCTCATTGTGCTGAAGGGCTTAGTCATCTAGCCCCGCCCCAGAGCGCTAATGTTCATTTTGGAAGAGAAGGGACATGGACACACAGAAGCTCTATCCAGTGATCTATTGCCAGAGATTATGAATGGGAGAAATAAATAACATCCATTGTTATATGATCCATAAAAACAACAAAACATTAATTCTGAGTCACACACCATGCTACTCAACTTATAATATTTTTACAAAGCAAACACACCGGTTACCATCATTTTCAAAGAAGCACTGAAGGGTGAGAGAGACTGAGTGTTATGACACAATATATTCTAGAATTAAAAATGAATATATTACAGTATAAAAAAAATATATCATTATGATGTGAAAGAAATCTAATGCTGATAGCACTTGAAACTGATTAATCTCTTATAGGACAATTAAACTTGTTTTAACCCTTGCTTCCTTGGGTTAAAAAATGTGTCCCCCTTCTCCAAAGTAAACCTGATATGTATCTTTACAGAAACATATGGGTTTACTCTGAGCGCTGCCTCTCAGCTGAGGCAGAGCTCGTCTAAAGCTGGGGCACACTGACAGTGTCAGCATGTGCTTAACAAATCAGAGCAGGCTTGCCCTGAACTTTTTTTTTATCATGATCTGAATTGAGTGGGGGTCTCTCTCTGATGGTGCAGAGAGGGAGCCTCATTTTTATCTGGGCTCAGCAGAGGGGGCCTACTTGATGTCCCCTCTGCTTAGTCCATGTAAAAAGGTGGGTTTTTCCCTGAACCAGCAGCTACCGGTCAGAGAATAATCTGACATACAGAAGTACATGAAAAAGAAATGAAGATGCCTGCACTCCTTGTCCAGGGAGAACATAAAAAATTTACTGTGGATCTGAAAAAACAATATGAGCAAATTAGCAGCAAGGCATATGTTGGAGATTCACCTTACGCGTTCCACATGTACTCACCGGGTACAGCAGGTGACACCAACCCTAGTGATGCCTCTGGGGCATGTCCTGGGTGCACAATGTGAGGACGGAGGCTTGTCCTGTGGATGCAATCTGGATTCAGGCTTAATTCAGTCAAACTTTTCATGTCTGCTAATAAAGCAATTAGCTCAGTGGAACTGCTCATGTCTGGTAATGGCTACGCATAATATACAGTATTATAAAATTAATAATCTTCATGGTTCCCAAGGCTTCCTAATAAATTATATAATATAATATATAATATAATATAAAATGTATGTGTGTATGTGATATTTATTTAGTTATAAAATGTGTCACTAATTGGCAGAAATACAATAAGGTCACCAAAGTCTGTGTGTTTTAAAATCGATGACATCATCTTGTGGGACCACAGGCAAATGAACTACTACAATGAAAAAGGTGTCATTTGATGTGATAAACACAGCACAACAGTGATACTATGACTGCAGCAAGTATGCAAATGATATATACACTGCACAGAAGTGCAGTGAAATACATAGATCAAGAGAAAGATGGGTTTTTTTTAAACACAAGGTGATATCATAAACAGAAGATACAAGATACAAATTTTTTCTCTTAGAAGATTTGCAAGCAAGTGCTATATACCATTTTAAAAGCATATTATTAACAATATTTAACTGATAATATCTAAAACATATGATCATATTCATTTTTACATTTGCTTGCAATTCTGCTAACACAATGTAAAACATTATAGTGCCACTGCTTACTAATGGAGCTCATGTATATAGTGCCACTGCTTACTAATGGAGCTCATGTATATTGTGCCACTGCTTACTGATGGAGCTCATGTATATAGTGCCACTGCTTACTAATGGAGCCCATGTATAAAGTGCCACTGCTCACTGATGGAGCTTATGTATATAGTGCCACTGCTCACTAATGGAGCTCATGTATATAGTGCCTCTGCTTACTAATGGAGCTCATGTATATAGTGCCACTGCTTACTAATGGAGCCCATGTATATAGTGCCACTGCTTACTAATGGAGCTCATGTATATAGTGCCACTGCTTACTAATGGAGCTCATGTATATAGTGCCACTGCTTACTAATGGAGCTCATGTATATAGTGCCACTGCTTACTAATGGAGCTCATGTATATAGTGCCACTGCTTACTAATGGAGCTCATGTATACAGTGCCACTGCTTACTAATGGAGCTCATGTATACAGTGCCACTGCTTACTAATGGAGCTCATGTATACAGTGCCACTGCTTACTAATGGAGCCCATGTATACAGTGCCACTGCTTACTAATGGAGCCCATGTATATAGTGCCACTGCTTACTGATGGAGCTCATGTATATAGTGCCACTGCTTACTGATGGAGCTCATGTATATAGTGCCACTGCTTACTAATGGAGCTCATGTATATAGTGCCACTGCTTACTAATGGAGCCCATGTATATAGTGCCACTGCTTACTAATGGAGCTCATGTATATAGTGCCACTGCTTACTAATGGAGCTCATGTATATAGTGCCACTGCTTACTAATGGAGCTCATGTATATAGTGCCACTGCTTACTAATGGAGCTCATGTATATAGTGCCACTGCTTACTAATGGAGCTCATGTATATAGTGCCACTGCTTACTAATGGAGCTCATGTATATAGTGCCACTGCTTACTAATGGAGCTCATGTATACAGTGCCACTGCTTACTAATGGAGCTCATGTATACAGTGCCACTGCTTACTAATGGAGCTCATGTATACAGTGCCACTGCTTACTAATGGAGCCCATGTATATAGTGCCACTGCTTACTAATGGAGCTCATGTATATAGTGCCACTGCTTACTGATGGAGCTCATGTATATAGTGCCACTGCTTACTGATGGAGCTCATGTATATAGTGCCACTGCTTACTAATGGAGCTCATGTATATAGTGCCACTGCTTACTAATGGAGCCCATGTATATAGTGCCACTGCTTACTAATGGAGCTCATGTATATAGTGCCACTGCTTACTAATGGAGCTCATGTATATAGTGCCACTGCTTACTAATGGAGCTCATGTATATAGTGCCACTGCTTACTAATGGAGCTCATGTATATAGTGCCACTGCTTACTAATGGAGCTCATGTATATAGTGCCACTGCTTACTAATGGAGCTCATGTATATAGTGACACTGCTTACTAATGGAGCTCATGTATACAGTGCCACTGCTTACTAATGGAGCTCATGTATACAGTGCCACTGCTTACTAATGGAGCTCATGTATACAGTGCCACTGCTTACTAATGGAGCCCATGTATATAGTGCCACTGCTTACTAATGGAGCTCATGTATATAGTGCCACTGCTTACTGATGGAGCTCATGTATATAGTGCCACTGCTTACTAATGGAGCTCATGTATATAGTGCCACTGCTTACTGATGGAGCCCATGTATATAGTGCCACTGCTTACTAATGGAGCTCATGTATATAGTGCCACTGCTTACTGATGGAGCTCATGTATATAGTGCCACTGCTTACTAATGGAGCTCATGTATATAGTGCCACTGCTTACTAATGGAGCTCATGTATATAGTGCCACTGCTTACTAATGGAGCTCATGTATATAGTGCCACTGCTTACTAATGGAGCTCATGTATATAGTGCCACTGCTTACTAATGGAGCTCATGTATATAGTGCCACTGCTTACTAATGGAGCTCATGTATATAGTGCCACTGCTTACTAATGGAGCTCATGTATATAGTGCCACTGCTTACTAATGGAGCTCATGTATATAGTGCCACTGCTTACTAATGGAGCTCATGTATATAGTGCCACTGCTTACTAATGGAGCTCATGTATATAGTGCCACTGCTTACTAATGGAGCTCATGTATATAGTGCCACTGCTTACTAATGAATCATGTATCCCTCTCACTAATAGTGGGTGTTGGATATTTTTATCTTAGGAAATTATGTTTACTTATGCTATAGTAATAAAGAGGGTTTTTCCTTTCCCCTTTTGTTTCTAACATGACTGATGTTAACAACTGTATCTACGACTCATAGTTACATAGTAGTTTATGTTGAAAAGAGACTTGCGTCCATCAAGTTCAACCCTTTTCCCATCCCATGTTTACCGCTGTTGATCCAAAAGAAAGCAAATAAAAACCCCTTCAGCAATTTCGAATTATGTGTTCAGCGGGGGGAAAAAATCCTTCTTGACTCCTAATGACAATCAGATTTCTCTCAGGGAAGCACTAAATAAATATTAATACCTATACTAACATGCATAGCCCTCTATGCTCTGGCTCATTAAAAATGTATCCAGGCTGCTTTTAAAGGCAGTGAATTCTATATCTTAATTGTCCTGTAAAAAATCCCTTCCTCTGTCGTAGACTAAATCTCCTTTCTTCGGGTCTTAGCAGGTGAGCTCTTGATCTTTGTACTGTTCTGTTAATGAACAGGTCTTTAGAAAGCCTATTGTATGTGCCAGGGCCGTCTTTAATATTGATTGGACCCTGGGCAAGCATTTGCTTGGGCCCCCTGGACCCTATCCCCTCCCCCAGCATCCAGTTTGCCTATTAAAATATGCCACCATCTGTCCATTAAATATTCCACCATTTGCCCATTAATATGCCACAGACAATTTATCCATTAATATGCCAGCATTATTTTGCCATTAATATCCCACGGACAATTTGTCCATTAATATGCCAGTATTATTGTTTCATAGATAATTCAGTATTATTGTGGCATTCAGATGCCAGTGTTATTGTTCTATTAAGATGCCACAGCCAATTTGCCTATTAAGATGCCAGTATTAGTGTGCCATTCAGATGCCAGTAATTTTGTACCATTAAGATGCCAGTATTATTGTGCCCTCCAGATGCCAGTATTATTGTGCCATTAAGATGCCACAGCCAATTTGCGCATTAAGATGCCAGTATTATTATGCCATTCAGATGCCACGGACAATTTGTCCATTAAGATGCCAGTATTATTGTGCCATTTAGATGCCAGTATTATTATGCCATTCAGATGCCACAGCCAATTTGCCCATTAAGATGCCCTCCCGGGTAGGTACTATCCTACAGGATGGACTATTAAAATGCTGCCTGTTCTTGGGAGCTTGTGCACCCACCCCCCTTTTTTGTTCACCTTATGTTTCAGGAATGCCCATGACCGTGGATCCCTGGCCTGCTTGCACCTAGAGGATCATCAGCCATACCACACTGATGAGGCCATTGTATGCCGAAGCGGACGTCTGTGGTTTTCTGTGTTCCTCGTGAAGAGGGTACTAGCCATGCATTTCGGGTCTGGACTGCCCTTATGGGTGGGATTAGTCTGATATGCTTATAGAGTGGTTCCTCTGTAATGGTGTAAGCAAGCAAAAAACAAGGTTGCCCTCCCGAGTAGGTACTATCCTACAGGATGGACTATTGTAGTGCTGTCTGTTCTTGGGAGCTTGTGCACCCACTCCCCTTTTTTTCTCACATTAAGATGCCACAGTTAAGTTTTTCTTTAATAATATGCCAATGTTAATGTGCTTATTATATATCCCCCTCCTCCCCCCGTTCCCCAGTACTCACCTCCTGACTGCTCCAGACGTCTCCTCCGTGCAGTCTTTCCTCCTCCGTGCAGCTTGCCGGAAAAAAAAAAGTTCAGCAGCGCTGTGAAGAGGACACACAAGGGCACAGGGCCCATGGGACAGCTGCTTTGGGCCCCAGGAGTAACAGGGCCCAGGGAAGCTGCCCAATTTGCCCCGCGTTAAAGAGTGCCCTGGTATGGGCCCTGTATATATTTATATAATATTATCATATCCCCTCTAAGCTGACACTTCTCTCGCTTGTACAAATTTAACTTTTCCATGCTTTTATTCATAACTAAAACTTTCCATTCCCCTTATTAGTTTTGTAGCCGTCCTCTGCACTTTCTCCAGTTCCATAATGTCTTTTTTTAAAAAGGCGTCCAGAATTCAACCACATATTCAAGGAGAAGTCTTACCATTGACTTAAAAAGAGGCAGAATACGACTCTACAACTCCTTATGCATCAGCCAATGAAGAAAAGAGTCAATTGGGCAAGGGATAGGGACAGTCTAGTCTTCAAACTCACTTTGGTGCAAGTTGAAGACTACGACTAGTATGGTACACATGCTTTTTTTCCAGTGTGAATAGGTGCAGATAGCCTGCATAAATCATATTTTTAATATTTGACTAAAGCCCTCCCAAATGATTACTCTGCATGTTTACTGCAGGTGAGGCAGCACTGATTATAGAGACACTGACAATATAAAGTTTTGTTTCATTTAGTCACTTCATGTGCTGCTGGAAAAGAATACATTGTGTGGACTGTGATAAATTTTCTCTTGTACACAGTAGGACCTCTTAACAGTCCAACACATTGTATGATGACATCACTAGAGAGACAGGAAATTTCATTCATTTGAATGGCATTAGTCTCATTGGTTCCTGCAGCAAAAAAAAAAAATACTTTTACACAGCTAGTGTGGGCAGTACTGGCTTCTTGCAAACTGCTGTAATTTCACAATTTCATCTAGCTGTATTTTAAATATTAAGCAATGCAAAATGTAAAACATGCAATTTAAAGTACTTTTAAGCACATTAATATGCATTAATATTTGGAATATGCATTTTGGGCACCAGTGCTTTTAACGTAGTTCATGAATATGGGAAGAGTGTCATTGTAGAACAAGAATGTACTTTGAAATAATGCATATTTAAAAACACATGCCTACACAACAACACCACACATCTCATTGTGGATTTCCTTTTTTTTCTAATTAAACCTTAATTTGATTATACACAATGTTGGAGCACACCCTATTTGACCGGACAGTGAATGGGTTAATCCCGCTGAGAACTGTGAACACTGAGTTACATTCACATTCATTTTCGAATCATCAGCCCCTCTGAAACACACTCAGAGTATCAAATACTCGCCTTGAAAATTATTGTTTCCTTTCTAAAGGTTCAAAGTCAGGTTGCACTGTGATTTGATATGCACCTGAGACCACTGACATGAAAAGTCTTCAGGTAGTATGTTACCATGCATCACATTCTTTGCTTATTGATAATGCAACTATGTTACTAGCAGCTTGTCTGACTCTCCCATCACAAGTGCTTAATAAGGATGATGAGAGCAGGTAAATCCTTTAGTTTTCATTGCTGTTTTTTTTATTTTACAAATTACACATGATTTACACATTAAAGTGCAAAACATTAAGAGGGGCATGTACTAAAAAAACGCAAATATATTTTATGTGCAAAACTATTTTTGTGCTTTGCTCCTATTGCAATATACTAAACTTTTAACACTCCAATAGTACATACGAGCAAATTGCAAATAAAAACGGGCATAATTGAGAATAAAAACAGGTAATTTAGCGAATATTTTTTCTACCTCTTTTGATAGCACTCGCTAAAAGCTGGTGTGATTTTCACACGCAAATAAGAATTATTTTTCACAAAATATTCGCAAAGCTCTTTAGCCTGCGCAAATATAATCGCAATTTATTAGCGCAACCGAAAAAATGCACGCTAAATAAAAATAAACGGACGAGGCGCAAATAAGGGAAAACAAGCGCAAAATGTTACAAATAGTCGCAAATTGCTCCTTACTCATGTTTTACCTACTTTTCCCCCACTGCACTTGTTTAGTACATGACCCCCTAAGGGTTCTAAACTTGGGTTCACTAGTTTCAGGACTACCATGACCCACTGTGTTGAGGATGCTAAGCATTGTAGTTCAGCAACGGAAGGTTTGTGCAGGAAATAAAAACATCTCAGGATGCTGCAGAAAGTTCTGTAGATAGTCCTGGGGTTATGTGAATACAATACATCTATTTTAAATACATTCCTTTCTTATTGCTTGTTTGGAATCTATTTGCTGGGTGGTAGAGACACTGATGTTACCATCATTTCTGAAGATTTTTAAAGGACAACTAAACTGTTTTTCAACACTGAGCCAATAATTATCTTAATTAAACGTATTTTAATGTACACAATGAACCAAGGGAGCAAAATGTTGCATCCGAATTGAAATTCTGACACAGTCTAGTTGCCCTTTAAACTCTCTTTTGATACTTATTGTATCATTGTAGGAAACATATTTATTTTAAAATGGCATGCTCTGTTTATTCTGACATCACAGTGACACAACATTGGGGTCTGTTTATTAAAATGTCACCTGTGATGTACTGACAAGTGAACTGCAAAACGTCAGGGATTACCGTATTTGCTCGAACATAAGACGACCCCCCCGAACTGGATATTCTTTTAGGAAAATAAGAAAAAGTCTGAATATAAGACTACCCTATAGGAAAAAAGTAATACTAGTTTTTTCATATTTAAAAAATTCTTGTTTTTATTTGCCAATCTGCCCCCCAGACTTAGCCAATGGATCCCCGCCACATAATCATCTGCCCTTAGACTTAGCCAAATTCTGCCCCCCCCCAACGCCATCTGCCCCCAGAATTTGCCAATCGTGCCCCCCAGATTTTGCCAGTCGTGAACTCAGACTTTACCAATGCTGCCCCCAGACTTTGCCAATGCGTGCAGACCTCCTCCGATGCTGCCCGACACTTCCGGCTTCGATGACGGACCGCTGGAAGGTCACACGACCTCCCGGCTTCCATCATAGAAGTCCCGGCGGAAGTGCCGAGCAGGAACAAAGGATGTCAGCGTGCATCACGCAGATATCCACCGGCTGCTTGCGAGGGGGATCCAGGTTCCCTGCAGCTCTGCGGGGGGACCTGGATCCCAGTCTTAATAGTCAGACCTGACTATATTTGAGGTCTGATTATAAGATGAACCTTGAATGTAATAAAAGGGGTGTTTTTCAGAGCATTTGCCTTGAAAAAAACCTTGTCTTATAGTCGAGAAAAAATGGTAATAGCTGAACTGAAGAACTATTCAAACTCTTCCCATGTTCACATTTTAGTGAATAAACCCCTCAGTAGTACTAGTTAACCACTTGGCTCATTAGGATGTGCTACACTGTCCTGAAAAACAAGGCCCAGACAATGTGGACAGCCCCTTCTTTAAACAGAGGCACATCCCGGTCCCTGTGTCGCTCTATGTTGTGGTTCCTGCTGCAGGAAACAGGGTCTTTCTCTATAAGGTGAGTGAAAGTGGCCTCACTCTGCCAGGCTAAATGAAAACAACGCTCAGTGTAGAAAATGCAGGAAAATAATAGTTTACCGTATTCTGGAGAGCTCCTACACAGTGCAAACAACTTATGCAGCACTTAGTATAGTGTATACCCATTCATGCCAGTGCACTAACTGACATCACAGAGATAATGCCATATAGTCCTTGGCTCCTCCCTCTTCTACGATACTGGCAACCAAGCTATTGTCATGAATGAGAGCTCACAAGAGTTGAGTGCTCAAACCGACAGATTGTATTTGGAGTGTGTCACATGATGTGCGTGTCTAAAGCACGTACATACAGTGTTGCTCTCCTGCGAGGGAAGATGTGGCTGCGATTGAGGGGCATTGAAGGCGGTCGAATAGTGGGGGGTAGAAGGAAAAGGTGGTTATAAGAGTCGAATAGTGGGGGGTAGAAGGAAAAGGTGGTTATAAGAGTAACAGGTTTCTCTAAGATTCACACATTTCTAAATAAGTAACCTGTAATTGTATACTTTGTCAGGCTTTTTAAGCACATAAAAGAAGTAATTAGACAATGAAACTGGGGAATAATAGCATTTCCAGTAAAATGCTCTATTAGGGAAATTAATATCTTGGAAAATGCTATTTAAGGAAATGACCTAAGAAAGTTGCATTGTATTCTTCGAGCAAATGGAAGATATTGATCTAGGAACTAAACACATGGAATTACTTCCTTATAAGATCTGGTTACACATTTCTGTTCTGCCGAATTCTTTACTCGTCACACGTACTTTTTGTTTTCTCATTAGGGAGATCTGTAACCCGTCCGGTTACTCTCTCAAAGAACAGGTTTATCACTATGCTGTCACACAAACATTAATCATCTTTTAGTTGGCCCTTAAATCAACCCATTTTACAGCTATGAAATGATATATAATGGCAATATATTGATGACATTATTGGGTCATGGATTAAATATTTCTCCCACGTAAGCAAAAATCCGTTTTAAGGAATGGGAATCAATCCCAATCTCATAATAAGGTAGTCAGCACTGCTATGGCAGATGGTAAAAACAAAGCAGGATGGTTTGGCAAAAAAATGAAAGTCAGATTTTGTAACAATAGAGTAAAACCTAACTGAATTTCCTCCTATGTAATACAAATGACATGCCACTACACGTACACAGACCACAAGGCAAACAGTAGACTAGAAGTTATGGATATCTAGTACCCTGGGTGGATAAAATCTACTTGCATTCATGCCTACTTCTTTGTATAGCTCTTTGTTGCCTGGAAATGTCTATCTTTTCCTCCAAGCAACAGAATCCAACACATTGTTCCCCTGCTATTTTAAGTCAGAAACAAGATATTGACTTTAAGCTGCAACAAAGTCGACAAATCATAGGACTCCATTTCTACGAGGAGGAAACGTTCTGGGACAGAGCAGCTGCGTGGTAAGGATGCGTGAAAGGTCTGAAGCTTCTCCTATGGCACATTCATGTTCCTACATGACTGGTAAACAAATAAATTCATTACTTTCTACTTATTTTCCACATCTGAAAACATGCGTACTATAAATGTGATGTTACAGGAAAAAGTTAAATAAAGTCCAGAATTCTTCAAATCCACCATGTCAGAGGCAGCTGTAAAATGTATGTTCCCGCAGCACATACATGATTCATGATTTCCTCCCAGGATCCAGCTGGAGAGCTTAGTGGGGGGGGGGGGGGGGGGGGGGTCAGTAGAAGCTGCAAAGCTGACATTAGGGAGTTAATCAAATATATTTAGAAAACATATATTCACATTTAAAGAATTCAGTAATTTTATTATTATTAAGTAATTTTCAAGTCAGACTGGTTCATCAAAGGGGAAGTTCCACCTACAGTGGATAAGTAATGCATCATTTTTTTTCCTCCACTCTTCCTCTCTCTGAAAATAAAGAGAAATAGTGTTATTCTTGTTGTTATAGTAACAGTCCTCCAATCTCTTTAACCACTTCATGCCAGGTAGTGCTTTGGTCCTTAACGACCAAAGCACCAAACCGGAGTCTTTGTGTTCCTGGCTGCCGATCACTTTGATTTCAAGAGCTACGGAGAGGAAGTGGAGACACGGGGCCTGGTACAAGGTAACTGAATTGCCCCTGTAGCTTGAGGCTTGAGGTTTGTGCAGCCACATACCAAGGGCCTGTGGAAGCAACTGCTGTATAGAGAAAACCAAGGCAGGAACTGGAAAAATCCTGCAAACATGGACAGAACAGAACTGAAAAACAGAGTGCAGGGCTACAGGACAGACTAGAGCAGGACAGAGGCAAACATAAGCCAGATAAAGCAGAAACCAAACAAAAGGATAAACAATCCAGGGTACAGGGTTACAGATAATAACAGAGACATACAGGGCACAGACAAAAGGCATTGCTACGGAACTTAAAGGGACATACACAGGCACAGAGGACAGGGCTAAGCAGAAGAAACACAAGGGGAAATACAAATAAACAATCATAGATACAGGGACTAGCCTAGAACTCTAAATTAGTAGGGTTGTGTCCAAATGATGATTAAGCTTGCCAACCACATCAAGGTACCCCACATTCTGGCAAGTCCCTAACTAAAACAGAATAATAATAAAAAACAAATAAATAAACAGGATCCAAAGACTTACATTGCACAGACACAAAACAAACCTGAAGACTGAGCTGCTACAGACTGAAGGCTGGAGAAATGAAACAAACAGGTATGGTTGTGTTTGCACATTTAAATAGAGGAACTGAGAGCAAAACAAGAGGAGACAAAGAAAACCCAGAATGGAACAACAGATAAAGAAACAGACAGTGAAGAAGAAGAGAACAATGGGACTCTAAGACAGGGTTGGAACACAGGGTTGGACAAAGCTATACTGTTACAGGGCTATACTGTGACAGGGCATCCCAATTAACAGACTCTAAGAAAGGGCATCACATTTAATGGACTTCAGGACAGGGCATTCCTCAAAAAGGGCTTTATGACACGGCAGGGCATATACCGGACTAAAGCTTAACTTGGGCACATGGCGGACAATAGCTATACATGGGCAGGTACTTGTCTGTGACAAGAATACCTGTTGGCAGGTGCCAGTCTATGGCTAGGTTTGGGCAGGTGCCATACAACAGATAGACCTTAGACAGCTAACGGTCTGTAGCTAGGCTTGGGCAAGAGACAGACAATAGCAAGGCTAGGCAAATGCACATTGTCAACAGTAGGACAATTGCAAACATCCACTGGGAGGAAGTCTGCCTAACATCTTTCAAAGGATTCTAGTTCAGATACACATAACTTAAGGAAATAGCATGACTGACTTAATGACAGTACACCTGGATGAAAGATCGGGGAAGGTTGGTTTGGGCTGGTCACCTTATATCCAAACAAAATACAGGAACCACAAATCTGTATCTCAGCTAGTCCTTAGTAACTGGGGTAACATGGCAACACCCTTACAAGGGGAAAAGAAGTCTAAATGGAATCCCTGTACCCACCACACCTAGCATATCCACAGACAAAGTACATAATCTGTGGGGAGGAGGCTGGCCCTCATCCCCCTCCAGGAGCCTGAGTGACAGAGGGTTATGCATGTGTGTTTTGTGTTTGTGCTATGCAATGGTGGCTAACCTAGGCACTGCAGATGCTTAGGAACTACATCTCCCATGACACTAGTGAGGCCTATTACTGAGCCTTACACCTGAGTTAATTTGTAAAGAAACTGCTTAGCACACTGGGTAGTTTTTGGAGTTTCTTTACAGTGTGAGGACTTTGGGTGCAGTCCTGCTCGTTGCACCTCTCCCCATTTTGTGTGCGGACCCAAAAATTGTTTTCTACTGTGTTGATTTATGTCATGTCATTGAATCCCATAGGCTACAATAGAAAAATCTGAGTTAAAAACCACTAATAAGTCATATTTTAATTAATTTAATCGGGCCCAATGTGTGAAACTGCCTTTTATCTTATTACTGGATCAGAAATGAACGAAGCAGGAGCTGGGGACTTAAATATAAAGTAACCCCACCCCAAAAAAAAAAAAAAATAAGTTTAATTAAGTTAATTACTGACACTTGAAAAATACTACTCTCATAAAGGGAAAAAGCAACCTACATGTAACAAAATAATGTAAACCGCACTGTATACATAAAGTTGAATCAAATGATCAGAGGAATTCCAAGCAGATTCTGACCGGCTCAAGCCCCAAATAACAGTGGAGTGAGTAAAATTAACTTCCAGGTGCTGTAGCACAGAAAAAGGGTCTACTCACACCCCAGGCAGACAACAGGAACAAACAGGTAGTGCCAGCTGAAGTCATCCGGAAGGTAAACAGCATTAATCCACAGTTTGACAAAGCACCAGTTGGTGCGAAACGCGTCAAGCGTGTGTCGTATCCGTTTTGTTCCTGTCTCCCTGCTCGATGGTTTTATTATAATTTTTTTTTTTATTTAATGCTGTTTACCTTCCGGATGACTTCAGCTGGCACTACCTCTGTTTGTTCCTGAATCAAATGATCCACTTAAAGCAGTAGTACATAGCTAATACTGACAGCATGAAAAATCGGGCAGTCAGAAACCTTAAAAATCTACATAGACAAAAAAGATATACACAATCCCAAACTAAGAATATACAGTTACAAATCCAACTGGTTATTTACAAGTACTTCCATCTATGATTGACCATAATTGAGAAATTCCTTAAAATAATTTTGATCTTTTCTGTGGCTTTGAGGACCTAGAATAATTTTACTTGCACAAAATATAGAACCAGAAGAACTAAATGGTGGATTACATAGTGGTGCAAAGGGGGTGAGAATAGATTAAGGAATTTAGTCAGTGGGTGAAATCTACTTGTTTTTAAATGTGTAAATAACTTTCCAATAGTTAATTGTAGTTCCTAGGCAGGGCTCACTTACCCAAAGAGAAATGTGAGTATTTGACCAGGGACTACTGTGAAAAGGAGCTCACACAACTAGTCAGGTACCTCTGCCCTA
Organism: Pelodytes ibericus; assembly: GCA_036172795.1. Classification (NCBI taxonomy): domain Eukaryota; kingdom Metazoa; phylum Chordata; class Amphibia; order Anura; family Pelodytidae; genus Pelodytes; species Pelodytes ibericus. Next base: position 168,289,661 of record CM069863.1, on the reverse strand, counting down.
CTCCTCTTGAAAATGTAATGAGAAAGGAGTAATTAAAATGCCTGAGAAAGTAAAAGTTGAGTATTATGTTTAGGTTAGAATGTGGGGCACAATTAAGAATCCCTCCTCATAACAGCTTTACTTTTTAACCCCTTAGTGACAAGACAATTTAACCTTGACTTTCCCTTGGTGACATTTCAGGGGTGTTTGTGTTTAGCTGTAATTTTCTTCTCTCTCACATACTGTACCCACACAAATTATATGTTATTTTTATCGTAATAAGAAGGGCTTTCATTAGATACCATTATGTTCATCATAACTTATAATTTACTACAAAAGAAATTCATAAAATATGATGAAAAATGTTTATAAACTTACTTTCTCTAACTTTGATCTAAAATATAATTTACACAAATACATTCATTAAAAAAAAACCCATCTAAATAGTTTCTAAATGTTGTCCCGAGTTCAGAAAATATGCATGTTTCCATATTTTTCGGTATTTTTTTTGAAAGTTAAATTGACCTTTTAACCCCAACCCTAAATTTAACCCCAACTCTAACCCTTATGCTATCCCTTAATATATTTTAATTTAATTTTAACCCTATCCCTTATGCTAATTTAATTTTAACCCTATAGGCTAATCTAACATAATACTAGTTTTAAGCTAATTCAATTTTTTTTTTACATTTAAATGTTGCTTGGCTGCCTCTAGGGGCAGTCAAGCAGCATATTCAGAGCGACGGAAGTGAATTTACTTTCACTTCCAAAGCTCAGACCACCAGAGGGCATAGCCATATTGACGGAGCAATATGGCTCCCACGATGGCTCCGTGGGGCTATCGTGGGTGCCCCAGATAAGAAATTTCGGTGCTGGCTATTGCTTCGACATCGAGGCAATAGACCAGGACCGTTAAAGTGCTTGTTTCACCGCAGGACGTGCCAGGCATGTCCATTGTCGGGACACGTCCATTGTTGCGAAGGGGTTAAGAGACTAACTAGGCAAGCTGAATAAAGCACACATCTGCTAGTTCCAATCAGATAGAAATATGGGACAATAGCCTGCATAATTTCAATCAGCATTTACTGTATGTCCCAGATACGGTATATATTCGGGTATATCATAGATGGATGGACCAGACTGTTTAACTTTACTGGGGGTGGGTAGGTGATGGGGTGTATTCACTGTATTTACATGCTTTAAATCGTGTTTTATAGTATCCCTTATCCAAAATTCTTGATTCTATAAGTATTTTGGATAACAGATTATTTTCACCAATAAGATATATATTAACAACTTAACGCACCTGGACATATATATATATATGTATACGTTCTGAAAAGCATGAACGTGTATATACGTCCTGAGTTTTCATGTAGCAGCTACATGCCGGCAAATCTCAGAGGCTGCTTCAGATCTGCCTTCGCCGACGCCCCCCCCCGCGCATCCGATCACCGTGAATGTGATCGTATGCGTTCAAACACATATAAGCAGTGATCAGCGTTCACTGCCTATGTGTTAAAGTTGTTGTAATGATGCCTCCAATACAGTGTGGCCAGCAGAAAGCAACGGAAGTGAGAAAAAAGAATCTCTTCCGCCGCTCTGAAACTGTTGCTTGACTGCCCTAGAGGCAGTCAGCAACATTACAGATAGAAAGAAAAAAAAAAGAAAAAGGAAAAAGCTAACCCTAGATCTACGGTTAGGGTTACAGGTGGGTTAGAATTAGGGTTTCTAAGGGTTTAGAATTAGTACAAGGGTTTTAGGGTTAGGGTTAGGATCAAAAGGTCACTGTAGAAGAAAATCGTTAGGAAACAAAAAAAACACTAATATTGATTATTGCCCTATTACTTGAAACAAAACAGAAGAAAATGGAAACATTGGTCTTTCTAAACTCAGGACAATAATTAAAGTGTTTTTTATGGCATATTTTCATAAAAATAATAGTATTAAATGAAAGTCCTATCCTTCCTTTAAAAATGATATATCATTTGTGTGGTTGGACTGAACACAAAGAAGGAAATTCACAGTTCAGCAAACATATGACAAAAATAATGGAATTCTGGTCTTCAAGGCACATCAAATGCAACATAGCACTCTAAGCATAGTCACTAAGGGGTTAAAGCCTCTCAGCACTCATGAAATACTGATTTGAATACGGTAGTATCAATACAAATACTGCATAGAGCAAATAAATCACTTTTACTGTGATGTTAGACATAGGTTGCGAAAAATTGTCCAAAACTTTGCATGTGCCCTTGTATTACCCTTTGTGGGCGTAGGGGTATCTGAGTATGCATGGAAAGTCTATATAGCAGCTTAAGGGTCCTGGACACAGGATAACATGTTTGCATTCAAGCCTCTAGATCAGGCGTCCTCAAACTACGGCCCACGGGCCACATGCGGGCCGCCGAGCACATTTATCCGGCCCGCTGTTTACCTTTTTTTTTTTTTTTTTCTTGCAGCCGCAAGCAAAATTTTCCTGGGCATCTGACTGGCATAATATTCCTGAGCATCTGACTGGCACAATATTCCTGGGCATCTGAAATGCACAATATTCCTGGGCATCTGACTGGCACTATATTACTGGGCATCTGAATGGCATAATATTCCTGGGCATCTGAATGGCATAATATTCCTGGGCATCTGAATGGCACACTATTCCTGGGCATCTGACTGGCATAATTTTCTTGGGCTCTGACTGGCATAATATTCCTGGGCATCTGACTGGCATAATATTCCTGGGCATCTGACTGGCACAATATTCCTGGGCATCTGAATGGCACAATATTCCTGGGCATCTGACTGGCACTATATTACTGGGCATCTGAATGGCACAATATTCCTGGGCATCTGACTGGCACTATATTACTGGGCATCTGAATGGCATAATATTCCTGGGCATCTGAATGGCACACTATTCCTGGGTATCTGACTGGCATAATTTTCTTGGGCTCTGACTGGCATAATATTCCTGGGCATCTGACTGGCACAATATTCCTGGGCATCTTAATGGCACAATATTCCTGGGCATCTGACTGGCACTATATTACTGGGCACCTGAATGGCATAATATTTCTGGGCATCTGAATGGCACACTATTCCTGGGCATCTGATTGGCACACTATTCCTGGGCATCTTACTGGCATAATTTTCTTGGGCTCGGACTGGCATAATATTCCTGGGCATCTGACTGGCATAATATTCCTGGGATCTTACTGGCACTCTATTCCTGGGCATCTGAATGGCATAATATTCCTGGGCATCTGACTGGCATAATATTCCTGGGCATCTGACTGGCACTATATTACTGGGCACCTGAATGGCATAATATTCCTGGGCATCTGAATGGCACACTATTCCTGGGCATCTGACTGGCATAATTTTCTTGGGCTCGGACTGGCATAATATTCCTGGGCATCTGACTGGCATAATATTCCTGGGCTCTTACTGGCACTCTATTCCTGGGCATCTGAATGGCATAATATTCCTGGGCATCTGACTGGCACACTATTCCTGGGCATCTGAATGGCATAATATTCCTGGGCATCTGACTGGCATAATTTTCTTGGGCTCTGACTGGCATAATATTCCTGGGCTCTTACTGGCACTCTATTCCTGGGCATCTGAATGGCATAATATTCCTGGGCATCTGACTGGCACACTATTCCTGGGCATCTGAATGGCATAATATTCCTGGGCATCTGACTGGCACACTATTCCTGGGCATCTGGATGGCATAATATTCCTGGGCATCTGAATGGCACACTATTCCTGGGCATCTGAATGGCACACTATTCCTGGGCATCTGACTGGCATAATATTCCTGGGCGTCTGACTGGCATAATATTCCTGGGCATCTGAATGGCATAATATTCTTGGGCATCTGACAGGCACACTATTCCTGGGCTCTGACTGGCATAACATTCCTGGGCATCTGACTGGCATAATATTCCCGGGCATCTGACTGGCATAATATTCCTGGGAATCTGACTGGCATAATATTCCTGGGCTCTGACTGGCATAATATTCCTGGGCATCTGACTGGCACAATATTACTGGGCTCTGACTGGCATAATATCCCTGGGCATCTGACTGGCACACTATTCCCATTGAAATACTGGTAAGTTTGTTGATTTAACTTTACTTCATTTTAAATATTGTATTTGTTCCCGTTTTGTTTCTTCACTTCAAAATAAGATGTATGCAGTGTGCATAGGAATTTGTTCATAGTTTTTGTTTTTACTATAGTCCGGCCCTCCAACGGTCTGAGGGACAGTGCACTGGCCCCCTGTTTAAAAAGTTTGAGGACCCCTGCTCTAGATTGTAAGCTTGCGAGCAGGGCTCTCTACCTCATGTATCAGTCTGTTCTAGTCTGTCTTAGTATCCCTACCAGCGCTACGTAAATTGTTGGTGTTCTAAATATAAATGTTAATGCAATGTAATTCTGACAGGTGTGTGTGGAATTTGTAACTTGTGGCAAAATACGAAAAAATGTTTGGATAACGGATACTCAACCTGTATTAAAATTGTACATGACTTTCACATTGTTCCTTTGTTTCCTATATTCCCCTGTATGATCCATGCAAAATCTGTGGGGAGAGGGAAGAGAATTCATCTGTACATGATGCCAAATTGTAACATCTAAGTTACGTTATCCATGGAGCAGTAGAGCTCTGCTCTAACAAATATAAGTGAAATTCCTGGGGTGGAGAGGGTTTGTCTGCATTTAAGGTGAGCATTATTTTACGGCATCAAATTACAGTTGCCCTGGAGAATCAGGATCCTTTTGAGTCCATGCGACCATGAAAGTAGAAAGATCATTTACACAAATGGGAAAAACCTCAAATGGAAGTATTTTTTTCCCTCTGTCTTCTGCACAATGGGTGTTTTTTGCATGCCTCTCACTAAAGTTTCTATTAGATATTGCACACCTACCTACTACACCCTTCAACCTTAGCTAGAAACAATCAGTCCAAAGAGACATGACATTAAAAAGCAATGGTAAATGGTAACACTTCCATAGTGAAGGAATCACACAAAGCTCCCCCCGACCATGCCATTTATTGAGAAGTCAAGTGCAGACGACTAAAAACCGTCCCCGAGCTCCACCGGATCTAGATGGTTGTAGTTTCTACAGCGACGCGTCCTGATTGACGTCACTTCCGCCTCCCTTCCCAAGATGGCGTCGCTGTTGTCAGATAGGGAATTGCAGGGGATGAGACATCGTTTCCAAACACAAGCGGAGTCTTTGCTCCGTGAGGCGGCAGCTGGAGAGTCTGGTGTGTACACGGATAGCAGGCTCTGAGATGGTCGCCATAGGTCTGGCCTCGCAATGCAGGGTTTTATAGAGTGCACTATAGTAGTGTTAGTTACCTTTTCTTGTGTCCCATGATGCCCAGCTTGTCAAGGTGATCATGGGACCCGCAGTTCACAGAACATTAAGTTTAAGGCTTAGTGATAATTATGACACAACACATAGCCGTGTCCTTGCTGCTGTCATGTCTGATTATTAGCATTAAACGTATTGACGGATCAGTGGTGAGCTGAAATAGTTCATAAGAAATTGAATTAAACCTTTGTACTGAACCAGTCATCCCATGGTTATTAAGCAGAGTGCTATGAGGACTATGCACAGACATACCACAGACTGAAAATAGAGTCTTGGATCTGTTTACTACGCTTTTTGTGTTGATGTTATGTAGGAGCACTTGTAAAGTGTATGGAATAGTCTTCCAGTAGAAGTGGTAGAGGTAAACACAGTGAAGGAGTTTAACCCCTTCTTGATGCCAGGACTTTCCATGCCGTCCTGAATTTACTGTACCTAAAATACGGCATAGAACATCATAGCGTTAAACGGCATATCGCGGCTCCCCTAAATTCTGTAAACCTTTCCACTCATATATCCTTTATCATCCACTATATTTTGATTTATCCAGTTCCCATGTGAATATGCTGCACACACAATTTGAATTATAAAAATATATTGGTGCAATGCAAGTTGTAAATTGCTTTTCAGTGATGACGTGTATTCTGCTAACTGAAATGCATACATAATTTGGTGCACTTTAGGTATGCAGTTTTATTGATTTACAACAAGATTCCATACTCCTTAGCTCTGCTGGTTTTGTGTGTTTTTTTTTTGTTTCAATTTATTTTTATTATCGTACAATAATATATCGCAGTCATTTCTCAGCTAAAAAGTTTGAGTTGCATTAATCTTTTAAAATATTTTTGTGGTAAGTTAAAACTCTTCAAAACTTTGACTGTAAAAATATTGTTTTTCATGTTCAATGATAAGTAAAAAGATCTATTTACTAAAGCTTGAGTGGACCTGAGGGTACAGCTAATTAATAGTGATAATTATTGGATGTTCATTAAAGTAAATTCCAGTTTAAAGAGGGGTTTAAACCCTAAAAATAGTTTTAATCAGGCAAATTTTCCTCCAGTTGTGACTGGTACTTGACTGGTAAATGTTATATTGCAGGTGCATCCCATGGGCAAAATGTGGCCCTTCCGAAAGCAAGTTGCTTAACTATCCATTTTCTCATTAGCTCTATTAATGTGTAGTTTTGTTTTGAATAAATTTTAGCTACTTTTGCGTTGCTGCTTAAAGGGACATTGCACAAGGGTTAAACAAAGCATGTCCTGGGACTTGTAAATAAACCTGTTGCGGGTTTACTAACTGCTTTGCCTCACATGTGAGACACAGCAGTCCTGGTTATCAGCACGTGCACTCGCCCTGCTCGGACAGCCGAATGTAAGGGTCTCTCGCTGCTAGCGTAGAGACTGACCGTCGTTTTTTCATGGGATCAGCAGGGGGGACATAGTGAAGGCCCCCATGCTGATCCCATGCAAAAACGAGGGTCTCCCTCTGCGCTAGCAGAGAAAGACGGTCGCCGACCAGATGGCTCCCTTCTTCCTATGGAAGCATGGCAGCTGTTGGTCAGAGGATAAACTGGCGTGTACTATCTAAAGTACACGCTAGTTCATCCTCACTATAGGAACAACTAAAATTTCACTTGTGCTTCTATATTAGAAGCACAAGTGAAAAAAAAACAAAAAACTTTGTGTCCCTTTAATAACCAAATATTTTTCTGTGGCTAAAAAGCTATTAACTATTACTATTGCTGTATATTTAAAAAAAAAAAGCACAGTACAGCCTGATACACATATGTATTTCTGATCATACGTCCCCACATCAGAAAAATAATGTGAACGTCCCTGCTAAAACACCTTGTTTTTTCTACAGAGATATATTTTCTTTCCTGGTATGACACTAATACGAATAAGTTTAAAAGTTAAAGGCAAATCTAGTAGGAATAATTGGAAAAGATCTTGCATATCTTTCAACCACATTTTAGTGATCTTCATTTTTTAATAATCGTAATCTCTTTCTAGACACCAACGAAGAAGAAAGGAAAAAGGAAAAGCCGCTGCCAAGGCTAAATATTCACTCTGTATTCTGGATATTGGCAGCTGTTTTTGTGACTTACTACGTCGATTTTATTCATGTTGTCCAAGAACTTGCTCAAGAAGGCTGGTAGGAAATGAAGTTATTTTATTAACTTTTGTTTGAAGCACTTTTTTTTAGGGGAGGGGGGGGGGGGGGGGGGGGTTTAGTAAGCAGCATCTCTTTTAACGCCACCAGTCATAGCAGCTGTATTGATGTCTAACATTTAATATAGTTTTCTGACATGTTCCAGACTGGGGCACTAGATCAGTATTTGCATGCTTGGTTATATTTTAAATGGAGTTTAACATAACAAATTACATTGTACTGTAATTGTGGTTGGTCCAACTTTTTTTTTCTGAAGTAGCTGCCGACAGTGCCTTCAGCCCCCCCCCGCCCCTCCCCCCGCGCATATGATTACCACAAATGTGATCGTATGCGTTTCAACTCACATAGGCAGTGATTTGCTTTCACTGCCTATTTGTTAAAGGTGTTGAAATTATGCCTTGACCATTAATAAATAAATCAATAAAGGACTACCTTAAATGTGAGTTCAAAATAATTAGTCTTTGTATTTTTCTAGCAATATGAAAAGCAAATGCAAAGACCAAATGTTTCTGCCTGAAAGTACACTTTTATCATATTTGCATTACAGTGCTTTATTATGAATTTATTACAGACAAATGCAAGGAAACAAAAATCAGAATCATATTTAAAATTACATTTAAGTTGCGTAGTCTTTCAATACTGTGAACTTGAACCAGGCTGTATTTTTATTTTGCTATTTGTTTTGTGTTTAGTTGGTGGTTCTTCACTGGTACACTTACGCTAGCTGCCAGTCTATCTGTTGCATTGTACTGCATCATTTATCTAGAGTGGCATTGTGGGATCAGTGATTATAATACAGAATATCCAGCGTTGGTTCCTGTCGCAATTATTACATTTTTAGCTACAACAATCTGGTGAGTTTCCATATATAAGAATTGTTTTTGTGTGCATTCCGTAAATCGTTTTGTCACTTCCATGTTTATTCCTTATACAATACTAATTGGCAAATATGTAATAATTCACTATATTCAATAAACTTAACATGGTACTTAATATAATCCTTATTCATCAAATAAATGACAATATCCACACAAATCTCCCAGCCTAGCCCTGCCTTCTTCAATTCTAATGATTTTTGCACCTATCTACCCCTTGTTCCTCTTTCCCAATGGACTGCAGATGGGCCACTCTGTATAAACACATGATAAATTATACTTGTTTGGTACATGAACTATCAATGTTAATGATTTGTCTCCATTGTTTCAAAAGCTACAATGTTTCTCTATGGCCGACGTGGTCGTTTTTCACACCCTTGCTGTTAATTACCCAGTTTATGGGTGTAGTGATGTTGGTGTCTCTATTTGGATGAACCCATCAAGGTAAGAATGTGAAATCTGTCTCCAAATAGTATTTAACTTTATTTTAAGAGCCAGGGTTGTTCATCTCCTAAGGCTGTGATGGTGAACATTTTTGAACTTGAGTGCCCAGTATTCTACCACAAACCAAGATGAAGCTTGCAAAGTGCTCTCTCATTTCAGAAATATTTCTGCCCATCAATATCAGCCACTATGCCCATTCTTGCTCTCTTTCCCGTCCTGTTAATTCTCTTGCACCAATGGGTTCAAGTAAAAACTGTGCACTAAACTGCCTAATATCCTCAAATGTCAATCTTGGATCATACCATTTACTGGGTTCCCCATAATTGATGTCACTGTAGGCACATTACCATCTCAGAGGTTTTAGGGTGCCTTTTGGCAACTTTGCCTTCGGTTTGCCATCACTGTTCTAAGGCCTAGATATAGCAATCTATATTCTAGCAGTCGAAACGTAGCAGTGTATTGTAAATGTAGGAGTGGATATGGATAGAATATATACTGAAATAACACTTTATCTTTTTGTTACTTGAACAATGAGTCAATTGACTGATTTTATCAGAAAGTATTCCTGTTCACAACTAATCAGTCTTTCCACATGCTTAGAATGTAATAATAATAGAATGTAATAAATATTCTACAAATTGCATCCTAATAATTAACTTGTATTTCTTTTTTGTTTTCTATACAGAAATGAAGTCAAAGCAAGCGAAATAAATGCATACTCTGCGGCAATGAATATATTTATACTATATTTCTCTGATAACGATTTGACCTCATATATAAAGACACCAACTTTTGTGAAGCAGCAAAAGCAACCAATTGATTTAATTTAAATAAATATCTGTTAGTTTTTGCTATATTTCTTATAAGTGCATCTTGTGTATCAAATTGTTGGCATTAAGTAGGTAATTATCAAAGTGAATAGTACATGTTTGATAATAACACATTTAACAGAGATGAACAATTTGTAAAAGTAAGGTGTTCTTTACAGTTAGATTTTGTTATAATAATAATTATATGAAGTGATGAGTACATTTGGGTGATCTTTGGTATCTCTTACATCCTTTTTATATAACACTTTACAGATATTATCCTGTGCTACCTTATTAATCTGCATCAAACTGTTTTTTAAGGCATCCTTATAGATTAAAATGTTGGTTTCTGGATAATGCTGCGCACTGTTTAACGTTGTATACTATTCTTCTGTATATTTTTATTAAGGTGGCAGTATGCATGACACTATCTTTCTTCCTTGAATGGTATTTTCTCCGCCATGTGTGACCCTATTTGATCCTACATTTCCTTTTTCTGCAGTATATATAAAAAAAAAATAATAATAATCCGCTGAGCACAATACAGAAAACTTAATGCAAGTAAGTTGGTAAAATGATCCTTTAGTCGGTTTATGACATGATTCTACGTTAGCTGAGGCTCATGGGAATAATGTAACGCTGTATTCCAAAGACAGGTTTGCTTATATAATGCCATAAATGTAATATTATCTTATTCATACATTTCAGTAATGCATTGTCACTGTATATTGTATGTTAGTGGATATATAAAAAGTATATCATACACCAAGAAGAAAAGTTTTAAATAAATGAAGTGGTCTGATGGGGAAAACAAGGGTTACGGGTTCTTTCGGCATCCTGTCTGCACACAGTAGATAAATATTATTATTATTTTTTTTTTTTTTTTTTACTACCTACGGGTCCGGATCAGTTTCATCCATTTGCTAATATTGACCCAAATGGTCTGTATACTTACTGTGTATTCATTGTTTATTGTGATGTAGGTAATAAATGTTTTATTTTGCTTGTAACACCAATATAACCCAAATTGGTGATTGCTTGCCAACAATGTCTAAACTACATTGGACTTTATTCATGCAGGAGAGCATTGCAGGGAACTGAGAGGAGAATGTCCAACTTAAGGCCAAAATAGTCCAGTTGGGAAATGTCCCAAACTAGGTGAATGGGAGACTTTCTTCCAGCTCTGCTACTTTGGCCTCTCAACTCCCTGCGATTCTCTTTCATGAATAAATCACACTGTGTGACTAGAAGTGATATGCATTAATATTTAGTACTGCTTTCCAAAATGAATGATGCTGTAATATAGTAGATGGCTACTTGAAAAAAAGAAATACTGCAGATTTATTTTATATTATGTCCATTTTTTAATAAAATGTGTTTTTATTTTCTTATTAAAGTTTGGATTCTGTTGGTGTTTATGTCGCTCTTTATTTTTCGATAGATGTATTAAATACAGTTATATTATTGTAGTCATAAATAATGTGTGTGCAAAGTATATATTTGGACTTTGCACTACTGTATTTACCTAGGTACTGTATTTACCAGATTTGACCATTTCCCCTTTATTTTGGATGGAGCTTTACCTAGAGTTGTTTGTAAGTTAGTAAAATGTGAGTGATTTTGATGATAAAGGTAACATAGTAACATAGTAATTTAGGTTGAAAAAAGACACAAGTCCATCAAGTTCAAACCATCTACCTATCATTCCAGCGTTTTGATCCAAAAGAAGGCAAAAAAACTCTTTAAGGAAGCCATTTCGAATTTTGCCTCGTAGGGGGAAAGATTCCTTCTTGACTCCAAAAGGGCAATCAGATTTCTCCTTGGATCAATAAGCTCTATTATTAATGCTTATTCTATTATTAATACCCCTGTATGTTCTGCTTTTCTAAAAAAAAACATCCATTGTGGTTGATAGCACTACCTCTCTTGGCAGTGAGTTCCATAACTTTATTGTCCTTACCGTAAAGAATCCCTTTCTTTGCTGTCTATGAAATATTTGCTCCTCCGGTCTCAGGGGGTGACCTCTTGTTCTTTGTACATTTCTGTTAATGAACAGGTCCCTGGAGAGTTCCTTATATTGGCCCTGCACATATTTATATAATGTTATCATATCCCCTCTAAGACGCCTTTTTTCTAAAGTAAATAAACACAATTTTTTAAGTCTCTCTTCATAACTAAGATCCTCCAATCCCCTTATTAATTTTGTAGCTCTCCTCTGCACTTTTTCTAGTTCCTTAATATCCTTTTTAAGGACTGGTGCCCAGAATTGTACTGCATATTCAAGGTGGGGGTCTTACCATTGATTTGTAAAGAGGCAAGATGATGTCCTCCTGCCGTGAATCTATACCTCGTTTTATACATGCCAATATCTTATAATGCATAACTTTACATTTGTCTATATTGAACCTCATTTGCCACTTTCTTGCCCAGTCCCCCACTCCAAATTTTCTTGTAAAGAAGATTAGTCTTTATTACCTTACCTAATTTTGTGTCATCAGCAAACACAGAGACATGGCACTCAGCACAACATAAGAGATCATTAATAAACATATTAAAAAGGTGATACTGTAAATGTGATTACATTGCAAGAGGATCAGTACAGAAGAGCTGGGTCCTCCTGCACTGACTGTGTCCAGTCATGCAGCTTGATAACTGACACTGAGTTTTTAGTTTGGGGCCAGGACAGCTTGTGATGTCACTCATGTCTGGTGGGCATCTTGCACATGTCCACTCAGCATTCCTATGGATTTCTATATGAGGCCAGAAGATGCTGGAATACGTATCGTACTAACATTTACATTGTTCGAAATGAAGTGTATAATTGCTACATTTGATGATTTGATATATTTATTGTCATTTGCTTTGAACATTAAGACAATGGGGGGGCCAAATAGTTGCGTACGCCAATGTATAAAGCAAATTTGCACTACGTGAACCCATCCCAGACTTCTGGGTAGCACTAACTTAGTGCAGCCCATGTATAATTTTTAATTTTTTTAAAATACCTATGAAATGCATTTTGGCATAGGCACGAATACTTTCACATGAAAGTGGTGGGACGTATATAAAAAAAAAAAAGATCATTAATCACTGTAATACATAAACTGCAATTTTTATTTATTACTTAACCTATATGTTGTGAATTCATTAAGTTGCTCCTTTCAATTTTAGGTGCGATTACAGATTGCATACTTTAGGCTGATTGCCATACATTCCTAACTTTAATTTGATTTGATCTCTTAATCCTAGAAATGATCTTTTAATCTGTCAGGAGAGGAGCACATCATTCTGTGTTTTATTCATTTTCATGTAAGCAAGTAGTTCAGATGTAGGGTTTGTACTCATCATTATATTAATTGGCATTCTTTCTACCGATCCTGGATTAAGGTGACTTAATTAAGTATTAACCAGATACTTTTAAATGCAATCATATTAAAATAATTATTTTTAGAAGCATACGTTCCAGACATTGTGTATGCACTGGATTTAGGATTTTCCTCTCCTCCAGACTCAACCAGGTAGAACAAAAACGGAGAACTCCAAAGTGGAAAAAGTTATTTTTTCTCTGTAAAATATTGAGGTGCAGACAGATAGAAAAGCAGAATATGGGCTCCACGCTTTCTATGCTTCCTTTCCTTTGTCCCCGTATATGCCTTCACCGTTACGACTGTACCTACTGACCGAGCCTGATGTCTTTAGGGTTGTCTTTGACTCTGCTCTCTCCTTTGTCCCCCATGTCCCAACTGCAATCTATGCTGGGGTAAATACTGGGTGTTCAGTGTAGGTGATGGGGAGAAGTCCTGGATGTGCAATGTGGGTATTGGGGCATGCACTGTTAAAAAAAAAATAAAAAAACTGAAATGCCAAAACTTCATATATGGGGGGCCAATCAGTGAAAGCACATGGTCCCTAAAGGCGAATATATGGAGAGGGTTGGAGCTTAGCAGTAAAGATGAATAATAAATAAAAAAAGGTTGAAACATCAAACAATGAACAGCCTTGAGATCCTTGTAAAATGTTGAAATCTTTAATAACAATGAGAGGTAGTGTAGGAGAAAAAGTAAGGGCTAGTTGCCCACGCGTTTGTTGCGCTGGAGCTCATAAGCATGGACTGGGGTGTGGCCTGTGTCTGCAATGTAGGTGATGGGGCATGTCCTGGGAGTACAATGTAGTTGATACAGCATGTACTGGGGTAAGTCATGCATGTGCTGTCTGGGTGCTCTGGCAAGACATGTTCTGCATGTGCTGTCTGGGTGCTCTGGCAAGACTTGTGAGTGCAAGCTCAATGCTGTTTCAAATGCGCAAAGCAGTCCTGTGGAAAGTTATGTGGATGCAATCAGATACTGTGGGTGCAATGGCAAGGGATGTGGGGGTAATAATGAAAGGAGAAATGGAGTGAATGGGGGCAGAGGAAGTAAATAAAAACCAGAAATGTATTTTTTCAATAAAATGTTTTATTATCTCGTAACCAAACCACTGTGACTGACTGGGGTGGCCCGCACAGGGCACCTGAACACCCAAGACCAACCCTGATCTTATCACTTAACCTACCAGAACAACCATTAATTAACCTTTAGCCAAACCCACTTCGCACTCATCTGGGACCTTTCTGGGAACACTTTTGGCCTGAGGACAACACAGAGGTCCTCAGGTCACCCTATGTTGGTTTTGCATAGCAATCAAAAGTTGTTTACTTGTAGCCATAGCTATGGAGATGAGCAACTATCTCAATGTTTATTTCTAAAACTAACGAATGTATTTATTAATAAACGCCATGCTTTTCATTGTTAGATAATCTTTTAACGTTTATCGAATCATGACAGGTGACGCACTGCCATATATTCTCTCCAGACTGGATGAAAGCACAGCAAACAATGTGACAACCGCCAGCAATCCATCTCTTGATCCAGTGTGAAAGCCATGGCTAAATCTTCTTGTTGTGTCTGTCACAGTGGTTTGATCTTATGCAGAGAGTAGCATGATGTAAACTCACATGTGTTGAAGGATGTGCCACTCAAACAGTAAACTGCACTTTAAAGTCCTATTAGAAAAGATCCTGTTCACAAAACATTTTTTATTTTTTTTTCCCGTATGAGAGAGCCTTTCTGCTATAGAGTGTCTGTTGCTATTGCACGGATTGACTCATTATAAATGGATTTGGATCCGGCACTTCAACCGCATTTTACAAATCTCTGAAATCTGGCTACTTTGTATCCCTGAATTCGAGTCTGAATCAGCTCTTTGGGCCATTCAGAGACCAAAACATCGGAACCCTATGGATCAGAATATTTTTGCCATGAAGACCATAGATTTTCAGCTACCGATCACCCCTAAACTTGCTCCGAATTTGGATAAAATAGGCAGAATTCGCCCATTTCAGTTCTCCAAATGTTCGCATTTTTTCCCTTCACATAAATGCCCTAATATCACTTCTGATAATATCCATCATTAGAACATTTTCTTAAACGATGATGTTTGTGTGTGTGTGTGTGTGTGTGTATATATATATATATATATATATATATATATATATATATATATATATAGGTGCAGACCGAATCGTCTACTGGATCTACAAATGTCTATTTTTGTATGAGATAAAAGTTTCGACTATTTGATTGATTGATATTGAAGACCCGTGAGTGCGTGTTTTTTCGTACGATTTTGGATATTCCTACATGTTTGGAGCCACACGGCACCCGGGCACACTGGGCTAATGCTTGGCTGAGTGCACCTGTCCTTGGATTTATATATATATATATATATATATATATATATATATATATATATATATATATATATATATAATTATAGCCATGTAAAACCCAAACAAATTAAAAAAAAAAAAAAAGTGTTGTTGTGCAAAATACATGCCAAGCACCAATGATTAAACACAGTGAAAGGGAAGGTGTACCCATGTACTAAGGTTTTACATAAATAATCTTTAGACTGTGTTGTACACAACCACAGACCATCACCTCTGGATTAACATGGACAATATATGAAAATACAATTGAAATAGCTACATGCACAGGAAATTGATGCAAATGCACAGTAATAGCATATATTACATGGAAATGAACGAATTTATTAGCATACATTAACATGGACCAGAGTTGCCTGAATGGTAAAGGTAGAACCTTTCCTTTTCCTTATTTGTTACATAGGATTGCCACCTTCTACAAAACAAATATCGTGCATGCTACTAACTCCATGGACTTAACATTGGGGTCAATTACAGTTTTTACCGGCCACATGGCAACCATAGTGTTGCACCTACAACATTTATACCATTCAAATGGTTTTTGATCTTGAAGCATTTGAAACTAATTGAACACACGTCTGATAAACTTGCTGTACCCAGACATTTTAGAGATTTCCCCCAGATCTAATTCACTATTTTTATATGAATAGATACAATTATACCATGTGGAAGAGGAGGGGGATAATTCTAAGAAATGATGGCAATATTGGAAATTATATGGATTTTTTTTATATCAAAACCTTGATACCAGGAGGTCATAATATAGATGCTAAAATTGCTGCTTTTTTAATTTTTTTTATATAAGAATCAGGTATATTGTATAACATTGTAATGTCAATTATATTTATTGATTTTATTATATATATAATGTATTATGTTATCATATTTAATGCAATTTTACGTATTATTGATATTGTATAACATTGTAATGTATTATTATTATTATTTTTTTAATATATAATGTAATAATAACAACCTAAATAGTATATAATATAAGTTATAATTAAAATTTGAAATAAAAAGAATAAAAAAAAAAAAAAAAGAATCAGGTATTTATACAATTATAAATTAGATTGTTTTTCTAAATAATTGCATGTGTAATTGTTATTGCTGTATTGGATCATGATGTATTTTTATGTGAAACTTTAGAGTTTACTCAATACAGAGATAATTGTAGGGAATTGAGATGGGAATTTAAAACTTAAGGACAAAGTAGTTGAGTTGGAAAAATTCTCCCATCCAGCTGGTTTAGGGCTCATTGCTATGTCTTGCTAACTATATATTGATTTGAGGAATGCTGCACCATTATTATATGGATGACAACATACTCATGGGTGCTTCCCAATATGTCCAGCTAATTATATATTAATGGGAGCGATACAATACTGACCTGGCTAACTATAAACTAATAGAAGCTACTATATCTGACTGATATAGGAGCTATACAGTACAACCTTCATTGTCTGTCCAGCGATTTACTGAAAGGATCTGTTAATCATACATTTTCTATTCTTGCCTCAGGAGCAGAAATAGCTAGCTGTGGCTCTTCTAAGGTCTATGAATTGCATACCATTACATAGCCCAGCGGAAGCTGATACAATGAAACATGTTGTATGGGGAGAGTTACCGCTACTGTCAAAACAATAGAGACCGGTCTATCTGCTCAGAGTAACAACCCATTTTGTATGTTGACGGCCTTTCCACTTTGGAATAGACCATCATTCTGCAGATGGAACTGTGTTTCTAAACACTGGATACTTTTATTCAGCTTGATACTGTTGCTCTGAGATTAATATGGAGCTTTGTTTTTGAGTGTGCTTTTACTTTTTGCTCATGAGAAGCATTAAACTAGTGTTTTTACAGTATAGTACAGTACTACTGCTTTTTATTAGCTGCTTTTATTGGGCAAACTAATTTCAGGAGGAGGGTAGCATATTAATGGGCAAGCTTACAGTGGCATATGAATTGGCTAATTGGCTGTCATATTAATTGGCAAGCTGGCTGTGGAAGATTTATTGGCAATCTAACACTGGCCTATTAATATGCAAACTGGCTGTGGCATATTAATGGGCAACTTGGCTGTGACATATTAATGGGAAAACTAACAGTGGCATATTAATGGCCAAACTAACAGTGGCATATTAATGGTCAAACTGACAGTGGCATATTACTGGACAAACCAGCACTGGCATATTAATGGGCAAAGTGGTGGTGGCATACTAATAGACAAACTAACTGTGGCATAATGGACAAACTGGCTGTGGCATATTTATGGGCAAAATAACTGGCATATTAATGGACAAACTATTAGTGGCATATCAATGGGCAACCTGGCTGCAGCATATTAATGGGCAAACTAACAGTGGCATATTAATGGACAAACTAACACTGGAATATTAATGGGCAAACTGGCTGCGGCATATTAATGGGCAAACTAGCACTGGCATATTCATGGTCAAACGGGCTGTGGCATATTTATGGACAAACCAACACTGGCATATTAATGGGCAAAGTGGTGGTGTCATATTAATGGACAAACTAACGGTGGCATATTAATGGGCAAACTGGCTGCAGCATATTAATGGGCAAACTAACAGTGATATATTAATGGTCAAACTGGCTGTGGCATATTAATGGACAAACTAACACTGGCATATTAATGGATAAGCTATCAGTGGCATATTAATGGGCAAACTGGCTGCAGCATATTAATCGGCAAACTAACAGTGGCATATTATTGGACAAACTAACACTGGCATATTAATGGACAAATTGGCTGGGACATATTAATGGTGAAATTGGCTGTGACATTTTAATGGACAAACTAACTTTGGTATAATGGACAAATTGGCTGTGGCATATTAATTGGCAAGCTGACTGGCAGATTTATTGGCAAACTAACACTGGCATATTAATGTGCAAACTGGCTGTGGCATATTAATGGGCAACTTGGCTGTGGCACTTTAATGGGAAACTAATACTGGCATATTAATGGGCAAACTAACACTGGCATATTAATGGACTAACCAACACTGGTATATTAACGGACAAACTAACAGTGGCATAATGGACAAACTAAAAGTGTCATATAAATGGGAAAACTGGCTACGGCATATTAATGGACAAACTAACACTGGCATATTCATGGTCGAACGGGCAGTGGCATATTTATGGACAAACTAACACTGGCATATTAATGGGCGAAGTGGTGGTGTCATATGAATGGACAAACTAACTGGCATATTAATGGGTAAACTGGCTGCAGCATATTAATGGGCAAACTAACAGTGATATATTAATGGTCAAAGTGGCTGTGGCATATTAATGGGCAAACTGACACTGGAATATTAATGGATAAGCTATCAGTGGCAAATTAATGGGCAAACTGGCTGCAGCATATTAATTGGCAAACTAACAGTGGCATATTAATTGGCAAACTAACACTGGCATATTAATGGGCAAATTCGCTGTGACATATTAATGGTGAAATTGGCATTTTAATGGACAAACTGTTTTTAGTGTAATGGACAAATTGGCTGTGGCATATTAATTAGCAAGCTGACTGTGGCAGATTTATTGACAAACTAGCACTGGCATATTAATGGTCAAACAGGCAGTGGCATAATAATGGACAAACCAACACTGGCATATTAATGGGCAACTTGGCTGTGACATTTTAATGGGTAAACTAACAGTGGCATAAAATCCAAACTAACACCGGCATATTAATGGGCAAACCAACACTGGCATTTTAATGGACAAACTAACAGTAGAATAATGTACAAACTAACAGGCATATTAATGGAAAAACTAACAGTGACATATTAATGGGCAACTTGGCTGTGCAAATTTTATGGGAAAACTAACAGTGGCATATTAATGGTGAAACTAACACTGGCATATTAATGGGCAAACCAACACTGGCATTTTAATGGACAAACTAACAGTGGCATAATATACAAACTAACAGTGGCATATTAATGGGCAAACTGGCTGCAGCATATTAATGGGCAAACTAACACTGGCATATTAATGGTAAAACGGGCAGTGGCATATTAATGGGCAAACTGTCTGCAGCATATTAATGGGCAAACTAACAGTGGCATATTAATGCACAAACTACCAGTGGCATATTAATGGGCAAACTGGCTGCAGCATATTAATAGGCAAACTAACAGTGGCATATTAATGGACAAACTATCAATGGCATATTAATGGACAAACTATCAATGGCATATTAATGGACAAACTGGCTGTGGCATATTAATGGACAAACTATCAGTGGCATATTAATGGGAAAACTGGGTGCAGCATATTCATGGGCAAACTAACAGTGGCATATTGATGGACAAACTAACACTGGCATATAAATGGGCAAATTGGCTGTGACATTTTAATGGCCAAACTAACTTTGGTATAATGGACAAACTGGTTGTGGCATATTAATGGACAAACTATCAGTGGAATATTAATAGGCAAACTGGCTGTGGCATATTTATTGGCAAAGTGGCTGTGGCATATGAATGGGCAAACTAACACTGGCATATTAATGGACAAACTACCAGTGACATATTAATGGGCCAACTAATAGTGGCATAATGGTCACACTGGCTGTGGCATGTTAGTGGACAAACTATCAGCGACATATTAATGGGCAAACTGGCTGTGGCATATTTGTGGGCAAATTGGCTGTGGCATATTAATGGGCATACTAACACTGGAATATTAATGGACAAACTACCAGTGACATATTAATGGGCCAATGGTGGCATAATGGTCACACTGGCTGTGGCATGTTAGTGGACAAACTATCAGCGGCATATTAATGGGAAAACTGGCTGAGGCAAATTAATGGACAAGCTAACAGTGGCATATTAATCGACAAACTAACAGTGGTATATTTTAATGGGCAATCTGTGGCATATTTAATGGACAAGCTGTGGCATATTTTAATAGGCAAACTGGCTGTTGCATATGTAAATGGAAAAGTGACTATGGTATGTTAATTGGTACCTGACAGTGGCTTATTTTAATTGGCAAAGTGATGCTGTGGCGTTTTATGTTGGGCAAAACAACATGTACTCTAGGAGAAAGTGACACTGTGGCATGCCAAAATGTGTGGGTACAACATGAGTGCAAGCCAAGTGCTGTGGGTGAAATATAGGTCTATGGTAAGTGCTGTTGTTACTGTATAGTGCGTTATAAAGTCCTTTAGGTGCAATGAGGATGTAGAGGAAGGGAATAAATGCAAGAAATGCAATTTTTCAATAACATTTTTATTACATGTGAAAATAGTTGAATATAATATTAACAGGTTCATATAAGTCTAAATGCAACTAGTTATACACATAGAGAGAGAGAGTGATTGATGTCTCTGTGGATAGATAGGCTTGTGATATGTGTGTGTATAAATATATATATTTATTGTTTTATAATTGTAAAATAGATGAATGTGGCCTGCGTCACCTTACGGGGCATAATTAATGGGGGTAACGTGTGTGGAATTTTTATTGGGCTCCCGTGTGTGACATAATTACCCATGTGTGGCATAATTATGGAGCTCCTGTGTGAGGCATAATTATGGAGCTCCTGTGAATGGCATTATTAAATCGGGCTCCTGTATGTGGCATAATTTATAGGGCCATCTGCCTGGCATTACTAAGGAATCAGTTTGACATGATGTTAGAGGAAATCCAGGGGGGTAACACCAACCCTAGTGACGCTGATTCTTTTTAGACTGTTTCTCCAAACAGGGGGCATGACGTCACGGCGAGTGACACTGAGGGAGGAGAAGCGCGTGGTCACCTGTCTGTGGAGCCGCACGTGTGATGACATCCCTGCCTGGCATGGGGGCTGGATCCCAACCTTGCTCCATGACTCCCGGCGATTACCGGGGACACAGGAGATGTGCTCCGCAGTGGAGCCTGACTCAGTTCCAGCTAGCATGTTTTCTGTATATTGTACATGTGTTTAAAATATATTAGCATCACACTGCCTCTGCCGGCTTGCCACCTGTCAGTGATCATAATGTTGGGGATAACCAGTGTGTATATAAATTGGGGTGTTATCGCTACTTTGCATGCCCAATAGCACAATCACTATTGATCACTAACTGACAGCGCTACTGTGCATAATGCTGCACATGCACAGTATGGATTCTATGTTGGGGTCCAATCTCTAAAATGTAGCCGACAATTTAAGTGGAATAAAAAGGCATTAATAGCAGAGTTGGGAAAAATAGCTCTAATTGGCCTAATTTTCCAGCTGAGTTTTGCACTTCACTTGGCAGTTCAGCACAGTTCCCATTTCAGTGAAAAGACCCGTTTCTGAATTGCACACAGTCCCATGCAAGCAGCATAGGGCACTGTGTTTATGTTTCGAGGAGGTCCTACAATACTGCTCTGAGGATACCTTCTCCGTCCACACTATGTGTAGGTGTTGCCATTGTAACCCTATCCACCTCCTGGCTAGAGCTTTCTGACGTCTACAACAAAACCATCCCTATAAGAGGGATCAGAGCCAGAGCTTGGAACAAAAAGGGAGCAGGAGATTCCAATTGACAAATCCTAACACACTAGCTCTGCTTTTGGTAACAGGAGGACTAAGTAAAGCTGTGGATGTGGTAAGATGTGATTTTATGATTTGCCTGCTTAGTATACTGACTTTATAGTGTCTTACTGTGACTGAAATTAGGCTTGTCAGCAGTAGATGAGACAAAAGACCTGTAAGTATATTACAATATTTACAACTGATCAACTAGTTATAGAGCTGCATTTGCCAGATATAGTAATCCATTAAATGCTCATCAAGTCACAATATTACTGGGTACTAAATACATTAATACAATATATTTCTATTTAATGCCAATTCTTCTAACGCTGCAATAAAAAATATGCTTTTTATATAAGAACTGTATCATAGCAGATTATTCAGTATATCAAACTAAATTTTGATTTTAGAATTTAGGAAAGTTACACCCAGAGTAGTGTGTGTGTGTTTCCTCCCCCCCCCCCCCCCCCCCCAATATTCATAACTTGGAAAATAAAAAAAATGTTCTTAACAAAATAAAAAAATTCTGTGTTTCAGATTCGGAAAGATCATGGCAGAGGAAACCAAGCTAGACATTTTGTCATCCTCGGACCAGCAACAGAAAGCAGAGGGAAAGAAATTACATTTCAATTTAATTCATAACTACCCCCAGAAAAATGCAGAGATACTAAGCAGCCAGTACGGGTTCAATATCTTTTTGGCCGGACTTCTTCTGATGTTTGCTTGGGCTATCCATGCTGTGGGGATAACCGACAGAGATCTGCTCTCGTACCTTATCACACTCATGCTAATACAGTTGGTCTGGATGCTTTGGTACATTTTTGGAAGCTACAGTCAAAGACGATCAATCATAGAGAAAGACACTGATGCTGGAGCGAGGTGGCTAAGATGTAAGTGATACGCTGCCTGTAGATAAAGTTATTATGCAGACAGGATTCCTGGCAGTGAAACATATTGGTCATGCTGGAGAGCTAGCTCAGCTTGTTAATGTTCCAACTGTACAATTTGATTGGGGTGGGTCAACTCAGCCCTTCATATGCTTTGGACTTCTCATCTACACACACACACACACACACACACACACACATATATATATATATATATATATATATATATATATATATAGGTAGTGTATTGAGAAGAGAATTGCTAACTTAAGGCCAAAGTCGCCGAAGTGGAAAAATTCTCCCATTCTGCTATCCTTTAAACTCTGCTATTTGGGCCTTATATTTGCAATTGCCTTCTCAATTCCCTGCAATACCCTCTTTCATGCAAAATGCCCGTGACTTTCTTGAATATATTATGTTATGGAATTTTGTAAAAGGAGATAACAAGTTCATTTGAAACATTGGATTTACTTATCTGCTTTTACAGTCTGATATATATTGCGATATGGTGCAACCCGTCTTGTACTCTTAGACACACTGGCTATCTTAAAACACTTTAGAGCACTTTCTTTCACTTGTCTTGTCTTTGTATATTTAAGCTATCTTATTTATATTATTAAAAGTTACGTTTTATTCAGAGATTTCAATCTCATACATTGCTAATGTAGTTGTCCCCTTGGGTTACCCCCATTTGAAGTCTATAATATTGTGAGGCTTCAATCTCTAAAAACCAAGATTCAGGCTCTTTTTTCCTCTAAATTATTACTCCCTATACAACCAAGCATTTTGCTAGAACTTCATGCTGCTTTATTATACTGTCTGCTTTTAAGTCCTCTGAAATAATAACCCCATAAACCCCTTTCCTCAAATGTTGAAGATAGGACTGTACCAAATATTCTATATTCTGCCCAAAGTGCATTATCTTGCACTTATCCACAATAAACATCAGTTGCCACAGCTATGATTTATTTTCATTATTCCAGAGCAAGGATTGGAAGTCTACAACCCTCCATGACATAACCATCAACTTGCCAATGTCAACTTAATTTCTTTCTATTGTTGAAGCAGTTTTTCAGTTTAAAGCATACTCTAGGAACCAGGCTCCAATACTCACTCACTGTTCCTGTAGCGAACGTCATCCAGTTTCAAATGAAATAAATAGAAGCGGTTCTAGATAACCCATAATGATTTTATGGGACAATGAGCAACTCTTCTCTGCAGGAACAGCTTGTCGACTGATAGCCTTTGCTTATTGGCTTAAGGCATTCTGGCAACATTTGCTCATTGGCTGATTAAGGTAGGGAAGTAAAATGCGGTATTGTCCGGTAGCGTGGAGAAGGTTTATTGTTATAAAACGTTTTGCTTATTAAATTATTTTTAAAGTTAACGACAGATCAAATAATGACACGACTAGTTCTGGTTTCAAAATGTGGTGCAATTGCCATAGAAAGAAAGAAAAAGAATATTCCGTTGTTTACTTCACTATTAGAACTTTGGTCTCACTCAAATGAGGTCTCCACTCTGCACATGCGTAGTTACGTGTGTCTTGTAAACTACAAACAAACATTAGGTTTGTTTTGATTTCAGCAGTGAATAATGGAAAAAGTTGTTATTAAAGGACAACTGTAGCAAAACGTTAACTTATGTTTAATTAAAAGATTGAATCAAGTGTAGATGATTTATACAGAAAATCTTTTTCTTGAGCCTTCTTTACCCCATATAGTTCTCTCAGGGGGCAGACATGAATTTAGAATCTTGGGTCAGATCTTTACTCACCTTCATTCAGATGACCCGTCTGACCAAAGATTCTAAACAAAATGTCTGCCTCCTTGTGGAGCTAAACAGGGGAAAAGATGGCTCAATAAGGTACTTTATTTTTTAATCTTTCATTAAAGCATTTCTATATAAAATGCCTACATTTGATGCAATCCATGAATTAAACACAACTTTTTTTGTTTGCTACAGTTGTCCTTTAAATTGTCAGCAATACTAACTACGCTTTATTAAAAATTTTAGCACCATCAGTGACATCACCTATGGCTTGACATGCCATTGAATTGGTTTTCAGTGGGAAATGTGTAATTTGCATATCAAGCCACAGGTGATGTAATAAGCAGGAGACTCCCCTGGACACATTAAAAAACACATTTTTCTCTTAATTTAGTAATTTGCTTGCAATTCTGCTAACACAATGTATAGGACATCTTCAATCATTTTATATTCTCTACATTCCCAGTAAAAGAAATGTTTAGGTGATACAGTCCCTTTAACACAATTTTCACCCAACGATGGGTTTCCTCTGGAAATATCTAATGTATTGATTTACTAAAGCATTACATTTTCCACTTACCAAGAAATGATACATTTTTTTTTGTAACTAAATTACTTTTTCATCTTTTTTTAATGCAGGTGGCATCACCCTATTTGCAGTTATCACTCTTATTTTGGATTCTTTCAAAATTGGGTATTACATTGGATACTCTGAGTGTTTATCGATAACCGAAGGGATTTTTCCAGTTACCCATACGATTCACACAATATTACAGGTAGGGCATATTTCTATTACCCATACATTGATACAATATGAATAAGGATTACTTGGATATATTATTTTCTTGTATGGATCTGTTTAGCTTTCGTCTGGATACTCAATTTCTTGTTAATGAAGCCACATGACTGTGCGTCTGCACCAAAGTGCAATGAATTATCTATTGTTCATCGACATGAACCCTTGTCCTGTAATTGTTAGGTATTCCATATTCTTAATGCTTGGTCCTTTCATGATCGAAACCTGCTATTACCATCTATCTATTCATTGTGACGGACACTTGCTTGTCTAATCTCATAATGTCTTGATGACTCAAAAGAGATTTCACATCACAGACTGCAAATCACTGTACTTAGTCAGTTTGCATTATACTTGGAACTGTTTATAAGTGGAGTGGTTGTTTTTCTATAGGTGTGCTGGATATGCTGTGGATATGTACCCGCTGTTCTGTAGAATGTATAATTCATGCATGTTTAAAGACAAAGCAGATTTTAAATGAATTGTAGTGCCCATGAGATCAACTCCTTGATAAATTAGAGGAACTGTATCACCCGAGTATTGTTTTTACTGTGCAGAGTATAAAAAATGATTGAAAATGATCTATACATTTTAATAGCAAAACTGCAAGCAAATTCCTAAATTAGGAGAAAAATGTGTTTTAAATGTGTCTGTGGAGTTTCCTGCTTGTGACATCACCTGTGGCACGGTATGCAAATTAACTACTTTTCATGGGAAATGTGGGATTTTAATACCATCTGGAGACTCCACAGAAACTTCAGAAAAATCCATTTTTCTCCTAATTTAGGCAGTTTTGTTAACACAATGTATAGATCATTTTCAGTAATTTCTTATGCTCTATATTCACGGTAAGAACAATGTTCAGGTTATACAGTCCATTTATATGTGACACTTGTATTCTACATTCTGCAGGGGAACATGTGAAAGTGGTGGGAAAAACCTGGGTACTTTGCACAGACTCTTGAGCAACATATGCATGTAGGTTTGCCCCCCAGCCAGTATTTTATGGCAGGCTAGTAGAAAATTGCCTCAAGGCCAATGTTAAGTCTACCGAGGCCGGTATTTTTTTGGGGAAAGAAAAGGTGGCAACTCTATATGCATGCGCGGGTTGCAAATATAGTTTGGAATACTTTGCTTGTTTTAAATGTATCTGGTGTTCCTCCCAGGATCCAGCCAAATGCTGGGGAGCTGAGTGGGAGGATCAGCAGAAGCTGCAAACCTGATATTTGTAAATGAAACATACTTAGAATGGAGAAATTACAATTTGAATGAATATGTTTTTTTACTGCATATTAAAGTTAAACCATAATAAAAATAAATGTAAGACATTGTCAAGTCAGTGTAGCCCTTTAAATGAGAGTTGAGCAATCAGTGTTTTTCTGTCTGGGATTCTTGCCTGAGCTTTATGGGAGTGCTACTCATCTTGCAGCTGGAAAGCTACAGACTGCCCATACCTGCTTTTAACAGCTACTGCAATTGTTTTTCTACATGGCTAAGGAATGTTGATTCCATGTAACATAATCTTGATCGGTCAAGATAACCAGGACGGGCCAATCCCATGAGCCTGAAATACAGACATTTCCCCTCTACTACTGTTTTTTTTTTTTGGCATATTTTACATAGATAAAGCCATTAATGGCCTTTTTACCCCAGCGTAAAATAAGAGAAAACAAAAGAAAGTGTCAGTGTAACACACGTGAAATGCTTACTGACAAGCAATATGTCAGTGCTACATGCAGATCATAAACAAATAATGATATCCACCTCCAAGGCCTCTGTAATGATTCCCTGCAATAAATACAGTACCACAAAGAAATCCAACAAAAAAATAAGAGCCACTAAACCATGTTAGCCAGCAGTCCTGAATTTGCCGGGACTGTCCTGTCTTTAAGGCCCTGTCGTGTCAAATTCGAGTCTGTCCAGCTTGGCTGCTGCCTGTGCACTGTGAATTGTACTGATCACGGACAGCACTGCATTTAAACCGTATATATCCATTAGACAGTCTAAATGCTGAAAAATTGAGCTCCAGACACCTCTTACCTCTACTGAAGGGCAGTCTCGCACGGTCATGCAACGTTGCATGATGCCACGTGGTGTCAGGTGCTCCCACCCCTCGTGTCCCAGGACATACTTCCAAAGTTGCAAAGTATTCTAAAGTTGAAAAAAATAAATCAGATTTAATCATCAGGTTCCGTGTATGGGAGAAAAAAAAAAAACAATGGATGTACCAGGTATGTCATAGAAAACATGTCTCTTAGTGACAGTGGACGTACACGGTATTTCATCCCGTGAAACCCTCACAGGCAGCAATCAATGGTAGCTGCCTTGATATCGAGGCATCATGCAACACCAAAGTTTAACACCCCCAGGGCATCATGATCACACCACTGAGTGATCGTGGGAGCCATATTTGATGGTAGCATGCCCCTCCAATATGGCACTGCCCTGTAGCCGGCAAGAGGCGATGGAAGTGATAAGAAATTCCCTAAGGGCAATCAGCAACATTGCATTGGAAAAAAAAAGTTAAAACGAACCTTTAATCTAAATTAACCCTACATCTAGGGTTAGGATTGCATTTAGAGTTACAGATGGGTTAGGGTTAAGGTCATGAAGGTTGGTGTCAAAAGGTCACTGTAGGAGACAATGGTTAGGAAACAAAAAACGCTATTTTGGGATATTGCATTAGAACTTGCAAAAACATGTAAACATATTTCTAAACGCAGGACAAATCATAGAAACTATTTAGACAGGGTCTTGTTTACAGTTTATAACTGTATAAATAATGGTATCAAATGGTATCAAATAATGGTAAGCCCTTTATATGGTAATAAAAGCCATATATAATATGTGTGGGTACATGAAATGAGAGTGGAAAATTACAGCTAAAAACAAACACCGCAGAAATATTAAAACAGCCATGGTCACAAAGGGTATAACAATTTCAAAATAGTCTTATCATTAAGGGGTTAAATAGCACCCATTAAAGTACTTGGCATTTTGCATCCATACTCATGCACTTAATATAAGAATAATTTCTAGATTCTCTTAAAGACACTCTGTCAATCTAAACATTGATTATATTGTGAATGTAAATAATAAAATATGATGAAACATGATCTCTAGATGGTGTTAGCAGACCTGCAATCAAATGCATAAAAAAAAGAGAAACGTGTTTTAAAAGTGTCTGTTGGGTGTCCTGCCTATGGCTTCATCTGTGGACTGATAAGCAAATGACACATTGAAAATTATTAACATCACATATAATAAATGTCTCTTATTTTATGCATGTGCTTGGAATTCTACTAACGCAATGTATAGATCATTTTTCAGCATCCTTTATTCTCTGCAGTCATTGTACGAGTAATGTTTAGGGTGGCAGATGCCTTTGAAGAAGAAAGATGTGTTGTTTTTTTTAAGTTTAAAGGGAATTTCCAATTATTTTCTATCCTGAACTATTTTTTTTTTTACTTATTTAATTGTAAACCCAAGCACAGATATGTATTAAACTTAAATTCATTTTAAGAATCACTAAACTCAAAGTGGCATTAGGATCTATTCAATAAAGAGAGAATGGAAGAGAATTGAGATGGGAAAATTTCTCCTGTTAAGAGGCACTGGAGACTTTTTCGACCCTGGCTACATTGGCCTAAAGTTTGAAATTCCCATCTCAATCCCCTGCAGTTTCATTGTTATGCAGTAGAGTAGACACTTTTATTTCTGTGCATGAGAATGAAAATTGGGACTGAAGGATCGTGGCCCTTAAACAGCTGCGAGGTAACTAGCATCATAGGAAATCAACCATGGCACTCCAGCTGTGTGGACTGCACTTGGTTTCGCGACCAGGTCACTCCAGCAGTTAGTACGCTGACAGTTCACACGGCTATTTTGGTGCTGAACGCTCAGTGCCAAATACTAACCTCCCCAATAAATGGATCCCCTCTTACCCTAAGACTACCCCTAACCCTAATACTGAACCCTGATACTAACCCTGATCCCTAATACTATGCCTAAACAAGCCCTAAAAATAACCTACACCCTTAAAACTAACCTTCCTCGAAGGAGCGCCTGACAGTGATTCACCAGTGATGCACTGTTAGGTGCTCAAACTCCTGAAATGAAGTCGACGCAATAAAGTGTATAACTGTCCCATTCCATGATGTGTAACTTAATTGTTAAAATAAGGTTACCATATCCCGATGACCAGAAAAAGCAACACATACCCGCATCCCTTGCCATTGCACCCACAACACCCATTGCACTCACAGGACTTGTCCCCAGCACTTATTGCACTCACAGGACTTGCTCCCAGCACATATTGCACTCACAGGACTTGCCCAGAACATATTGCACTCACAGGACTTGCCCAGAACAAATTGAACTCACATGACTTTCCCCCACCACAAAGATTGGATTCACAGGAGCTGCACCCAGCTCCTGGCACCTGTTATGCACTCCCTCAGCATCTGAGCAGGAATGAGCATCGGGAGGTCATGTGACCACCAACACTCTGGCGTGCAGGGAGCACAAGGCAAAATAAGAAGATGTCTGTGCAGCGCAAAACACAATCTACTCTCCTTATTGGCAGGGAAGTATTTAACAGCACCAGCCATTAATTATCTTTTGCAGGAGAGGTAAATCAGACTGCTGCAACACTAGAACTGGATTCCTCACCTGCAGTCTCCCAGCAATCTCCAAAACGTGGAGTGGAGCACTGGCCCACCCTAATCTCCAAGTGCTCCACCCCAGGGCCCAAAACATACACTTACATAAAGTGTGAATACTTAACACAACACATTTCCCTGGGGCTAATCTTCTTCATAACATCAAGTAGGAATCGTGCTGTATTTGGGGAGATATATATATTCCATTATGCACAATTCCTTGCTTTCAGTCACATATCCTCCCCGCCAGCTCAGATCTAGTGGGTTGAGCGACCATGGACATTAACGAGTCCGTCCGTGACAGTCCATCAGCATTTCCCTGTTTACATCCAGCCCTATGTTCTATGGGAAAATTACAGGGTTGCAAACTATGAAGTTGGCTGGTCACTCTACTATTCTTTCCCCTGGACTGGCTCATCCAAGTAAGAGGTGCGTGATCTGAATCTTCTTCCCAAGAGATAGTATTTGAGTGTTTCTACTGCCCACTTTATAGCAAGACACTCCTTCTCAAATATAGAGTAGTTTCTTTCTTGGAGATTTAGCTTCCTGCTTGAATACAATATGGGGTGCTCCTCACCCTGAATTTCCTGAGAGAAGACTGCACCAAGACCTACCATCAGATGCATCTGTCTGTAACATGATTTTTTTTTTTAGAGAAATCATGTTACCAATACTGGTTGGGAATAATTAGCTTCTTTAAGCTTTCTGAACACTTGTTCAGTCTCTGGGGACCATTTTACCACTACAGGAGCATTAGCTTTAGTAAGGTCAGTTAATGGGCTTTCGATGGTAGCAAAGTCGAATATAAACCTCCTATAATGTCCAATGAGACCAAGAAATGTTCTCACCTGTTTCTTCGTTAGTGGTCTTGACCAATTTCACATGGCTTCACTTTTAGCAACATGGGGCTTCAATAGTGCTTCCCCTATCAATGGAGTAACCCAAATATATGGCTTCCTGTTGGCCAATTGTCAATTTACTGGTGTTAGCGGTTAGGCCAGCGTTTTGTATCGAGTTTAGAACAGCCTGTACTTTTGGATGGTGAGATTCCCAATCCTCACTATGTATTACAACGTCATCCAAGTATGCGGCTGCATATCGCACATGAGGCTTTAGTATTCTGTCCAACATTCTTTGGAATGTGGCGGGGGCACCATGCAAGCCAAAAGGCAAAACTTTGTACCGAAA
Organism: Pelodytes ibericus; assembly: GCA_036172795.1. NCBI lineage: Eukaryota > Metazoa > Chordata > Amphibia > Anura > Pelodytidae > Pelodytes > Pelodytes ibericus. The sequence goes on along the minus strand of CM069863.1, from coordinate 168,258,381 downwards.
AAGGCCATCGGTGGTAGAAAATGCAGTCTTTTCTTTTGCTCGCTCTGTGAGAGGTACTTGCTAATAACCTTTGGTTAATTCTAGTGTAGTGAGGTACCGGGCTCTCCCAAGTCATTCCACTAGCTCATCTACTCTAGGCATGTGGTATGCATCAAACTTAGATGCACAATTGGACTGCACCAGTCACTTTGTGACTCCTCATTTATCCCAAGATCTAACACTTTCTTAACGTCTGCTCTGATAGCTTCTGTGCTCCTCATTTATTCTGTATGGTTTAAGACTAACCCTTTTTCCTGGTTCTGTCACAGTATCATGTTTAATCACACTAGTCCTTCCTGGGACTGAGGAGAACAAACCTTTATTTAATCTAATAAACTCCTTCATGTCCCATGTCTGGTGTATGGACAGGGTCTCTGAGATATTTACTGCTTGGTCATTTTTACACTTATCAGGGAAGGCTGAAGCTTCTGTAACAACAAGAACCTCCCTTACTTTCCATGGATTTAGCAAATTGACATGGTATAATTGCACTTCCTATCGTCTGTCTGGCTGCCTTACTTGGTTACTTACCTCTCCCACTCTTTCAATAATCTTTTAGGGCCCATGCCACGTTGCCAAGAATTTGTTCTCTACTGTGGGAATTAGAACTAGCACTCTGTCTCCTGGTTGAAAGACACGAATTCTAGCATTCTTATTATAGCTATTTTGCTGATTTTGTTGAGCCTTTTGCATATGTTCCCTGACAATTCGCATGACAGCTTCCATACATTCCTGCATCTGGGCTATATGTTCTATCACACCGCGATGTGGGGGAACTTCTTGTTCCCAGGTTTCCTTCGCTATGTCAAGTAATCCCCTGGGGTGCCTGCCATATAATAATTCAAAAGGTGAGAAACCAGTAGAGGCCTGAGGTACTTCTCTAATGGCAAACATAAGATAGGACAATAGATAGTCCCAATTTTCCCATCTTTATCAATTACCTTGCGCAGCATTCTGAATCGCTCAACTAAACCATCAGTTTGTGGGTGATACACAGAGGTTTTGAGGTGTTTAATGTTAAGGAGCTTTTGCGTATTACCTTTGTAACTTTGGACATGAATGGCGTACATTAACTCTTTAGCAATAGATTTTGCTGAGGTTGTATGCACAGATAACAGGAAGCATAGTCTAGTATTACCAATATGTACTGATGCCCCCCTAGTGAACTTTATCAGGGGACCCAAAAAATCCATAGCAATACGTTCAAACGGGACTTCAATAACAGGCAAGGGTACTAATGGGCTACGGTATGTTGTAAAAGGTTCAGTAACCTGATATTCAGGACATGACGAACAGTATTTTACAATTGCTGCAATTGCCCCTGGCTAATAGAATCTCCTCTAAACTCGCTCTCTTGTTTTGCCAACCCCTAGGTGGCCGCCAGGAACATGGCTATGTGCCAGGTTTAACACAGTGCGCCCATAGGCTTGTGGTACTAACAGCTGCTTTCTAATAACAGACTCCTTTTTCTCAACCCTGTACAACAGATCATTATCCACTTCAAAATAAGGGTAAGTAAGGGATTTTCCTGGATTGACAGGGGATCCATTCCTTATTGAAATATTATTCCTGGCCACCAATAATGTTGGGTCAGACCAGGACTAACTTCTAAATCAATTAAATCTATTTCTGGATCAGAACTAATAGAGAGCCCTACATTACCCTGCTCTGGGTTTTCACCAATTAATCTTTCTATAGGCCCATAATCACACTCTAGTTCATCTGCCAGTGTGTCTGCAAGAGGAAAGCCGTTATTCTGTTCCTCTGATGGGTTTTAAACACATGCCCATAGGTTTAGAAAATGAGGAAAATCCCTTCCAATGATCATCATCAATTTTGATAGCAGCCCTACTCGGTAATTTACAGATCCACTTAACAAGTACATTGGAAGTAGGGTAGTTGTACACAAGCAATATCAACTTTTTGGGAGTTATAAATTTGCGTATCCTGTAATAAGGACTGGTCTAGAAGGATGGCCATACTCCCTGAATCTAGTAATGCTTGTATCGCTCTCCCTTGCACATTCACAGTACACCCAGGGTGATTATTCAAATATCCATTTTTGTTTGCAGAACATACAGACTGAGAATAAAGTGAAATACCATCCCAGTTATGACCAAAATTACACTCCATTGGTGCAACATTTTCAGGACAGTCGTTTGCAATATGCCCAAAGTTTCTGCATTTAAAGCATTTCACACCATAAGTATTACTTTTTGCTTCCCTTACAGGCTCTTCCCATCTCACAATGTCTTTTTATATTTTAACAACGTCTCTCGGGTAATCAAAACCCATTCTCACATCAAAAGACCCGCTTTTTCCTGGAACATTCTTACCAGATTCACTGGGGCTGTGGATCTTCGGGTTCTTGGATCGCTCTTGGCCAGGAGGTTGCAGTAGTTCTCCCACTGCCATGTACCTTTCAACCAACACAACCAATTGGTCTGCTGTTTGGGGATCACTCTGAGTGACCCATTGACAAAGGGTTTGGGACAGTTCATCGTGGCTGCATTAACGCAGACGCTTTATTGTCCCCTCTCGTGCGATGGCCAGTTCATAGCGTGAGAGGTCATCGCGGGACAGTTTATCGCTGGATCGATGAAGGTGAGTATTATTAACAGGGGGTCATTTTAGTATTAGTGTTCATGGGGGGGATAAGGTATTAGGGTTAATTTTAGTATTAGGGTTTGGGGCGTTAATTTTTGTATTAGGGTTTGTGGGGGGGGGGTTAATTTTAGTATTAGGGTTCGAGGGGGGTAATTTTAGTATTAGGGTTTGGGAATTCAATTTTAGTATTAGGGTGGGGGGTTAATTTATTGGGGGGGGGGTGTACATTTGTAAGCGCTGACAATTCAGCACTGAACTTTCAGTGCTTACATAGTCGCGATGAAGCGGTCGTATGGATCAAATGTCAGCTGTGAAGCAGCCGCGAATAAGTGTCCTAGACCGTCGACGAAGGCTAATAGGTAAGCCTCGCAGGAATCTTTCCATCACCAGCTGCTCCACAATGTGGCTCAGTGAGTTGATCTCAGGCTGCAACCACTTCCCAGCAAGGTGAATTACGTTGTATTAAAGTAACCTATGATTAAGCGCAGTTTGGGTGAAATGCGTAAGGTGTAGTGCTTATCTTTAGTTTTTTCCCCCACTTTTGACTTTTGGAATACACTGTTTTTTCATCGCTGGCTGGTGTGGCAAGCTTTTTACATTTTTTTCCACGGAGTTAATTTCTCTTGTGTCTTTATAGTTACAATTTCCCACTTATACCCCAACTTCCTATAACCTCTATCCTCACATATAACATACAGCTCCCAACATTTCAAAGGTACATTACCCAATTGTGTATACTCATTGTGACTTAAAGCACCTAGCGTCATTATGCAGTATATTTTAATGGCTCAGACTAAAATGTACTGCATTACAATGCTAGATCACCCAAATAAAGCTGGCAACAATGTAACATTATAGAAATTAGAGGTTATGATTATATTAAGCTCACTTGCAGTCTTTAAATAGGGTGAGACCTAACTTCACCTATGATCTAGTGGGCAACAAAAGCAGTCTATATTGCTACCAGAACATTTTAAATCTGCTGGAGGAGGTCCAAATAAGCCCCCTTCTAATTAACTCCTGGACAGCAAACTGCAACCAAAATGGAGCCAAAAACCTCAACTACACTATATGGACAAAAGTATTGGGACACACCACTTATATATTCAGGTCTTTCAATCAGACCCATTACCACAAGTGTTTAAAATCAAGCACCTAGCCATGCAGTCAGCATTTACAAACATTTGTTTAAAAAATGGGTCATTCTGAAGACCTAAGTGAATTCAAGTGTGGTACTGTGATAGGATGCCGCCTTTGTAATGTCAGTTCATGAAATCTCATCCCTGCTACATATTCCATGGTCAGCTGTAAGTGCTATTATTGGAAAGTGGAAGTGTTCAGGAACAGCTACAAAGTAAAGTCACAGAGCGGAGTGTTGAGACGCTTGGTGTATACACAAATGCTCTGCTGATTCCATAGATGAAAAGTACAAACTTCTAATAGCATTAATATCAGCACCAAAATGATGCGGCGGGAGCTTCATGGAATTGGTTTCCGTGGCCGAGCATCTGTGTGCAAGCCTCACATCATCAACTACAATGCCAAGTGTCGGATAAAGCACGCTGCCAGTGGAAATGTATTCTGTGTCTTCACTGTTTGGCAGATACCAAGAGAACATTACCTGCCTGGTGGCTGGATAATGGTATGGGGCTGTTTTTCAGGGGTTGGGCTAGGCCTCTCCCTTCCAGTGAAGGGAAATCTTAATGTAACAGCATACCAAGACATTTTGGACAAAGCTTTGTGGGAACAGTTTGGGGAAGGCCCTTTTCTATTGCAGCATGACTGTGAGGAACTGACTCTGCTGGGTTTCGAACCCTGGTTTACATGGTGCTAAACCTTTTCCTTACCAGTACACCAGCCTGCCTTTTGCAAATTTTCCTGAGTTCGGATACTATTGCTTGTAGAGTCAAGGTTATCAGTGACAACTTACTTCAGCTGTGTCTGGTCAGGTGTCTGGTTCTTGGCCTATAAAAGCCACTTCCTGTCTCTGTACCCTTTGCCAGATTATTGTGGTTCCTGTACTCTCTAATCCAGCGTGTTCCTGTTTCTCCTTCCTGTTGCTGAATTTGGACTGTTTTTGACTTTGCTGCTTCTCCTTCCCACTGACCTCGGCTTGCCTCACTACGATTATCATCTTTCTGTTCCAGTCTCCCATCTCTGCTTAAGACCAGAAGGCCACTCAAGGCTCAGGGGCTCAACCACCTGGGTAACGAGTGGCTACCTCTGGCAGAAAACATTGCTGATCTGGCTACTGGACTCCAAAACTTTGTAACATCAATATCATTACAATGACTGTGCCCAGTGCACCGAGCAAGGTCCATAAAAACATGGTTGGATGAGTTTGGTGTGGAAGATCTTGACTGGCCGCACAGAGACCTGACCTCAACCCAATCACGCACATTTGGGATGAACTGGAAAGGAGATTGCGAGCTAGGCCTTCTCATCCAACATCACTGGCTGATCTAACAAATGGTCTACTGGATGAATGTGCAAAAAATTATACACCAATATCTTTGGGAAAGCTTTCCCAGAAGAGTGGAAGCTGGTATAGCTGCAAAGGATGACCCAACTATGTATTTAAAATGCAAGTCCCAATACTTTTGTTCATATATTGTATATGCAAGCAGGGAAAGGAAAATGTTGGTCCACTTAACTTGTCACAGGCTCAAATACTATTCCAACCAATTGTTCATAAATGGGGCTGTATTTATCATTTAGTTGACTGCTTTTTCAGTGTCAGTGGCCACCTTGAAATTCCATCTGAATTTTCATACCTTCCTCAATGCAATGTCTGACAGTGTCAGCGCGCACAGCCAATCAGAGAAGGGGCTCTGATTGGCTGTGCTCCCAATCTATACGGACCCAGGCTCTGAATCAGTCTATGATCATAACCGGGAACATAAAAGCAACATTTGCTCGAAACAATCTATGGATTGTATTTTTTTTTCACTTGCCCTTCTAATCTAAAAAAGTAGTTCCCATAGTATGAGAATTAACTGGCATGTACTTTTGATAGTAGCTGCCATGCTTTCCTGAGAAGCAGGCATCCCGATCTGGTCAGTTACTTTTCAAAGGAGATCAACAGAGGGCACCTTAACTAGGAACCTTATGTTATTCCCCTTTGAAAACAAGGGTCGCTGCCCTAGCAGACGGAGACCCTTGTTTCGAGCAGACACCAATCAAGGTTTAAAGGATTGAGTGGTCCTTTAACCGTACTGTTAAAATCAGGAGATCTTTTATGGAGCATAATAGTTCTTGAGATTTCAGAAAAAGACCATTTGCGGGGGGCGTGTCTTAGTCAGCAGGCTGAATGCCAGCCATTTGAAGGTGATCCTGTGACATTGAAACATAAAAGCGATCAAATTGCTACAAATTGTCCCCAATAGTCCCGACTCGTCCCATCCCACCATCTATCGGACTTGCATTTGCATCTTCTTTGGTCCTCAGTCGGACCCAGGATTTTATTATATTTCATGTTTTTATCACTCTACGTAGTACGTAGTAGCCACTTTGGGCGCTGGGTTTTTAATATTATCGTTGTAATAAATACTGCACCTGAAGTTTCTGGGTTGCGTTTCCCTTTTTTTCTTTTCAGCCACTTTTTCAAAGACTTTGGGTCCCTCCATTTGGATAGCAGCATCCCTACTTTGTTCCTCTCCAACTGACTTTTATTAAGGACTTATCTATATATATTTTTTATAGAGCTTCTTCAGCCCTCATATCAGGTCTGTTTGGTAGCGCTTTGTCACCCCCTTTGCAATATGCTAGTTGTGACAACTGTGAACATGGAAAAAGGTGGGGAAAATGAACATCCAGAGTAAAATAACCGAAAAAGTAAGTACTGTTGCTATGAACTGTCATCTCAAACCTCTGCTTCAAAACTTCTACAGCCACCAAACATACTTACTGAATCATATTTACATGACAATAATTCTGTTGGAAATAAATCCAGCAGTAAACATATACCTTTAAATTTCAAAAATGAAGAAAACAGTTCCCCTAATCAATATTCCTCCACATGACCCTGCATACTACCAGAAAGAATAATGAATCCTCTTATTTATCAACCATCAACTTCCACTACATCATCCTCAGATTCACCACCAACTGAGCAAAGAATTTGAGAGCTTCTCCAGTCCCTCAGGATTGAAATGAGGGTGGCTTAAGGCTTGAAATGGCCGCTGTGAGAGAAACCATTATGTCAATTTCAATTCGTACAGATGAAAATGAACACGAAATGACAAATAACGCAAACGGGCAACTCGACTTAACTGAACGAATGCAGGATATAGAAAACCAACTGAAAAGCATGATTGAGACATTGGCGAACACCGAGGACAGAAGTCGCAGAAATAATATAAGAATTCATGGAATTCAATACAGCCAAATGAGTTAGAAGATTACATAAAAGGAATTATAAAATCAGTAAAACAAATCTGTCTGACTCAGAGTTAACTATTAACAAAATCCAAAAACGGACACAATTCCAAAAGATTTCCCTAATGATGTGATGGCTAGGGTGCACTTCTTCCATTTAAAGGAAGGATTTTTAACAGCTTTACCTGTGAAAATTCCAACACATTAAAGTATTTCAGGATTTCTCATCCCATAACATAAAAAAAGAAAAGAATACCAACAATTTACTTCAGAACTGCACAAACGAAACATCCGTTATCGTTGGAGATTCCTGGTTATAATTATTTTTTGCAACAATGGCCAAAATAACATTATCAACTCACCAGAAGAAGGATTAGATAGTACAGATCGTACAAGGCGCGTTATATAAATTGAATACATCAATTTAAACAGAATCGCACACCTTCTTTACTATTATCTTTAGATGCGGATAAAGCGTTTGATAGGATTCATTGGGGCTTTTTGAGTAAAGTTATGTTATGATTTAATATTCCAGAACCTTTCATCAGGGCTGTGTTTGCTCTATATTGTTCTCCTACAGCAACAGTCTCTGCAACTGGTTTCATCTCTGAAAATTTTGAACTTTCTAATGGGACCAGACAGGGGTGTTCATTGTCACCACAATTTTTGTGTGTTGCCAGTTTAGGAAAGGATTAGAAACTGTGTAGAGATAGAGGGGATTGCGGTTGGACACAAAATTAATAAAACTGGTTTATTTGCAGATGACATTATGTTGTTACTAAAAAACCCTACGTCCTCAATTCTTGCAAAAATGTGGCACAATTTCCTATTACAAATTAAATACCACAAAAACGCAAGCACTCCCCTTTTTTTACACCATGGCTTGAATTGGATATTTTAAAAAAAGCTTGGAGAGACTCTTACATTTCCTATTTAGGTATCAATTTGTGCAAAAACCTGGCTAGGATGCATGAAAACAACTTAGGAAAAGTCTGGCCAGTGCTTAGCGACGACATGGAGAGATGGTCAATCTAGACATTTTGTGGTTAGGTAGGATCAATTCGGTTACAATGAATATACTTCCAAAAATATTATATTATATTAGAGCCATACCCCTTACTATTCCTCTATCATTTTTTAGAAATGTTCACTTTACCCTTTTTACATTTATTTGGAATAGGAAACCGGCAAGAATCAAGCTATTCGTATTGCAGAAACCTAGGGACATATGGGTTTGCCAGACTTTGCTCATTATTATCATGCTACCAATGCAGCTGCTGTGTTAAAATTTAATTTAGATACTGGACAGCCCCAATGGCTCGAGACAACAAACATTTTACCACATCCTCTTAAAGAAATATGGCTTCCTCCATCTTGACGACCACGTTACATAATTATGTTCCCATCCACCAAAATTACCATAAAATCATGGAACATATTCAATAAAAAAATTAAACCCTTTGCAATTTGGTCTAGGGCAACTCCATTATCAGTTTTAATTTATGACATCCCCGACTAAGACTACTTTACATTAAACAAAATTAGCAATTTTGACCAAATGAAAAACAAATTTGATTTGAACATTTCTGATGAAATAATATACAACAAAATAATTACCGTGTTTGCTAGAATATAAGGCTTTTTTCAGAGCAAATGCATTTGAGGTCGTCTTATAATCTGACCTCATTGAGGTCAGATTATAAAACTGGGATCCAGGTCCCCCGCAGAGCTGCAGAGGACCTGGATCCCCCTCTCTAACAGCCGGGGGATGTCTGCGCAATGGGCTTCATCATAGAAGTCCCGGTGGTCGTGCCGGGCGGCTGCAGGGGAAGACTGCACTCATCGCGCAGACATCCTCCGCTGCCCCGCTAGCCACCAGGGAGAATCGGGCAGCCGGGGGATGCTTGCACGATACGTGCAGACATCCTCCATGCTGCCCGACACTTCCGTCCATTATGACGGACGGCTGTCCGTCATTATAGAAGGAGGTGTCGGGCAGCATGGAGGATGTCTGCATGTATCGTGCAGACATCCCTCGGCTGCCCCATCTAGCCACCAGGGAAAGAAACCAGGTGAGGGGGGGAGACACAGACAGACAAGGGAAGGGAGGGGGGAGACACAGACAAGGGGAGGGAGGGAGGGGGAAGAGAGAAAAGGGGAGGGGGGACAGAGAGAAAAGAGGAGGGGGGGATAGATAGAGACAAGGGGGGGGGAAGAGAGAGACAAGGGGAGGGGGGGAGACAGACAAGGGGAGGGGGGAAGAGACGATGGAGGTGGAGAGAGAGAGAAAAGTTGGGGGGGAGGGAGAGAGAGACAACGCTGGGGGGGGGGGAGAGACAGCTTGGGGAGGGGGAGAGTGGCACATAAAAGGAAATAAAAACAAGAAATGCATTTGTAAAATATAAATTTTTTTATTAAATATTAAAAAGCAATTAAAATTTATACAAGTTAAACTTTTTTTTCCTATAGGGTAGTCTTATATTCAGGCTTTTAGTTTTTTTCCTAAAGGAATATACAAAGTTTGGGGGGTCGTCTTATCAGAGTAGTCTTATAATCGAGCAAATACGGTAATCTTATTATTGTTAATTGTGACCTTTCAGGACAGGATCCAAACCAAAGTAAAAAGAAAAAATATGGTATTTGGATCCTGCTTGGAAAGACACCATTTCTATATGCTACACCCATTTGGCCAGGGAACTAAATAAAACATTTGATTAATTGATAAAATGGGAGGGAGAACTGGGTAAAACATTAAACATCACCGAATGGATTAACTTTGTTAATGCATTGAGGGGTATTACACAGTGTGTGGCACATTTAGTGTCCCATTATAAAATCTTATACCGCTGGTACCTTACTCCCTCCAGATTACACAAATTGAATTAATAAAATACAAATACATGCTGGAGGCGGTGTGGAGAAAGGGGATCTTTGTGTCACATGCTGTGGTCGTGCCCAAAAATTAGACCTTATTGGAATTTAATGCATAAATTAATTAAAACTGTTGACAATTCAATCAAAAATTTCACACCAGAGCTTCAAGCAAATTCCCGTAAATTTACCCAATCATAAGAAAATTAGACTAGGCCATTTTCTAATTTCTGCAATGACAATTACCACCTGACACTGGAAAGATATTAAATCACCCCACATAAATGAGGTCATACAATACATGTTTGAAAGTAGACATTGTGAACTAGCTTTCGGCTTACCACACCAAAAACTTAAATTTTGAAACAAGTGTGGTTTTTATGGGAAGAAAACATTAACCCCTTAACGCATTTGGACGTATATATATGTCCTGAAAAGCTTGGTCCTTGAGGACCATGAGGACGTATATATACGTCCTCCGTTTACTCCTTAGCACAACGCTACATGCCTGCAGCTACTCTCAAAGGGTGCTTCGGATTTGAAGCAGCCTCTGAGAGTGCTTTCAGCCCCTCCCCCGCGTTCATACGATCACCGCGAATGTGATCGTAAGTGCGTTAACACACATAGGCAGTGAAAGCTGATCACTGCCTATGTGTTTAAAGTGTTGCAATGATGCCTCGATAGAGGCATCATGCAACACCTTCTGTGCCCCCCTGGGCACCACGATCACCCGATGATCGCGGGTAGGTGCTGTATTGGAGTAGCATGCTCCTCCAATACAGCGTGCCCAGAGGAGAGCGACGGAAGTGAGAAAGAAAAAATCTCTTCCGTGGCTCTGAAACCGCTACTTGACTGCCCCTACAGGTAGTTAGACTGTATTACAGTTAGAAATGGAAAAATAAATAATAAAATAAAATAAATAAATAAATGGAAAAAGCTAACCCTTGATCTACTAAACCTAGATCTAGGGTTAGGGTCATAAATAGGGTTATAATTAAGGTTACAGGGGGGGTTCGGGTGAGTACACTCGTTAGATTAAGAGGTTCGGGTAGATTTAGGGTTAGGGTAAATTTAGGGTTGGGGTAAATTTAGGGTAGGGGTTAAAAGGTCACTGTAGAAGAAAATGGTTAGAAAAAAAAACCAAAACACTAATATTGTTTATTGCCCTATTAGTTGAAATAAAACATAGGCAAACATGGAAACATTGGTATTTCTAAACTCAGGACAAATAGTAGAAATAGATGTGGTCTTTTTTACCATTTGTAATTGTTTAAAAAAACAAATCAGGTCAAAGTTAGAAGAAGTGTTTTTTATGGCATATTTTCATCATATTTTATATTTTTTTAAATAATAAATTATATCATATGATGAAAATAATAGTTTCAAATGAAAGCCCTATCCGTACTTTAAAAAATGATATATAACTTGTGTGGGTGGTCTGAAAACAAAGAAAGAAATTCACAGTTCAGCAAACATATGATAAAAATAATGGAATTCTGGTCTTCAAGGTACATCAAATGCAGCATAGCACTCGGTCACTAAGGGGTTAATTATAATCTTATTTCCCAGTACGTTCCTGACTTGATGATGATTGCTAATATGTTGTATATATTTGATTGTATATAATAATATAGTATATTTAAACTGATAAGTGGTTTCTCGTATCACACTGGATGATTGTACTTATAGAGTTTATCCCGTGTTCTATTGTTATCTTATATACTTTCTGTATTAATTATTATTATTATTATTATTATTATTATTATTATATCTTATTGTATACATGTTAACATTGTTTTTTTTTTAAATCTTAATTTGCTATTTAAAATAATTCTCTTGAAAGAAACAAAAGAAGTTTAATTTCGTCAGCTGTGCCAAGCAGGAGGTACAGTCAAAAAAAAGAAAAAGAAAACCCTGTAATCAGAGTAAATAGTATATAGATATACTCACTGAAAACTAAATCAACAAGACATCAATATGTTGGTCATAAGAGTTGTTGTTATGTGTTAGGCAGGCACATATTGAATTCCTGTGGTAATTATATAACAATGCTCTTGTAGATCTCTTTGTAATTGTGCTTAAGCATGTATTAAAGGCATTAAAAAGGAAACTGTGAAACATTGTGAGCTAACGGCTGAAGAATTTATGTTCCTTTGGGCTCCTGGATGTCAGGAGTTTGTTTCAATAGCCAAACAATCCCCAGAAGCATTGACATTTGTAGTCATATCAGTATTGCCTGCTATATTAGAAGTCCAGTACATGCAAAACATTCTTTTATTACTTGCACCCTAAGCAACCATCCTCAATTACACCTCCCAAATTGCTACCATTATCTAGCTAATCACATGACTATATGGTACCTTAACTCCGCCTGATGTTGGCATCCAAGCATTTGTCTGAACGACTGGACAGTTTTTGAGTGAGACAGAATGTATCATTCAGTTCTACTGCAATAATGAAATATTTATTTTAATGCTCTGATTATCAGCCGTAATATGCATTTTCACCCCTTAGGATCAAGTTCGTTTTAGGGATTTTTTTTGTAATGTTTTTGTAGTTAAACAAGTTAGATGATGCATGCTTTAGCATTATTTGTAGCTGGGAAGTCTCCTGAAGACTGTGAATTACAGTCATTATAGCCAGGAATGTTAAATTCCCATGGTTCCCCACTTTTTGGGCCTGTCGTTAACCTTGGATACCAACCATGGCTCAAGCCAAACATGAAGCACATCATACTGTTCTCCTGCTTTATGGCAGGGAAGGGTTGCCAATTGGCCCCGGGGCTGCCTTTTACCCTAGCTCAATGGACTGGCGCTGAACCACTTTCCACTTGTAAATGCCAATGTGCCTATGTATCCAACTGCAGCCCTTCAGCTACAAACCCCATAATACACGGCATGCCTTCTATAACAGCAGGGAAATATGGTAGTTGTAGTGCAGGAACAGCTGGAGGGCTGCAGTTTGACACCTAGTGTGCTGCACTTTCTATTTAATTGCTGTCTGTCTTTAAATATCTGCAACTTATCTGTCAGTATATCTGTCCTGTCCCATGTCTCTGACGATAACGGGTGGAATGATAAAAATGGCAAAGTGGGCCACTGAATTGTTTTTTGCCTCCCGGGTCAAAAGTTGATAGTCCTTACCATCACCAGATTGGCCTACTGGGACACCAGGAAAATTCCCATTAGGTTGCCTGCCCTGGGGCCACTTTAACAACTTTGACTGACGTGGCTGCTCTAGCAAATTTGACCTCTCTAACAAATTTGGGTGCAGACTTTGGGATGCAGACGGGGCCGTGAAAGTGCAAGAGAGCACTCTTGTGGCCTCTGTAATGTTCTTGCCCCACCTTTTCCCTCCATCTCGCATCAGTGACTTGGTGTCATCTACTTGCTGGGGTAACTTCAGATCTACAATCTGTATTCTTGGGTAAGTGCTGCTGGGTGCTGGGGCATGACCTTTGAGTGCAATCTGCATGCTGGGGTAAGTCCTGTGTATTTTGGCAAGTCCCGTCAGTGCTATCTGTGTACTGAGCTTAGTACTGGGTGTTGGAGCAAGTCCTGTCAGTGCAATATTCATGCTGGGGTAATTCATGAGTGTTGGGGCAAGTTCTGGGTTTTGAATTAAGCCCAGAGTGCAGTCGGCATGTCCAAAGTGCAATATGGGTGCTGGGGGTAACTCATGAGTGCTGGGGCAGCTCTTGTGAGTGCAATACAAGTGCAAGGGTAAGTCCTGGGTGGTGGGGGAAGTCATGTGAGTTGTGAGTGCAATATGGGTGCTGGGGTAAGTGAGTATATCGACCCAGTATATACACACTGCCCTAATATATACCCCTGCACAAGGAAATATATGGCATATGGCCCCAGTATATATACAAGGTTATATCTAACACATTGCCCTGCTATTTACCCCATACACAGGACAATTCATGTAACCTTTTGTACATACTGGTGGCTATGTATTGCCCTTTGCATGGGGTATATATCAGGGCAGTGTATGAGATATAATCTTGTGTACATACTGGGAGTATATATTGTCCTATGCAGGGCTAAATATCAGTCTTATCTATGAATAATACCCTCTTCAAATGTGCTTTAAAATGCATGGTTTTTCCCTTTTATGAACAAGAATATAATGACGTTATGCTATGGGGCTGGGATACAATTATTTCAAGGGCTGGTTTTTGCTCCCAGTCTGGCACTGTACTGTTGAAATCTAGTTATTTGTGTCATATATTTTTAATGGACTACAAAAAAAGGGATTCTTTCTTTTAATGCAACAGTTACGCCTGTATTTCTACTTTCTGGAGTACTGCTGAGAAATATGGCCTTAGATTTGCTTATCTGCTTGTAATGGGGTTTAACAAGATGGGAAATGCAGTCCTCAAGGACTGGTGCTACAAGGTTCCCATAATGAGACTTAATGACAAGACAGGAAAGACTTGGGACTCTAATTGCAAACGCAAATGTATCTTATCAGAAAATTGAACGAAACATGTTATTTAAAAAAAGTATTGTATTTTATGTCACTTTAAGATGAACCAATCTGTGTCATCCATTTTATGGTAATTTGTGTATTTATAATACAATTTACTCTGTTTCATTTTAGGTTTACTTTTTATGGTTTCATGCCAAAGATATCATCCAGTCCTTTAAAACCCTTGAAAGGTAAATACTTCTTCATTGTAAATGTAATTGTTCTTTGTAAATTACTTCCAATCAATGGAGAGAGAACATGATTGGATGAATTCTGCAGAGCAAAACTTCCTGTATTGAAAACATTCGCTTTTATTTAGAAATCACTGAATGCTTCAAAGGATTTTTCTGTTCTTTAAATGGGTAGAAGATGCTTTGCAATAATGCAAATGATCCTAATCTTGCTTCAGCCAAACCTTTGCAAATGATGCCATTGTGCGATAAGATCTAGTATACTCTGCATTGTACAACATCATTTTATTATCTCTTTATCTTAGAGGGATTGGTGGTTTAGAATAAAAAGCACATGAAAAAGGAACATTGCTATTATTTTTCATACCACCCGTGTAAAAGGAAACTATTGTGTTTTTATAGGATAAATTAACCTTAATGCAGACATGCCACACAAAACATTTCTCAACAGAAATCTTGTGAATCCATTATCCGAAAATCGCTTATCCAAAATTATCTGCTATTCTGAGCACTGGCTTAACAATATTATAAGCTGCTGGGTTGAATGGCTTTTCCACTTCCCAACAGAAATGTCCATCTTTCTGCTTCAGTTTCTTTTATATATAGAAAAACAAATTGCACTCTCCTTCTTGGCAATTAATTATCTTTTTCAGGTTCTAGAACTCTGGGAACTGGAATCCCCACCTGTAGTCTCCCAGCGATCTACAAAATGTGGAGCACTGGCCCACCCTACTGCTCAGGGTAGTGTTGCCACCCGGCAAGTATTGTACCGGAACAGCCGGTAATCCAGGTTTTAAACGTTGTGCCAGTATAACAAATAATAGGGATCGGGAGCTGCAAGGAGGTGTCATCGGCGGGGTGCAGTCTTCCCATGCTGAGAAAGACTATGGAGAGACTAACAGGCAGCTGTAGGTGTGATCGTTTGTGTGCATGTCTCAGACCTTTCAGTGCTGCTATTTTGCCTTTTAATTACTAAGGAAGCAGTAAGGGTATACTCAGTGGTGTATCTTGGTTTTGTGCTGCCCTCGGCAGATTAAAATCAGGCATTTTTTGCCACCCCCTTAGGCAGAAAAGGCAAGTGCCGCCCTAGGCACTGCAGCCGGTTCTCTTATATGACTACTGAGTAACATAATAAAGTGAATAGACCCCTATTTGTAAACTATTTAACCCACATGTATGAAACCCTAGAGAGAACTACAATCAGCTTACTATATGATGCTAAATAAAACACTGCCTTGTTGTCCTCTTACAAATACATTGTTATGTTCTCATGACTATACTGGTTCAATGACTTTTTCTGAAACACTGCTGTATGCTTTTCATTCAGGGCAATGTATAATTAAGTAAATACAGGTACAAATAATATGTCTACAACTTTGGGTAAAGAACCAATCTGACCTTTAATTCCTATGCATTTCAACATACAACATCAAACAAGCATGTGTGTAACTGTCTGTCTTTCAACCTATTGGACAGCTTCCCTTAGATCTCTCCTTTCATCTTATTGGTCTCTCTCCCAGTCACTCTGACTTCCTTTACCTAGGGATTGGCTGGTTTCTGTTTATTCCCTCCTCTTTATTCATGTTTCCTCTGCCTATGCAGGAGCTGATAACTGGTAAGATCATTATTTTGTAACCCCTTTCATGCCAAACCAACCAGAGGGGGTGTTAATACTCCAGCTGTTGAGACTATGTTAAGCATTATGGGAAAGAGAGTACTCAACAACTAGAGTGCCAAAGGTTAGGTATTATATGATTATGGGTTGGTACTGCATCTGCAGTGGAATGCACATCTCATGATTCTCGACAATGCAATGACCTTGTAGCTACCACAACAGGTTTGGAAACAGTACAGTGTCTATTCACCTGAATGGTATTATACCCTACGGTTGAGCCTCAGGCAAATGACCGCCCAAGACTTGATACACTGACTGAAACCGCACACTGAATCAGAGATACGCAGGGAATACAGAACGAGGAGAGTAGTCAGCAGGCCGGGTCGTACACAAATCGGGAACAAGGTACAATGGAGGTAAATCTGAAGGCAAGGTCACTAGGCAGGCAAATAGACTGAGGCAGGCAGCGAAACAGAGGTCAATAGGCAAACAGGAGTCAATTAACCAGAAAATCAATCAGACAATAATAAACGCTAGATCAAGGTACAAGGAACTATCTCAGGCAAGGTCTGAGTAGCAACTGATGGTTTAAATCCCTTTCAGGCATTCAAACCCGCCCCCAAGTAATTAACAAAAAGTTAAGCCCTTTAAGACTATACTACTTTTCTGTGTGTAGGGTTACTGCGCATGCGCGTAGTCTCTGGCTGCTGCATGTCCGTCGGCAGACGGGAGGACGCAGGGAGCGCGCCAGCGGTCTCACTGGGCCGGGAAGCTAATCATGTCCTCCGTTGCCCACCCACTCCGTTGGGAGAGGCGGCGGTGGTGGAAGTGCGGACTACATTGCAGCGGCATGTAAGTTGTTTTCTCACAATAACTTCCAAGTGTCCTTTTTTGGAACCAGGCCTTATTGTCCCTTTTTATTGCTAAATGCTAACTGTGGATGGGGCTGGTCGAGGGGGGGGTCAATGAAGTAACATTAAGTCCACCGTACAATCACTAACTACAATCATATTCAACCAGTCCTATTGCTTAACATAAAGCTTAACTTTATGGGATTTATACGTATAGACAGTAGTGTATCTTCCACAAGGCAAACAAGGCACTCGCCTAGGGCGGCACTTTGCCAGAGGGTGTTAAAGCACACTTCTGGTGATTCAAACATTTTCGCTCCCTCTCCCACCGTTCAGCAAGCTTAAGCTCCTTCCAATTAATCGGGGTGATGGGGGCATGTAATGGACGTGGTGGGGCATTTAGTGTGTATGCAATGTGGGTGGTGGGGGCATGTAATGGAGTGATTGGGCATTTAATGTGTGTGCATTGTGAGTGATGGGGCATCTCGTCGGTGTCCAACGTGGGGGGGCGAATTTTGTATGCTTAGGGCAGCACAAAACCAAGATACATCACTGGGTATAGACTGGGATTGTTACACTGCACACTAACATTTTTGTTACTGGCTGAATACCATAGGAATTGTAGACAGGGTTAATAATGGCTGATCTTTACCCCCCCAGCTGTTGAAAACTTCCCATGATGCTCAGGCATATGCTGGTCTGTTAGTTACTACTACCATGGTAATATAATTGTCCTATAAATGGGTAACTTTTGTAGCATTTGCCTCCCACCAGGAAATCCCTCTCCTGAGCAAAAAAAGTAAACCATGCCAAGGAGGTAGGAGGTCTTAGGGGTACTGGAGAGGATATTTTTTGCTAAATAGCACAATATGCGTTTAGCTGTCTGAAGTTGAGTTCTGCCTTCTCACAAAATCACTTTGGCTTTTATTGATTCCATGGATTTGTCTCACCAATTTTCAGTCCATTCCTGCTTTGATATTTTGCCCATCCCCCCCCCCCCCCGTAAATAATCCTGTAGACGTCCATGCATACCCCCTCTGTTGTTTCTTTGTTCCAAGTTCTACATATTAACCAGTGGAGGATGCTCCATATGTGCTAGGTGTGCGCCACACACCCGCTGTGTATTTCTGAAATACATGTGTATTTCAGAATACATCCAAAAGACGACGCTGCGCTGAATACGGCAACTGAGTCACTCACTCTGTTGCCAATACAAAAAGCACGAAAAGTATAAGAATTTTCGGATACTTTTCAAGCTTGTTGAATTGGCAACAGAGTGAGTGACTCTGTTGCAGAATTCAGCGCAGCATCGTCTTTCGGATGTAACGGCGTCTCTCGTGTATTTCCGGGGGTTTGTGTGCTGGCTGTTCTCCGCGTGCAGCACTCCTGTCACTCAGGAGCACAATACGCCCCTGATTTTAAGCCCTTCGCTTTGGTCCTTAACAACTTCGTGATTGGAAGCCAGGAACATACAAACAGGGACCCTTACAGGCATTCAGTAGTTGATAGTGGCGTCTTCTTGAAGTGTGAAGTGTGTGTGTTCCGCGTTAATTTCAGGAAAATCCCAAATCTTACAGACAACAACGAGACAAAAGAATGTTGTATAACTAGCTTCAAGTTACCATGGACGTGTATATCTCCTGGGCAAAGGCAGTGATAGTACAGAGTTATATAGCGATGGATCCTCTCCTAACACAAGCATCTAAAATGATCTAACAAACCCTTATCCGTAATTCTGCATGTATGACTGCATAATAACATTCCTCATAATTATAAATGTTACATTTTAATCTAGATTGATTTTTTTAGATATACAGGGAGTGCAGAATTATTAGGCAAGTTGTATTTTTGAGAATTAATTTTATTATTGAACAACAACCATGTTCTCAATGAACCCAAAAAACTCATTAATATCAAAGCTGAATATTTTTGGAAGTAGTTGTTAGTTTGTTTTTAGTTTTAGCTATTTTAGGGGGATATCTGTGTGTGCAGGTGACTATTACTGTGCAGAGGCGGCTCTAGACTTTGTGAGGCCTTAGGCGAAACTCGAACGTGAGGCCCTCACTGACACTCATAATTAAAAATAGATATGCAAGCTATAATAAAAATGAACTGTTTAAATAGCATATTTTAAGACCAGCCTTAAATCCCAGCAATTAGGAATTCACCACTCCTTGTTTTTATTTGTCTTATAATTAGTCTACAAATATCTATATCAAAAGTGATTGGTATAGCACACACATACACGCTTATATGCTCATCCGATACACACACTAGCACACACATACACTATGTGTGCTTGTGTGTCTGATCAGCATTTGAGTGTGTATGTGTGTTCTAGTGTGTGCATCTGATCAGCGTATGAGTGTGTATATATGTGTTAGTGTTCACATTTAGGAGACACACACAAACATCACAGCACCACATTTCATCATCCACAGGACTTGCAAATTATTATTACAATAGTCCAATAATGTACGCACAGTGCTATATTTGATCCCAAACAGCTTCCCAGTGCATCTTGTCCCTAAGACTTATCAGTGCCACCTATGTCCTTCATCAACCTATTTGACTGCCTTCTTTGTCTCCAAACTGCTTTTGAATTCTGTCTCTGTGCCCAAACATTTTATCAGGGTCATCTATGTGCCTAAACAGTTTGTCAGGGCCATCTATGTGCAAAAACTGTTTATCAGGGCCATCTATGTACCCAAACAGCTCATCGGGGTAATCATTGTCCTCAAATACCCTGTCACTGCCATTGTTCCCAAACCTCTTATTGGTGCCATATTAACCTAGACTGTTTATCACTCAAATCAGTGTCCCTAAACAACTAATTATCATTGTCCTTAAACATACCACTGCCATTATGTCCTCAAACAGCTTATCACAAACAGTCACACTCAATCACAAACCCAGCCACACAAACTCAGACAGGACACACACTCACTCACAGACACACTCCGCAAGCAAACACTCACACACACAATAAGCCAGCACACACTTAATCAAACACACTCAGTGAGCACACACTCACTCAGCACACATTCAGCCAGCCCACACTCAGTGACACACTCACTCGGTCAGCACACACACTCACACACTCACGTCAGCCCACACCCTCAGTCAGCACACACCCTCAGTCAGCACACACCCTCACTTACACAATAAGCTAGCACACACTTAATCAAACACACTCAGCCAGCCCACACTCACACAAACACTCACTCACACACTGTCAGCACACACCTTCACTCTCACACTCAGTCAACACACACACTCACTCAGTCAACACACACCCTCACTTACACACTCAGTCAGCACACACACTCACACAGTCAACACACACCATCACTCACACACTCAGACAGCACACACCCTCACTTACACACTCAGTCAGCACACACCCTCACTAACACACTCAGTCAGCACACACCCTCACTTACACACTCAGTCAGCACACACCCTCACTTACACACTCAGTCAGCACACACACTCAGTCAGCACACACCCACACTTACACACTCAGTCAGCACACACCCTCACTTACACACTCAGTCAGCACACACCCACACTTACACACTCAGTCAGCACACACCCTCACTTACACACTCAGTCAGCACACACCCTCACTTACACACTCAGTCAGCACACACCCTCACTTACACACTCAGTCAGCACACACCCACACTTACACACTCAGTCAGCACACACCCTCACTTACACACTCAGTCAGCACACACCCTCACACAACTCGGTCAGCACACAGACACACCAGCAGATTTTTTTTTAAACTTTTTTTTATGACCAGCATAATGGGAATCAGAGCGGCGAGACAGTTTTTCTTTTAGATGTCCCTCTCCCTCCCTGCTTAGTTACCTGTCAGGACATGTGCAGGGAGAAGAAGAGCTGTAATCTTCGTGTGCAGGAGAGGAAAAATATACAGAATCGCTGCCTGTGAAGACGGCCCCTTACCTAAAAGTGCCGACGCTGATGGCACGGAGGTTAGTGTGACAGTTGACTTATCGCTGCCTGCTACACACAACACGCAGGCAGTGATAAGCTCCTGTCACCTTACAATGTCAGAATGGTGGTAAAACATTATATGTTAGGTGAGTTAGGCTGCTGCGAGGCCCCCCGAAGTGCGAGGCCTTAGGCAGCCGCCTAACTTGCCTAATTAGAGAGCCGCCTCTGTTACTGTGCATAATTATTAGGCAACTTAACAAAAAACAAATATATACCCATTTCAATTATTTATTTTTACCAGTGAAACCAATATAACATCTCAACATTCACAAATATACATTTCTGACATTCAAAAACAAAACAAAAACAAATCAGTGACCAATATAGCCACCTTTCTTTGCAAGGACACTCAAAAGCCTGCCATCCATGGATTCTGTCAGTGTTTTGATCTGTTCACCATCAACATTGCGTGCAGCAGCAACCACAGCCTCCCAGACACTGTTCAGAGAGGTGTACTGTTTTCCCTCCTTGTAAATCTCACATTTGATGATGGACCACAGGTTCTCAATGGGGTTCAGATCAGGTGAACAAGGAGGCCATGTCATTAGATTTTCTTCTTTTATACCCTTTCTTGCCAGCCACGCTGTGGAGTACTTGGACGCGTGTGATGGAGCATTGTCCTGCATGAAAATCATGTTTTTCTTGAAGGATGCAGACTTCTTCCTGTACCACTGCTTGAAGAAGGTGTCTTCCAGGAACTGGCAGTAGGACTGGGAGTTGAGCTTGACTCCATCCTCAACCCGAAAAGGCCCCACAAGCTCATCTTTGATGATACCAGCCCAAACCAGTACTCCACCTCAACCTTGCTGGCGTCTGAGTCGGACTGGAGCTCTCTGCCCTTTACCAATCCAGCCACGGGCCCATCCATCTGGCCCATCAAGACTCACTCTCATTTCATCAGTCCATAAAACCTTAGAAAAATCAGTCTTGAGATATTTCTTGGCCCAGTCTTGACGTTTCAGCTTGTGTGTCTTGTTCAGTGGTGGTCATCTTTCAGCCTTTCTTACCTTGGCCATGTCTCTGAGTATTGCACACCTTGTGCTTTGGGCACTCCAGTGATGTTGCAGCTCTGAAATATGGCCAAACTGGTGGCAAGTGGCATCGTGGCAGCTGCACGCTTGACTTTTCTCAGTTCATGGGCAGTTATTTTGCGCCTTGGTTTTTCCACACGCTTCTTGCGACACTGTTGACTATTTTGAATGAAACGCTTGATTGTTCGATGATCACGCTTCAGAAGCTTTGCAATTTTAAGAGTGCTGCATCCCTCTGCAAGATATCTCACTATTTTTGACTTTTCTGAGCCAGTCAAGTCCTTCTTTTGACCCATTTTGCCAAAGGAAAGGAAGTTGCCTAATAATTATACACACCTGATATAGGGTGTTGATGTCATTAGACCACACCCCTTCTCATTACAGAGATGCACATCACCTAATATGCTTAATTGGTAGTAGGCTTTCGAGCCTATACAGCTTGGAGTAAGACAACATGCATACAGAGGATGATGTGGTCAAAATACTCATTTGCCTAATAATTCTGCACTCCCTGTAATTTTGTTTGCACATCCATTTATTATGTTTAGTGTATATTTATACATAGATATCATGTTTGGTGTATATTTATATGTAGATATCATGTTTGGTGTATATTTATACGTAGATCTCATGTTTAGTGTATATTTATACTTAGATATGATGTTTGGTGTATATTTATACGTAGATATCATGTTTGCTGTATATTTATACTTAGATATCATGTTTGGTGTATATTTATACGTAGATCTCATGTTTAGTGTATATTTATACGTAAATATAATGGTTGGTGTATATTTATACGTAGATATCATGTTTGGTGTATATTTATATGTAGATATCATGTTTGGAGTATGTTTATATGTAAAGGTATTGATTATTTAGACAGTAGTGCACATTATGGTATGTCGTATAAACACGCAGGTTTCTTCTCAAATAACAGTAATAATGTAATTGCACAGGTTAATGGCACAGTCCATAGCAGTGACCCAATGAGACATAGAACAATCTGAAGTCATAATTGTACAAACGGTTTTCAAGGCAAGCATTGCAAAGAGTACTAATAATAAATACATACAAATGTAAGTGTTAGCTTTATTATGCATTTATCACATATTTATCTGGAGGTCCTTTACATAAATATATAATATCATATATGTATTAAGCCTTACAAAACATTTAGACACAATGGGGGGAGGGATTTATACAAGGAAGCGCAGTCGCAAGTGTCAGAAGATTGAGAAAAGGGTGTAATGCCATATAGCGCAAGTATGGAACTGGTGCACGGAGCGCCAACTCACGCCTGACATTGCACCACTTTTAGGCACAATTAGAGTTGCCACCCAACTGGCAGGGCGGTAAATAAATTGGTGATGAAGACAATAGTATGGCCGGTATTTCTTTGAAGATAAGGTGGCAACCCTAAGCTCACACCAGTTTATTCAGTGTCCAGCCCTACTAAGCTGTGATATAGCCTTTCCATGCATGCTCAGATTACCCCACAAAGGGTAATCCAATGGCACAAGTGCAGGCCTGATGTGCCAACAGCTGGTTGCCCATCGATG
The DNA here is from genome assembly GCA_036172795.1 of Pelodytes ibericus. NCBI lineage: Eukaryota > Metazoa > Chordata > Amphibia > Anura > Pelodytidae > Pelodytes > Pelodytes ibericus. The sequence goes on along the minus strand of CM069863.1, from coordinate 168,234,741 downwards.
CCTTGGATCACATTTAATATATCTTATTGGTGAAAATGATCCATTATATGAAATTATCCTTTATCCATTTTGATAAGGGATACTCAACCTGCACTGGCCATTAGGGCCGGACTGGCCCACAGGGATACCGGGAAAAATCAGGCCGCTGTGGCATATGGCCTCTTCAAGCAATTAGTCGGCAGGCGCCACTTTAATAATTTCATCCGTCGCCGCTTTAAGAATTTCGGCTGCTGCTGCTGGAAGTTGCCACAGCAGCATTTCCGGCGTAGGGTTGCAGAGACTACAGGGGAGAGACACACCAAGGCAGGGGAGAAAGAGAGACCCACCCACCAGGGCAGGGGAGAAAGAGAGACCCACCCACCAGGGCAGGGGAGAAAGAGAGACCCACCCACCAGGGCAGGGGAGAAAGAGAGACCCACCCACCAGGGCAGGGGAGAAAGAGAGACCCACCAAGGCAGGGGAGAGAGACTAAAGACTAGAGACAGTCACTAAAGGTGGGGGGGGGGGGGAGAGAGAGTCACTAAAGGGAGAGAGAGAGAGAGAGAGAGAGACACTACAGAAATGAGAGGGGGAGAAAGACAACAGAAAAAGAGAACGCAACACAACAGAAAAGATACTACAGTAAAGAGAAATAAAAGAGAAAGAGACTGTGAGGGCAATCTTAGTGCTGGGGCAAGTCCTATGAGTGCAATTTGGGTGCTGAGGTACGTCAATATATCCAACCAGTATGTACACAAGGTTAAATCTCACACACTACCCTGATACATACATCTGCACAGGACAATTCATATAACTTTATGTACATACTAGGGCCTTCGTATTGTCATGTGCTTGGGTTAGATATTAGGACATTGTGTTTGATATAACCATGTGTGTATACTGTAGGTATATATTTCTTCAGATGTGTTTTTAAAGTGCATGGTTTTCTCTTTTATGAACCAATAAAATGTATAATAAAGTTATGCTACGGGACTGGTATACAAATTTTTTCCAGCCCGGCACTGCTGGCCATGCTATTGCTTCTGTAAACTTAACCATGACTTCAAGCCAATGTTTTATCAACCTAATCTCTTAATTATATGTATATGGTAACTGGGGTGTAGCCTAGTTCTTTCTGTAAGGATGATTTTTAAGATGCAGCCGGGTTCTCTTATGTGACTACTGAGACGATAGTAACTGAGCAACATAACAAAGTGAATAGACCCCTATTTGTAAACTATTTAACCCACATGTATGAAACCCTAGAGAGAACTACAATCAGCTTACTATATGATGCTAAATAAAACACTGCCTTGTTGTCCTCTTACAAATACATTGTTATGTTCTCATGACTACACTGGTTCAATGACTTTTTCTGAAACACTGCTGTATGCTTTTCATTCAGGGCAATGTATAATTAAGTAAATACAGGTACAGATAATATGTCTACAACTTCGGATAAAGAACCAATCTGACCTTTAATTCCTATTCATTTCAACATACAACATCAAACAAGCGCGTGTGTAAATGGTAGTCAAATGATTCCTGTCCAAACCTTGTACCAGGATTCACAGAATACTCTAAGACAATGGAAAGGGCCATGAAACATAAATAATGTGTATACCGGTATCTTTACACTTCCAGTGGCAACTCACAACCTTACTATAAAGTGGTTAGTCTGTGTATTCCTGGCTAAGCTACACATCAGTGCTGTCACCATTACTGCATTACTTTACTTCATTGGTTCACACTGCTATTGCTGTTATGATTCCGGCCTCTTCTTCAAACAAATACAGGCCATGCTATTACCTCTGTAGACTTCATGTGGACTTCAAGACAATTTTTTACTGGCCAGCTAGTAAAATACTGAGTCTAATTGCGGCAGACTACTCCCAAATTGCACATTAGCTGTCATGTCACCCCCTCAACATCTTTTCTACCAAAGTGAGATGTACACTGGTGTTTTGTCTTGTCACATCCAAGCACCAGTGCAGAATCGTATTGCTTCCTGTTTATCAAGAAGAGTAGCAATAGTGACAAGAACTTGATGCAATGTGGAAAAGATGTAGAAGATCCCTGGTCACTAGGAGGATACCCATCCTTCTATACTAGGAGCTTATATAACCCATTTCCCCATTACACCAGGCTCTTTATTAACCATGATTTTGAGAAAAAGGCAGTTGATATGCATTCCCATTGCATAAACAATTTCCCAAAACATGTCTAGAATCTAAAGGATAGGTTACCCCACTTTAAAACTTCTATAAGTTGTATATAGGATTTTCCATCTTGGGTGGAGTGAGGGGACAAACCAGGGAGGAAATTGAAAGCCTACTAATTTGGCTGACAAGTTGAAACGTTGCCACTGGCGTTTTTGGATTAAAGAAAAAATAAATTCTCACTGAATTGGAGCGATGAGTATTTTTTCATTATTTTTCATTTTGGGGGGCCTTGGTGGAGTCCTACTCGTGCACTGACCCTTGGAGTGCTGCTTAACCAATTCCCTTTGGTATAAACACAGTACTTACCAAGAACTCCAAGATGAGGGTTTCGTTACACCAAATGGCCATGAGATAATAAGCTTCCCACAAGTGTCAAGGTACCTCGCAATAAGGCAAGTTTCTAGAACTCAAATAATAACTAAGACTCAACTAAACACAAAAGACACAAACATACTTTGAACTGGACAGACTGGGGAATGAACTTCAAGGGTTAAAAAAAACAGTTTCTCCTTCCTCCAGGAACAAAATGGCTGATCTGGTTACCCCATTTGGCATTCAAGACCAGGACAGTGATCTGATGTATTCATGGTGGAGATGATTGGTGGTATTACTTGACTGCAGTCATTATCTAATGTTTCCAAAGTAGGAAAAGGGTAACTTACATTCACTGGTTAGAAAGACCTGTTTGCAGTTACTTCATTGAACAATGTTTCATGTTAAATGTTACAATTAAGCTTACTTTCATCATTGAAGTTGCTCACCATTTTCATTCTAATTTCATGTTCCATATTGTTCCTTGGAAGGATGCAGAACACACCATCTTTGTTACCAGTAACATTGCATATTCTCTGTTTGATTAATGTTCTAGGTTTGGTTTAATCCATGCCGTGTTTACCAATCTCCTGCTCTGGGCTAATGGGATATTAACGGAATCAAAGCACCAGCTGAATGAACACAAGGAGAGACTGATTACCCTTGGCTTTTCAAACATAACAATGGGTAAGACCAACAGAGAGTATCAATTACTATCGGTAGGTATCTAAAGATATTCAGGGGGCTGGGTTTGCACTGTCTGTGTCTCCTGGTCCACTGACCATCAGCAGTATGGGTGACTGCACTAAGGCCAAAAATTATAATTATTTACCATTTATTGGCACGCATTTTAATTCATTATAGTCTGTGACATCATGGCAATGCATTGCTCTTGAACCCACTCAGTGCTTATACAAATTAACACAAACCTTCTCTCTGAAGATAGCAAACTATGTAAAATCTAATTTAGAAACATAGAATGTGTCGGCAGATAAGAACCATTCGGTCCATCTAGTCTGCCCAATTTTCTAAATACTTTTATTAGTCCCCAGTTCCCTATCTTATATCTAGGATAGTAATTTCCACTGGTTATTCTGCCACTCCTGGAACTGAATCTAAGTCAGGAGAACCTTCCCAACAATGTGTCCAACAGTTTCTTACTGAACCAATAAATCCAGTAGATTGTCATATTTCTTGTCCCCAGCTGCTACTCCCTGAATATGTGATCCAAGCAGAAGCTCCCCCAAAACTTGTGTCTGCAGTAGGAGCATCGAGAACATATATCCACCGTAGGTGCTCCCCAAAGCTGTATCCTCATTGGGGCTTCCCTAACCTGTGTATGTAGTAGGATCCCCTGAATCTATGTCACAGCGGATGCTCCTACTATTTATTTCCTTGCAGGGATGTGATAATTTGTGCCCCTTGTACAATAGAGTAACTTTCTCTTATCCGTTACTATATTATTATATAGCCCCTAATGGAAATACCAGTTGTGTGCACTGATTGTTTAAAAATAAATAAATAGACATGCATATAGCTCAATGTAGCATCAGAGTAGTAAGCAATAGTCACTGTAATGCTGCCCAAATGTTCTAAATGCATTCAATATTTACAATATTTTATTATCAGAAAATAATTATTGTGTCATGCTGCTCTTCAGTCAGCTTTTTCATGTAAATCAACAAACAAACAAAAAATAGGGTTATGTAACTATAGCAGTAGTAGAAAGCACTTGTATAAAAAACAATATAAGAGACACGGTCAATCCATCACCCAATGGAAGTACAATCAAGACCATTCACAAGCATTACATAACAGAAACAATGTATCTCTTAACAGAACTACGCAAAGTCAAATAGTAGCGAGAAGCAAGAATACCGGTGGCAATCAGGTGCAGATGCTACATGTGTGCGCTGCACACCTAGCACGAAGTATCACACGCTGTATATTTCCGGGGTTTGTCTGCTCCGAACAAAATTATTTTCATATACTTTTTGAGCTGGTCGAGTTGGCAGCAGAGTGAGTGACTCTGATGCAGAATTTGCTGCTGCCGTTGGCCTCTCACATGTATTTCATACAGTTGGTCTGCCAGTCCAGCGCACACCTGTCACTCGGGCAGGATGCGCCCCCTGGTGGCAATACAAAAGAAGAACACATATAGTAAACGAGTAATGCGGTATGACAAATAAGAGGCTGGTGTGCCACCAGAGGCGGCTCTAGACTTTGTGAGGCCTTAGGCGAAAGTCGAACATGAGGCCCTCACGGACACACATTATTAAATAAAATATATGCAAGTGATAATAAAAATGAACTGTAGAAATAGCATATTTCAAGATCAGACTCAAATCCCAGCTTCTAGAATCGAACATCTCCTAGAATTTTATTTGTATCATAATTATTCTACACATATCTATAAACATTTGGTATAGATAAAATTGTGTGCGGCTGACTAACTCACATTGTTATTGCTGTGTCCTAAATGTGAACACTAACACATATCACACAGTCATTCATAGAATGCACACACTGACTCACAGACACACTCAGTCAGCACACAATCCCACTCAGCCAGCACACACTCACAGATACACTCAGAAAGCACACACTGACTCACAGACACACTCAGTCAGCACACAATCACACTCAGCCAGCACACACTGACTCACAGACACACTCAGAAAGCACACAATCACACATTAAGAGAAACACTCAGCCAGAAGGAAAGGTGCTCAATGTTGAAAGTGGTCTCACAGACCACGTTGTGCTAGAAGATTGGCACTTTGTTCTACCTCACAGCACCGGATGCACTGTGATTTAGCCATTCAATATGCCAGGATTTTGCCCCTCAATATGCCAGGATTTTGCCACTCTATGCCAGGATTGTGTCACTCAGTCTGCCAGGATTTTGCCCCTTAATATGCCAGGATTTTACCCCTCATTATGCCACAATTTTGCCCCTCACAAATCCTAGAATTTTGCCTCTCAATATGCCAGGATTTTGCCACTGTATGCCAGGATATTGCCCCTCATAATGCCACTATTTTTCCCCTCACAATGCCAGGTTTTAGCCTCTCACTATGCCAGGATTTTGCCACTCTGTGCCAGGATTTTGCCCCTCATTATGCCAGAATTTTGCCCCTCACAATGCCAGGATTTTGCCACTCTGTGCCAGGATTTTGACCCTCATTATGCCAGAATTTTGCCCCTCACAATGCCAGAATTTTGCCTCTCAATATGCCAGGATTTTGCCACTGTATGCCAGGATATTGCCCCTCATAATGCCACTATTTTGCCCCTCACAATGCCAGGATTTTGCCACTCTGTGCCAGGATTTTGCCCCTCGTTATGCCAGAATTTTGCCTCTCACAATGCCAGAATTTTGCCTCTCACTATGCCAGGATTTTGCCACTCTGTGCAAGGATTTTGCCCCTCATTATGCCAGAATTTTGCTCCTCACAATGCCAGAATTTTGCCTCTCAATATGCCAGGATTTTGCCACTGTATGCCAGGATATTGCCCCTCACAATGCCAGGATTTAGCCTCTCACCTCATTATGCCGGGATTTTGCCCCACACTGTGCCAATATTTAGCCCCTCATTATGCCAGTCTTTGCTCGTTTGTGCCACCCTCCTCCCCCCTTCCCTAGTACCTACCTCCACGCTGCTCTCCGTTGTTTCCTCCGTGCATCTTTTCTCCTGCACGGAGGAAGGAAGTTCCGGTTGCGTTTTTTTTTTTTTAAATTTTATTGAAGCTGCGCGGGTTCAATAAAGTTTAAAAAAAAAAAACGTGATCGGAGCTTCCTTCCTCCGTGCAGGAGAGAAGATGCACGGAGGAAACGTCCCAGGTTAGTGTAACAGGGAGCTTAATGGCAGCGTTAAGCTCCCTGATACATCAAAGGCAATAAGGTGAGTTAGGCAGCCGCGAGGCCCCCGTGAGTGCGAGGCCTTAGGCGGCTGCCTAACTCGCCTAATTAGAGAGCCGCCTCTGTGTGCCACCCAACATACAGGCAGAGACAAAAATGCAGCAAGACATAAGAATAACACCGGCACTTTTGGATCCAATAGATTAAATAATAAACTAGGTCACATAATAAGTGTCTGCTGTTATTTCTGCACATTTGGCTAGACAGACATCCTGTCAATCTGCTAAAATGTCAAATTATTGAGTGGATCCTTTGAGGAGAGGCGGTGATAGGGTTAAGTTACTCAAACAGAAAGAAACCTATTGGATTTCAGGATTTGATTGCCTTAGTCCATGAGGTCTGAATATAATACTATGAATTGTTACATTTCCTATAACAGGGGCAGTCGAGTAGACCTTAGAGGCCAATAATATTGTGTTCTCCCTTTAATGGTTGCCTACTTGCTTGTCACTCTGTGGCCCAGGTATTAGCTATGTACCTCTCCGCAGACCACTGTATTGCAGCTTCAGGCTAGCAAGTCTGGTCTCCCTTTGAGGGTAGCCTCCCTGTCTCTACCATACTGGTGTGAGTCTCACACTACCTTATGTTTTCTGGTACTTCACACTAGTCTCAATTAGATTTTTCTTTTTTAGGTATTCTTTTCCACATTTTTGATATTATTATTTAATTTTCCTTTTTAATTTATTTTTGCCTTTTTTGCCCATTTTTGCCATATCGTGGCCTATTCACTACTTTTCTTGTCTGTCCTTTGCTGTCCCACCTTTTTTTCTACTTTGTTAATTTTATTATTTTTTTTATTAAAATGTTTCTATTTTTCTTTTTTGTGTGTCCCAGTATTGCATATTGTTTGCAGATTTTATTTTATTCTTTGTTTTTGCCCCATTTTGCCCACACCAGCCTCCTCTTTGTCACATGTAATTACTTTTTTACTACATGTGTTCTCTTTTTGTATTGCCACAGCTTGTTCTTGCTACCAAACAGTGGCACTATCAGTGTGTGCATCTAGGAATAAAGCAGTCTCCTGACAAATTTCGGGAGTCTGCTCTGCGTTCGCCGGATTAGCCCATGAATATTAAATCAGGTGCTGAATAGCGTCAGATTAGTGTCAGAGAACCTCCGCCAAGCACTGGTTTTCAGAGGTCATTATTGCCGTTATATGTAACAAACGTTGATTGTGCCTTTTTTATTCTTCTCCCGACACTTTGTTTCTATTATGTAAATCTTGCGTGTACTTTCATTGTGTGTGATAGACAGTTGGGGAACATATCCATGGTTTGTAACGTTTCTCCTTCTCTATACACGACTCGTAGAAGGACAGAGTCCGGGCGTGTGGATTGGGGGACTATTTACGGGTTCTTGTGAGTCCTCCACACGTAACAAAAGACTTGCTGCTTTCTTTCTTTGTCTAAAGTGCTGGTCCTTTTTCCTCTACATTGTGGTTTTGACATTGTGGATGACACTATTCCATATCCCTCCATTATAACGTCTAGTTATGCACGGCTGTGCCACCAAGATTAAAGATACTATTTTACTTTTTAATTTTTTTCATATTTTCCTTATTTTTCACATATTTGTTGTCAGCTATAATATCACACACCTAGCCAGTGTGTTTGCATTGTTGGTGGGACTTTGTGATTTGGTGCCATAAGTCCGGTCGGACTACAGGTTGATTTATTTTGCTAAAGTTATCTATAAACTTGTACTCAATAGTACCCTGGAATGTGTATTTAATATAGGGACCGGATATGTATATGTAGGTAGGATATTGTTATTGCAAACACTGCCCATGTTTCACTTTAATTGGGTAGTTATTTTAGTATAATCACAAACCTGACATTCAGCCTCAATTAGAACACTTGTCATTTTACATGACTATTCCATGTTGTTGACGCTACACAATAAATAGATTACTTGCTCCAATAAACTTTAATTCATCTTTTCTCTCTGTTGTAGATCTCCATACACCCGACTGCAACTGTACTTCAAGTGTCTGCTCCATATTCTCACAAGGAATATACTACCTCTATCCATTTACAATTGAGTATCATATTTTAGCCTCCACAATGCTGTACGTACTGTGGAAGAACATTGGACGCACGGTGAAACACCACCAACAGCAGAAAATTCATTTCAAGTTTCACGGGATCACAGTGGGCACCATTATGGGACTTCTAGTGCTTACGACAACCATCGCGGTCCTTGTTGTATACCTGATCCAGATTGGGCGCTCCAAGAGGAAGAGTGAGATGGCGCTCACTATGTTTTATGTGTATGCCATTACCTTACTGACTTTAATGTGTACAGCAGCTGTGATCGGCCTCATCATTTACAGAATGGAAAACAAGTCACTGGATGATAGTGAGAGTCCGGCTAAGAAACTAGACTCGGATCTTCTGGTAGGGTCTTCGTGTGGATCGTGGATCATATCATGGGGCTCAATTTTAGCCATAATCTCTGCCGAGACACATCCAGGTTACACGTGGTATAACCTGCCGTATTCCATACTAGTGATTATTGAGAAATACATTCAGAACTTATTTATAATTGAATGTATCCATCGGAAAGAAGAAACCGATGACAGAACTGTCGAAAGGATCTTTTCCGTATCTAGTCGTAGCACCTTGTCTCTTACGCCTTCCTACGAAGTGTTCAACGAAGCTGTCACAATTTGCAGCAACGACTTTCCCTACATGTCCAACACAAATCTCTCGCTTGGTGATGGCAGTGTGGAGAATAAGAAGCATCAAGAAAATAATAACTCTATCAGACTGGCGCCATCTAGTGTTTCCATCCATGCTTGTAGATCTGCAAAACTTAACAAGAAGAGAAGAATTCTTAAGAACATTGCAGCATTTCTCTTCCTTTGCAATATTTCGGTGTGTTCTTCATTTTCTTTTTCTAATTTTTTTTTTTTTTGCATATTTTATATCATCTGTAATGGGTACTGTTCCTCCCTCATCTGCCAAGAATGATTAAAATAATGGAATTACACATTGACATCATGTCAAAGGCACTACAATAGAATACATGGAAATTAAAATCATGTATTTTTTATGACGGTAGATTTAAAAATATATTTTTTTCTTGTCTCTTTAGTAGTTTGTGTTCATTTTTAGTAGACTAGGACAGGAGCTCCCTTGTAGTAGGTTCAACAATCAATTTATTTGATAATAAAAATACACAGTTTGGCTAATTAAAGCCTTGTAATAGACATTCCGGCTGCCTCTCACATTTCACACTTATTAAGGTACTCCTTTTCATAGCATGATTACTAATATGCCCTATGATACTGTGCATTGTGAGTATGTATTGAAATTATACATATGGGGATATTAAGTTTAGGTATCAATAAAAGAAAGTAAGGATGGTTCCGATAAAACTTGTATGGAATACATGCGCTCCATTGTCCCAGCCATACTCATTTTCATATAAAGAAAACTTTGTACCTAACTGCCCTATAAACTGGGGTGAAATTCCAAGTGAGCTGCAAAAACCAAGCTTTAATAGCTGAGATGGGTTTTTGCAGCCATTTTCTTGTGATTTGACGCCATTACTTAAATATATTATCTAACCTGACATACTTACTGTGTATAAATAATCATACTTTATGATAAAACAGAGTGAGGCCTAAATCGTTTATAATTGCAAGGAAATCATTTGCTTTGGATGTGGTCATATATGCTACAAGTCAGGAGAAGGGAGCAAACCACTAGAAAGGTGCCTGCTCTCACCAATAGCTTCACAAGGAGATACCAGTATCTATAGCTGGTTCCTTTTGACCTGTCTGGACCTTCTTGCAGAAGGCTCTTGGTCCATGATTGATATCTCAGTCTGCCCCCAGTTGTGATATTCTCTGAGCAGCTACATTGGGAGGGATGGATTTAGCTACAACCTAGTGAGTTCCCCTAAATTTACTACTACAGTGGAGCTCCATGAAAGTGAATTGCACTGAAGGTGATCTAAGTATCATCTGACTTACTCATGATATAGTAAAAATGGAGAGAGGAACATATATAGCTTTTAGTAGTAGCAGACCTATGGAAGTAGGGTTGCCACCTTTTCTTCAAAAAAGTACCGGCCTTGGTACTGTCTCCATAGACTTAACATTGGCCTGATGCCAATATTTTACCGACCTGCCGGTAAAATACCGGCCAGGTGGCAACCCTATATGGAAGACATGCAGTAACCAAAAAGTAGACCCATTTGTCATCACATTTCATTTCTGCACTATGATATTGTTCTGCTATCTGATGTTCTTTCTTTTCTTTTGTAGCTTTGGATCCCACCAGCATTTGGGTGTCGTCCCCAGTATGACAATGGACTGGAAGAAGTAGTGTTTGGTTTTGAACCCTGGATAATTGTTGTTAATCTTGCCATGCCTTTCTCTATCTTCTACCGCATGCACTCTGCATCCTCACTTTTTGAGGTTTATAGTAAGACATAAATAATTAATGGGACTTTTATTAAATGCAGATAAAATTGAGTCATGTTCATGTACAACCAGTCACAACATGTATATAAAAATCCTCAGTCCACTGCAGTACACCTATACATGCTGTTAAGCATATTTTCTTTTAAATGTGTTGGTCAATGTATTGCTAGCCATAGTATCACTGTTTAGTTACAATCTTACAAGAGGTGAATGGAAGATGAGGAGTTGGAGGCGGGTTTTAGTCTCGCAGCGTTCATGTTAGATTTTAATTAAATGCTTGAACATACCAAAATGGCCAAGGCCTGAACTTGTAAGGCTAAAGTTAAAGCCAGGGTGGGTCTATGCACTAATCTGTAGATGACAGCTACCTCATTTGTGTAGTTAAAACTTGAGGAAGCTCAGGTTCTCCTTAGGTGCAGTCTTGAAACTTGAAAGATCCACCTTGAAAAATTCACCATTTTCCTAGGCCACCTCAACCCTGAACTGCTAAGCAGAACCTAATGTGAGAGAATGCAGGTTCGACACTTCAGCTAATCACACCATGAATTTGGTCAAGTTGAACACTTCTTCGTTCAGAACTCTGAAGGTCACAACGGACTTTGCAAACAATGCTGGCGCTCTACTGATCACCCTGGAATTGTACCTAGATCCAAATGCTGCCTGACTACTATATCCTCAGGAGTACGTATGGGCCAACTTCTGGTTGTGTGAACAGGCCACAAATGTTTAACTGCTGCCTATATCATGTAAATAATTCATGCATGTTTGGTAGGAGTATATGATTTTTGAATGTATGCAATCGAATTAATTATCTAGATATGAGGGTTCCTCTATGGTATAGTGTAAATATGTATATAAATTATGTACTGTTATTTCGGTGGAAATGTTGCACCTCTTGTACTATGCAAAAAATTGAACATCATTATTGTACATTCATAGTGCCTAGATAATGTGAATTCTACTGCATGGCATAAATCCACGTTTCTTGTAAAAGTGGCATTTTTAACTATGCTGCAAAACATTTATCCACAGCATAATAAATAACAAACACGAGCATTAACAAACATCAACTTAAATGCACACTTATATACACATAGTCATTTATTGTATAATTCAAATATCAAATTTTTACAACAACTCCTAAAACTTATCATTTACAAGAATAAGTATTGTATGTAAAACCACATCACCGCTCATATGTAGGACTATTTGGCTCCTAAAACATTACAGGTTAGTTACAAGGTTAGGTAACGTTATTCTGTAGGCTTCATTAATAAAGCATTTTTCAGGACCTTTGCACAAAAGTGAGGTTTTCTTAGAGACCTGCTCAGTTAAAAAAAATGATTTTACTAAGTTCCAACATATGTATTAATGGAAAGATGGCATTATTATAAAATAATAAAATCAATTATTTTAATTCCATGGTATAACTTGTTATTATGTTCCATGTTTCTGTGTCATTAGAGAAAGGTAAGAAATTAACTCTTAAAACTCTTTAGCAAGTTATGTAGGATCACTTCTTTAGTACTTCTTTGAATGTGCTTAACTTTGTAAAGTAAAACATGCATCAACTATTTAAAGGGACACTACAACTTACTTAAGATGTAACTATATTACCTGTGCATTTATAGGAAGGAGGAGGAGGAGGTAGCCAGAATTTTTCAAAGTGCGCTGTAAGCACAGTATTGGACTGTTCTATTTGACTCTCAGATATGAAGTGCACCGCAAGACGCAAATGTACTATTTACCACCCAAAACTATTAGAATTTTTCAAAGTGCGCTGTAAGCACAGTATTTGACGGTTCTATATGACTCTCAGATATGAAGTGCACCGCAAGACGCAAATGTACTATTTACCACCCAAAACTATTATAATATTTCAAAGTGCGCTGTAAGCACAGTATTTGACGGTTCTATTTGACTCTCAGATATGAAGTGCACCGCAAGACGCAAATGTACTATTTACCACCCAAAACTATTAGAATTTTTCAAAGTACGCTGTAAGAACAGTATTTGATGGTTCTATTTGACTCTCAGATATGAAGTGCAGGAATGCATGTAATGCTATTGGTATTCTATAAACCGACTTTATTTCGGTTTATAGAAAGCCAATAGCACGAATGGACGAATGATTTTTGTTTATTAACCATTCGTTCATTCGTTCATAGCATTACATGCATTCCATAAACCGAAAGTCTATAAACCGAAAGAGAGTCGGTTTATAGACTTTCGGTTTATGTAATACATGTAATGCTATTGCTATTCTATAAACCAAAAAAGAGTCCCCATTCATACGAATAGGTCTATAGACTTTTGGTTTATGGAATGCATGTAATGCTATTAGCTTTCTATAAACTGAATTTCTTTCGGTTTATAGACTTTCGGTTTATAGAATACCAATAGCATTACATGTATTCCATAAACCGAAAGTCTATAAACCGAAAGAGATTTGGTTTATAGAATTTCGGTTTATAGAAAGCCCATAGCATTACATGCATTCTATAAAACGAAAGTCTATAAACCGAAAGAGCCTGAGATTAGATAGGTGCAAGTTTCAAATAGAACACTTAATAAACAGACTGGAAAATCACAATACTAACCAGATGTAGCTTTGTAAAAATTGTAGATGACGTGACAGCAAGATATCTCTCCAATACATTCTTTTGTGTTAATTATTTCAGTGCTTTTATTTGATATTACTGTGATTATTTGCTCTATAATCTATGTAGGTCATGATGATTCTTCCCTTCCATCTAATGCACCCAAACTTGAATTAATATAGGACATTACAGTATTATTTTTGTGTCTTACACATTTTTAAGTAATTACATCATTTTGTAGTACTCTTGTGTGTGTGTAAAATTATATTATCCTTGATTTGTTTTTTTTAAGTTTTTTTTTTTTTTAGAATATATAAATCTTTATTACATTTTCAACATACATATCAAAAACAAGTATACACACATATAAATATGCATAAAAGATTTTGGACAGCTTCAAGGTCAAAAGTGAAAAGTGCAAGTCAACCTTCCCAAAGACTGTGACCCACTATGATTGCGCCACCCCACTGCACCCCCTCCTAGATAGATAACAAAATCCAGATTCATAACAATTATGCCTACTCCTTAAAAGGTTAGCCCCTAACAGATTCCCAAAGAGTCCAAATCTCTTCAAATCTCGACCCCCTAGACCCAGCCAAAATTTCAAAGCTAAGCTTGGCGGTCAGTAGAAGCGACAAACCTGATATTTGTCAGTAGATTAAAACTATTTCGAATACAAATGCTCAAATGTTAAGACATTTTTCTTATAACTATTTAATTTCAGAATGGATTTATAAAGTTAAGTTAGTGGTTACCATCATAAACAAATGTTTTGAAAATACTTTTGACAGCCAATAATGATTTTCATATCCATTCCTGAGGTCACACAACTCTCAACTTAACAACAAACCCGTTAGGTTCAGCAGAGATACTATGGTAAGCCATAAAATAGCATTAAAAAGAAATATATAAGTTATTTCCAAAGCTATAACACATATGAAAGGATAATCAATATATGTTGTATTATAATGCTACAATCAGATAACATAACTGTGTACAGTTAGACAAATGGCCATAATGAAATTAACATTATGATCATGTTGTAAGGTTTGCTTTCATCAACAAACGGTAAAAATAACAACGGTGACATAAATGAACAAGATCGCGCACAAGGATTTTGACAGCTTGCGTACCATTCATCTTACTATAAGATAGGCAGGAAACAATAATCCTTACGGGGTGGATCTCAAGACTGATCTGGTGATGATCACCAATCAAGATGATCTGTAAGGGAGATACCAACACGAAAATAAGGGTTTCAGTCAAGTAATTGTTTAACATTTATTGTTGGAAGCAGTAATCCTACAATTAGTGAAATATCTTTGCTATGGGTCCCCACACCCATATGAACACTGGCTCTTTTCTCCCCCTTCTCTACCCTAGTATGCTATGCAGCTTTCCCCTACATGTATGCAAGGGCTGATATGGGGAGACCATCTTGGATGAGCTTCCAGGAAGCACATGGAGTCCAGGTGTAGCATGTCTTGAATCAATACATGCCTTTTGTCGCATGCTCCCAATTATTCTTTTAAACCCCCCAGGCTTAGGGCATGTGTCCTAGCTATTGGGTGAGGTAATTGGTGAGTTATTGCTGAATATGATTTCACTACTTGGAGATTAACCCCTTTGTGGCGTTAGGACATACTATGCCGTCCTGAATTTAATTGCCAAAAAGTCATTAGAACGGCATAATACGTCCTGTGTTAAACAGCTCATCGCGGCTCCCCGCAAGTGGGACTGCTATATCCTATCAACAAATGTGAAAATAAATACACATTATCAGGGCTGTCATAGGGGAGTGACAGGCGATACACCTGTCACAGGCTTGGGCCCCAGCCCTTTAAAAAAAAGGATATGTCGGCAGAGACGCTGTCTGGGGAGATTTTGTGCAAACTGGCTGTGAAATGTTCATAGGAAAACTGGGGCATATTCATGGGCAAACTATCAGTGGCATACTAATGGGCAAACTGGGGGATATTAATGAGCAAAATGCGTCATATATTAATGGGAAACTAACAGTATTTTAATGGGAAACATATAAATGGGGATGCTGGCTGGGGCATATTAATGGACAAACTAACAGTGGCATATCAATGGGCAAACTGGCTGTGGCATATTAACCCCTTAGTGACATGACCTTGTCTTTACCTTGGTGACATGGGCTGTTTTGACATTTCTGGGGTATTTGTGTTTAACTGTAATTTTCTTCTTTCTCACATACTTTACCCACACAAATTTTGTTTTTTTTTATCGCCATAAATTTTTTTATCGCCATAAGAAGGGATTTTGTTAGATACCATTATATTCATCATATCTTATAAATTACTACAAAAAATCATAAAACGTTTTCTAACTTTGACCTAAAAAATCATTTACACAAATACAATCATTAAAAAAGGCCCCATCTGAATAGTTTCAAATTGTTGTCCCGAGTTTAGAAATATGCCTGTTCCCATGTTTTTATGCAGCTTTTTTGCGAGTTATAGGACCTTGTCTTTACCTTGGTGACATGCGCTGTTTTGACATTTCTGGGGTATTTGTGTTTAACTGTAATTTTCTTCTTTCTCACATACTTTACCCACACAAATTTTGGTTTTTTTTATCGCCATAAATTTTTTATCGCCATAAGAAGGGATTTTGTTAGATACCATTATATTCATCATATCTTATAAATTACTACAAAAAATCATAAAACGTTTTCTAACTTTGACCTAAAAAATCATTTACACAAATACAATCATTAAAAAAGGCCCCATCTGAATAGTTTCAAATTGTTGTCCCGAGTTTAGAAATATGCCTGTTCCCATGTTTTTATGCAGCTTTTTTGCGAGTTATAGGGCAAAAAACAAAATTAGTGGGGGGGGGGGGGGGGGGGGGGATGGGGGGTTCACCTACAGTGAACTTTTGACACCAACCTGAACCCTAAATTTAACCCTAAATTTAACCCTAACCCTTATGTTAACCCTATTTTAATTGTAACCCTAACCTTATTCAAACCCTAACCCTAGATATTTAGCTAATTAAGTCTTTTTTTTACATTGCAGTGTTGCTGGCCCCCTCTAGGGGCAGTCTAACTACAGCTGCAGAACGATGGAAATAACCTTTTTTTTTACTTCTGACGCTCTACCCACAAGAGGGCAGCAGCCATATTGGACGAGCATGCTGCTCTCCAACATGGCTCCCACGAATCGCTCCATGAAGCAATCGCACAGGCACCAGATTTCCCTGTTGCTTAATGCGTCACCTGTGATCCACTCACACAATGCACATTAATGTGAGTTTTATATATGTATGAATATGAATAATGAATATGATATATATTATTTATAATTTTCTCTCAATGAAAGATGAATAAGGCCCATGCTCACATACATTTCTGGTGAAGTGGCCCACTAAAGAAAAAACGTGGACACCCCTGGCATATAACATGTACAGTTTTTAGTACTAAAGATAATTTGTATTGGTATATTTTATAAACTTACTTTATTAAGTTATTACTGTTATCTAAGCAGCAACAGTAAATTTGAGTGATTTGTCTATTTGGGAATTATCTGTTTGATTCTGCGTGATTCTGCCAGAATTCCTTATATAAATTGGCTGACAAATTAGAAATGTGATTAAAAATTTATTATTTAAACTTATCACTTTGTGTCTGCCTTTTTTTTTCTCTCTCAGGTAAATCCACACCTTACACACTTACACAGTTAATGGTACCCTTTTATTTTCCCCAGTGTGGAATTTTGATAATCAATGTTGGTATCTATACTGTGGAGAAGAAATGGTGCATTACTACACATGACATGAGGGGTGAGGGTACATATATCATAACAGTTGATGATGAATATCCAGTGAGGATGCTAACATGAACAGGAGAAGAGTGAAGACATGAACAGGAAAAGAGTGATGATATGAACAGGAGAAGAATGAAGACATCAACAAGTGGGAAACATTACCAGCAGGCAGCTAGTGAATCTGGCTTTATCAACATCATCTGCTGAAGATGAATTGTGTGCTAGGAAGAACACCAGGGGCATAATTTTCATGGTGTGTTCTGTGAATTATAATCAATCGATTAAATAATTTCATTAATGCATAAAAGGTGCTAGGAAGTCTATCTTTTCATAGTGCATGCCTTGAGAGACAAGAAATACATTTTCCAACCCCCGTGTCAGACAGGATGCCAAGAGAAGGGCCCAGGTCTCATATATCACTGTGTGAAATACCTATGCAGAATTCAGGCAGCCCAAACATTTGGTTCTACTTAAGAATATTCTATGGTATATTGTATTTGAGAAGTCTGACATGTATGGCATACATCAAGTCAGACCGATGAATGGAATTATATTTCACCAAGTATAATCATTTGTTATAAAACATTGCTTTAATTCTATAAAAAAAAACAAATGGTTACCAAGCCACATCCCTCTTTTTATGATCCTAACATACAGGGCTGCCCTTAAGTGTCCAGGCGCCCTGTGCGGGACACCCCCATAGCGCACCCCTCTTTACTCTCATGTCTGTCTCTTTCCTCTACCTCCATGTATGTCTCTTTAGCTTCCCATGTTTGTCTATTCTCTTCATTGCCATGTTAGTTTCTCTCCAATCCCATCGTATCTCTCCCCATATCTCTTATCTCTCCTTCCCCTCCCCATATCCCTTTCCCTCCCCTTCCCCTCCTCATATATCTTTCCCTCTCCTACCTCCCCAAATGTCTTTTCCTCTCCCCATATCTCTTGTCTCTGTTTCCCCTCCCCATATCTATTATCTCTCCTTCGCCTCCCCATATCTCTTCCCCTCTTCATATCTCTTTTCCTCTCCTTCCCCTCCCCATATCACTTTCTCCCACCACCTCCCACCTTTTCTGTTCTCTCCCGCTCCTACCCCCTCTGTCGCACAGGTCGCACACCCTAAAGGTCGGCACAGCTAACATATATTATGATCAAGTAATTTTATATATAGTCCCGTTCGTTATTTGAACCCCCTTTCTTATCCAAACCTTGTTCTGGAGGCAAAAATAAGAAAATCATAAATACTTGTAGGCTGTGCTTGCAGAAACAAAAAGGCAACATATTTCATATATTTAGAAAATCATGATGTTCATCACCCTGAGTTTGCAAAGAATATATAATACCAACATTGTTTTACATCAATTAAACAATTATATTTTTTCAACTTGTTTTCATGTATAACATATATGAAATATGATGCATAAAATTCACCAGTTTAACATTTTTTCCATTCACATGGCACCGGACCTTTATAGGTTTGTGAGGTATTTCTTCTTATTTTGTGCATTATTTGGGGGGAATAAAGGATATAATACAATCTATTCTTTGGCAAAACAAAGTTATGTGCTTTTTTTATACTGTCCATTGTCATGTTTAAATAGGTGCACGCATTATTTTTCAGTACCTGCAATGTGCTATGGCAAAGAACAATAGTTTCATGAAATTCACGACATTCATATACATTAAACATTTAGAAACGGCATATGATACTATGATTCCTGAACATATTCATTCCAGGGTCCTATTGGGAATTTCTCAGATAAAGGCCAAGTAGTTCCTTGCTCTAGCAGGGGGTAGACATGTTGTGTGGAATCTTGGATCATCTGACAGATCTGACCGAACATTCTAAACAAACATGTCCGATCCCTAATAGAGTGCCACAAAGCAAAGAGGGCACAGTAAGATAGAATTTGCATTCTGTTATTAAAGTAGTTCTGTTTAACATGTCTACACTTGATGCAATCATTCAAATAAACAAAAGTACATTTTCTCCTACAATCATATAAAAGTTAACCCCTTCGCGACCATATGACGAGTTAACTCATCATAAGAGCCGCAGCATTATCGACCTTATGACGAGTTAACTCGTCATGCAGTCTAGCCGGCGGTGCGCTCCGTGGGCACCGCCAGCTAGTCTGCAACGGGTCCAGGACTAAGCCTCGCACCCGAGGCAAAGTTCCTGGACCAGATCGGAGGATTTCCGGGCATGTGATCGCGGTGATAACGGGATCACCGCGATAACATGCAAATTAGATGGCAAAGTCAGTGTGTTCACACACTGACTTTGCCTCTAATTCACTCCCTGTGCTTCACGTTCTTATAGTGAAGCACAGAGAGTGACCTGCAAGTAAAAATAAATTAATAAAGAACGTTGCTAAGAAAAAAAAATAAAAAAAAAAAAAAATTAACCCTTTCATTGCTGATCACAGTTTGTAACTGTGACCAGTTTCCTTCCACTTTATGGCCCTCATTTAGTTTTTTTTATTACAAATTTTTTTATTTTTGCAATTTATAAAGTTTTTTTTTAATAAATAAAGGTAATTTTAATATATTTATTTAATAAAATTTAACCCATGCATGCCTGTTGCATGATTTTTATGGATCTGACATCACACTCTTCAGAGTTTTTTTTCTGTCTTTTTTGTTTAGGGGGGTTTGGGAACCAATATTTTAAAGTCATAAAAGTCACTAAAATGTAAATCATTTTTATGTATAGGGTATCAAAAGAAAGATCTAACTGTCCTTTAAAAAACAACATATAACTTGTATGGGTCCATTAAATGAGAGAGAGGGAAATTATGTTTTAAAAACGGCATATTAAAAATTGAAAAACACTCTGGTCCTTGGCCCAGGAAAATCCCTGGTCCTTAAAGGGTTAATGTAATGAAAATATTATTTTCTATAAATTCACTTTTATTACCTGCCATTCACCTTAATTAGTTCTCTGGATATTATTAAATTCAAAACACGATAAACTGAAGAGAATATCATTACCGCACACATGTTAAAAAAAATGACTGCACCTACTGAAAACCTCCGGAGCCGGTAGAAAAAAGGCCCTGAAAACACAGTTCAGGGCAGTAATTACTTTAAATCTTTCATTTTTGCCCATTAGTTTAAAAAAAAAAAAAACAGGGGCTATTTGTACACTTTAAACACTTTCAGTGCTGCAGGAACTTACCCTCCACTTACCCACCCCCCGGAAATTCAATATTTGGTCCCCTGGGAACAGTGATCTCCCACTGGCCTGATGGGGAAAAAAATTAGCCAAAGTGACTGCAGGCGCGCACCATGCCTGCAGTCACAAACACATAAAACAATTCCCCCCGGGACATGGAGAGCGCTATGCCCTAGACCCTTATTAATAATAATTAACTGCCGCCTGGGGTTCAGGTTCGTTAGTTTTAATAAAGATACATGACCCCTGTGCCCTGGGATGGATCTTTTCCCTGGGCCAGAAGATGAGGATCCAGGGTGTCGCTGATCACAGCTGAAACGTGGATACAGGTAATAATTTATTTTACTGTCACACCCTTTAATATTGTCACTCCATACCCTCTTTGTGATGCCAATAAAATAAATAAAAAATAAATGTAAAAAACTAGAGAGCAACAAATTGCCACCTGGGTCAATGGCCCCACCCAGGCCAATTTTGTGGCCAGCTCTGGGTAGGTGATCTCCCAATTAATTTGTTTGAACATCAAAAATAAACTATAATTACATGTAATTACAAAATAACAATCCTTGGTGATAGTGATTGGGATAACTATAGTCATATTTTAATAATTAAATAAACATACATATTTTCATTAAATAAATGTATGTGTGACCATATTTATATAAAACACTTTACGTGTGACAGTGTATTATGTAAGTGACCTACAGACAGGTACCTCTTGGCAATATCACTAGATCAGTTGAGTGTACACATTTTGACATTCAGCGATCAATAAAGTTATTGGTAGCAGTATTAGTTAATCAGGGCTTATCTACGCGTCTATTGATTGGCTGATTTACAGCACTATAACATGTGACTCATGTTTGAGAGTCTGTGGTGTGCGAACACGATGATAGAGTGAAAATGTTAATTGTCACTGTGCTTACCGATTTAGGCGTTATGTGTAAGGTACAGATTAAGCAAAGGTTAACAACACCCAGTACTATCTCTTAGAAGCCAAAATTAAGATAGGATGCAGCTCAGTCAAAGGGTAAAAAGTTTGACAAAAAATGGCAGTATACTGACATCTCCTTGAGAAATGCTTTTTATTGGGATCATGCATTGTAATTCTGTGAAACCCTTAAACATCTGTTATTAGAATTTAACCTATAGTATCCTGTAGTACGTTTTTATTTTTTTTGGTTTTATAATTAGAACATCTTATTCAGGCCCTGGGGACAGTCTTAAAGTAAGGGCGATATAATATTTTAACAAGTATAGGAAATGGCTGAATGGCTAAATTTACATTTAGATCATAACTAATGATTTAGAATATTTTATGCTGGAAATGCAAACAAATACTATAATATTTAAGGACAACTTACCGGTAAAAAATAAATTATGTTTAACTGAAATATTGCATCAAGTGTAGGCATTTTAAATAAACATGCTTCAGTGAAAGCATAGGAATAAAGTACTTTATTGAGCCATTTGTGCTTATGCAGCTCAATCAGGGGGCTGACATTTTGTTCAAAATCTTGAGTCAGATGAAGGAAAATCTAACCCAAGATGTCTGCCCCCTGACAGAGATTTACAAGCAAAGTTGGCTCAGTAAGGGGCTTTATTTAATTTCTTTAACTGAAGAATTCTATGTCTGATGCAATTTTCCAGTTAAACATAACTTTTTTGCTGACAGTTGTTCTTTAAATTCTTTAATAGAAAGGAGATGCTAAAGAACTGTAACCACTTAAGGATGAGGCTTGTTTGCACTACAAGACGAGAGTAATTTTGACATTCTGTTCTACTGGGGATCTTCAGAAAAACTAAACTGACAAGTGAACTTCACAAATCAGACATTGGCCTGGATTCGGTGCTGGCTTTTAAGTTAAAAAGTGAGTTAAGACGTAATTTAACAGGTAATTGTAACTTAATGTCCACTGCTAAAACAGTGAATGGGTGTGGGAAAATCACTACCAAACCTAATAAAAAAAAAGCCCGACATGAAAACTGAAACACACAATGATTAAGGCACAAAAAGTGATTCAATGACTAGCGTTGACTCTCAATGGGCAAAAAAAGGAAACATTTTTGCCAGCTAAAGTAACATCTCAAAGAAGGACTAGAGTACTCCATTATAACAAGTTCATTTCATCCAAACACTTAACGCATGCGCAGTACAAACATAAAATAATAAAAATCGATGCTGGATCAAATGTAACCTTTTCTAGCAACCCTGCACATGCACGAACACTCAAAGCACCACAACAACCTCCACACTCGTACCCCACATGCTCTTCAACCATACATATGCCACACAAGAGGACATGCAGGCATTTCTTGAAACATGTAATCTCATATCAGTCAGGCACACACCACACCCAATCAAAATGTGCCATACCCAATCATGTTAATCCACCCATGCACTTATACCAACATATGCACCCATATTGCCATTTTGAACCATTTGTGGCAAACATTGCAGCAGTTACACCTCAGATGAGAGACCTGAGTAGAGTACACCTGTGCCCATAATACCAAACTACATTCCATCTCTCATTTTCAAACTCATTTCAGCTTGGTTCCTTCTACTGAACTGATAACCTTCTCCATCTTCCCCAGAATCCCTAGGTCTTGCATTCATCTCATAGAGCATCTCTCCCTGGCAGCAGTGAGAGACAGTGCAACGACTGTCTCTCTCCATTATCTCTGTGTGCATGAGTCAATAGTATGAGAGGGGATGAATAGCTCCTCCCATGTTGGAGGTGTATTTGAGAACACAGACACTGCACACCAATTTGCACTGCCAGGTAAAGGAGAACCAGCTCTGTGAGTAATCATTTCTGGACAGTGCTCCATAGAATCATGTTTTGGGAACTACATGTCCCATGCTGCTCAGTCCATTATAGAGCTGTGTAGATGTGTAGTTTCCAAACTTCTGCAGTGCCAAGGTTAACCATCACTCTTTAAATAATCTTGATTACAGGTTACTGTTTATACACCTGGCACTGGATCTTACCTTTGAATATTCATGAATGACTGAATACCTCTGCTTTTTACACTCTTTCTCTCTGGTGTAACGAGATCCCTATACACCTTCTAGACTGTGAGCCTGTTTGGGCTGGGCCAAGCTAACTTTTTGTTCAAGTCTGCCTACAATGTTTTTTCCCCTATTATTTGTATGTTTTGTTTACACCATTGTACAGAGCTACATAATATGACCCCACGCTATAAATAAAATAGTAATACGCGTGAGAGAGAGAACCTTTCCAACACACAATTCATTTTTCTGGCAAAGCATTTCTTGGGATGACAGCGACCCGGGAAGGCATTTTGTAAGCAGAGTTCTGTTGAAACGGGGTAGAGAGGTAAGGTGAGCAAATGTACCAGATAACCCCTCAATGACTATAGATGTCCATTCCACTATATAATACAGTATCCCTTTATACTGTGAGTGATGTAAGGCAGAAATAGAATAAAAATTGCTATCTCACATGGCAAAGAGCAGATATGTTGTCTCAAATTTAGTTCAGTAACAAGTTTAGGGTCGACTCAGGAAGATGGTAGCCTCCATCCTTTTCAGGCCATAGAAACATAGAATGTGTCGGCAGATAAGAACCATTCGGTCCATCTAGTCTGCCCAAACTTCCGGCCAACTTCAGGATTTTGCTGCCTGACCCCTCTCAAACTGAATGTGCCCGAAAGCCACATATTGACCCTTTTGTGTAAAATTTTTGCTAGCAATCTAAAACACTGTCAACATCTCACCTGTATCATTGTTTTTCTTCCTTACAGTCTCCCAGAACTATTCCTTTATTTCTTTTACTGTTTTTTGTTTTGTTTCTTCAGCTGCCACCTTTTGTGCTTCCCAACATTGAACTAACTTACACCAGGAGATTGCCTGCTGGGTCCTGCCCAGTCTGTGCTGGGTGCAAGTCAGATCTGGGAGCTTCCTTCAGCAAGTTTTATACACAGCTCACATGCAGAGCGGCACAGCTCTCTTATCTTCCTGCACGTGAGCTATGTGTGTGATCTGACATACAGAATGCATACTTCCCTAGTTATATTATGCTGCATAATGAGGGAGTAAACCTTCCACATAAACCTTTAACTAAACAGAAGTCCACTTCTCTCTGATAAAAAGAAAACATTTTTTGAACTATGCTCCTATCGAGCACTCTTCAGAAGAGATCCTTATTTGACTTTAAAGTCTATATGGCCTGGCCGCACAGATTGGTGGGGCAGGGAATGGTCATCTACTCTTACGCTATTGGATGTGTGCAGTGTGATTGACATGGTTTCTCCCTGCTGCCACTGAGCAATTCTCTGTGAGATGGAAGTTCTGTATTCTTTGGTTTTTGCAAATACAAAGGGTGAATAGCTTGTGAATGGTGCCCAATTGGTAAACATTCAAATTGCAGAACCTCTGCCTCATTAAAAAATAAATTTAGGGTTTGGTCCCACCAGACAGCAGGTAGATAAGTGTTCTCCCAGAGATGAGCTCAGCCAAGCAGGCTTAAGAAGGAGGGTGGTTGACATGATCCTGGAGTGCAAGTTGTTAAGATTAGGAAATTAAATAGGTGTTAGAAGTTAAAGAAACCTGGGCTCAGAGCCAGGAGAGTATCTATTTAAAAAAGATTGGCATTAGGCTAACAGGGGTGTAAGCAAGGCTGTATGTTCTAAGGGCAAATAATATTAAAAATACTGTCAGGGAGTGATATGAAAGTGGAACTAAAAGGATTATTTAAAGGAGATTATAAATTATTTAATAAAATAATACAAATAAAGAACATTATTGAGCCCTGATTGCTCGGTATAGCAGTTTCCAGGGACAGACATGTTTAGAATCTAGGATCAGTTCTTCCTTCATCTTGGGTCAAATTACAGAAGATCTGATTCATCCAATCCAGGATTCCTCAACAATATATCTGCCCCCTCCCCCCCAGAAAGTGATATGTATTTTAAAGCATTTCTACTTAAAATGTTTACACTTATTGTAATCTAACGATAAAACATATCAATTATTTGCCGACAATAATCCTTCAAAAAAATATCTTAGTACCAATAAAATATCACTTCCTCCTGACAGTTGTCCTTTAAAAATAGGTACATACACTCTCTCACTGAGGATCGCTATTTGCAGTTTGGGGGTCTGCCGAGTCTGGATTTTGCTCTCTGCTAAATGTATCAGTTTGGTTTTTATTTTTTTTTCATTTTTTTCATTTTTTTCTTTCAGCGGCTTCTTCCAAAGTACAATACTTTCAGCAATAACAGCTGGCAAGATCTGTAATGTGTACATACATTACTTGAACTTCACTCTGTGTACTATTTCATGTAATAACCATTTATATTACAACCGTACTGACCACTAACATCAAAACAGCCCAGCTTAACATTGAGTGATTTTCATTTAAAAAAAAAAAACATAAAAAAAAAAGATAAAAAACCCAACCTTTTTTTATGCACAGGAATTTATTTAATCTATAAATACTATCTATTGTGTACCACCTGAGGATAAAACTGGACACACGTTTGCTAAACAAAGTAAACTAATCAATCTTAATTCTTTTCATCGTGTCCCAGTTATACTACATAAAAAAAAGAAGAAAAACGAAACCTCAACATGTAAAGATAAAACCTCTATTCTTTCCTTACAACTGGAAACATGTTTCCTATCCTATCCTAATGTATGTGATGACACACTTCTGACGTGCCTTGACAAACCTGTTTAAAAGTAATCAACTCATTAATTGCAGAGCACAAATAATCCAGCTCCCTTAGCAGTAAGAACCCAGAAGGATTGAATGCTTGATTTCTCCGACGAAGGTACTAATCAACTTTAGTTTTATGTTTTGTTATTCAGAAATTGTATTTTACCCTCATTAATGCCTGCGGAAGGGACCTGGCAACTTGGTCTTGAAAGCTTGTAATTAAACTCTCAGCTAGCCAGTAAATGGCATCATTTTAACCCTACTTGCTTCAACTTTAGTTTTCACTGTGGTTTTCTTCATTATGATAATTTCTCCATTTATGTTATGTAAGAACTTTACCATGGTTACTTTACATTCTGGAGTATGTTTTAGGTGTTGACTCATGACTTTGGTGCTTTTCAGGATTTCCTGCCTTTGGTGGCAATTTCTCCCATAATGGCAGCAGATTCGAACTTTGTTACTTCTGGCAAAAAAGTTGAGGTTTTTCTTGAAGATAAAGTAAACAAAGTTGCGGATAACACCGCCGGGGAAACCGTCACTACGACGAGAGCTGTTATCGCTCACGAAGATCCTACTGAGGAAGCTAAAGACCACCGTGTTCCAAACATGACGACTGAAACTCTCCCCCCAGTGTCTATAATGGAAGAGCACGAATATGAAGTGGTGCATAAAAATTCCGAGATTTCAAGTATCCAGTATGGGATTAATATTTTTATCGTTGGGAGTATACTAATGCTTATTTGTGCTCTTAACATCACTGGATTGAAAGACTGTGACCGGATGGTATATTTGATCATGCTGGTGCTAATCCAAGTGTTGTGGATGCTTTGGTACATTATTATCAGTGACAAAAAGAAATGGGCCTGCAAAGAGAAGGACTCACATGCTGGAGCCAGGTGGTTAAGATGTAAGTACTATCATTTTAAACAATATTAAAGTCATATAAAATGACATTATTTTTCAGGTCATTGGGCCTTAAAAAAAAATCCACTATCGGATACATTGGGTCATCTGTACAGGAGTTTTACAGTTGGCTCCATTAAAAGGAAACTAAATTTGTTTTTATCTCTTGTTTCCTTAAAATAAATGAGTCTCCCTTCTCTTTAGTAAGCTCAATGTGTAGAGATACACTTAAACTTACTCTCATCTCTGCCTCTCAGGTGAGGCAGAGCTGATCCTGGGCAGCCAATCAGAGCAGGGGGCTTGCTACTCGCACATGATTGAGGTCTGTCGGGGTTCGTATTGCAGACAGAGAGACCCTTGATTTCACATGACATTAACGGAGGTGACCTTATTCAGACAAAGGTCTCTCGCTATGCTAGCAGTGATCACACATCAGTAGGGTACCGGATCAACTTGCCTGCTTCTTAGTGATGTATTGTGGCTTCTGGTGAGAGGACAAGCTGGGATGTACCATTAACTATACACAGGGGAGGGCTGGCAGTCTTAGGCCTGGGGGGCAAATCCAGTCAAGTGGCCCATTGCACCATCGAATCGCCTCCCCATTCACGGCCATCTTTTCCATGTTTTATAACGAATATTGCCAGGATTTTCCCCCACAATATGCCAGGATTTGCCATTTAATATGCTAGAATTTTCCCTTACAAAATGCCAGGATTTTGCCCCTCAATATGCCAGGATTTCCCCCCACAGTATGCGAGGATTTTGCCAGAATATTGACTACTTACCTCCTTGTTGCTCCTCTGTCTCCGTCTCCTGGTGCTCTCATCTGCCCATCTGTGGCTGCAAGGGAAGCGTTGTGCGCTCCCTTCCAGCCAAGCGTCTTCAATAAAGTTTGTTTAAACTTTTTTTTCAACAAACTTTATTGAATGTGCTTTGGCTCTAGGGGAGCGCAGAACGCTTCCCTCACAGACACGGACCTGCAGCACCGGTGGACAGCAGCAAGGAGGTAAGTACTGGGAAAGTGGGGAGGCCGTCACCCAGTGGTGTATCTTGGTTTTGTGCTGCCCTAGGCAGACAACATTTGGGCACCCCCCCCTACCCACGTTGCACACCTACGACATGACCCATAACCCACGTTGCACACCAGGACATGCCCCATCACCACATTTACATGCCTCCATCACCCCATTACATACACATTTCCAATATTATTTGCCATTAATATTCCCCAGCCAATTTGTCCCATAATATGCCAGTGTTATTCTGCAATTTAATATGACTCAGTAAATTTGCCCAATAATATTCCAAGGTTATCTGCCATTTAATATTCCCCAGCCATTTTGCCCAATAATATGCCAGTGTTATTCTGCCATTTAATATGCCCCAGTAAATTTGCCCAATAATATTCCAGTGTTATTAGCCATGTAATATTCCCCAGCCAATTTGCCCAATAATATTCCAGTGTTTTTTGCCATGTAATATTCCCCAGCCAATTTGCCCAATAATATGCCAGTGTTTTTTGCCCCCCCCCCTCCCCCTCCCCATCTCTTACCTTTTTCCCTGGTGGCTAGTGGCAGGAGGACTTCCCTGGTGGCAGGACTTCCCTGGTGGCTAGTGGCAGGAGGACTTCCCTGGTGGCAGGACTTCCCTGGTGGCTAGTGTCAGGAGGACTTCCCTGGTGGCTAGTGGCAGGCAGCATGGTCCCTCCATGCTGCCTGTTCGGCCTCCCGGCGGTTGTGCCGACAGGTCACGTGATCGGCGCGCGTCTGACGTCAGAGCGCCGATCACGTGACTGTCGGCACTTCCGTGTCACACTGCACGGGGAGCCGAACAGGCAGCACGGAGGTTTCTCTGTGCTGCCTGTTCGGCTCCCCGTGCAGTTTTGCAGGCAGAGCGGAGGTGAGAGGGGATCTTCCGATCCCTTCTCATCTTCGTCTCTGCCTGCAAGCGCGTTTTTTTTTTTTTAACACTGGCCCGGCGGCCGTTTTTTACTTACATTAGGGCGGCCTGGGGGGCAATTGCCTCCCTGCCCCCCGGCCCAGCCCGCCCCTGACTATACACCAGTTTATGCTCATACTAGGGCCACTAAGTATTTCCCATGTGCTTCTACAAGAGAAGCACAAGTGAAAAAAGTTTAGTTCCCACTAATTAAAAATATGAAATTACATGACAATGAAATTTCAAAAATTAGACCATAACCAGCTTGGATATTCATTTGTCATTATTTTTACTATTATTAGTAAATCAACCACTTATTATATATGCGTAGGGGCCAGTATTTGTTTTTCAGCACAAAAGATGGATGAAAGGTGACATTTCTTTCAATTAGCAAAGTTAGCAAATCAGTGACTATTTTTACATTTTCATTAGATAATCTTTTTATACCTTAATCTATATTCATGTACAAAACAGAACATACAACGTGTGCCTGTGACTCAATCATACGTGATATGTCTAGCTGAGAACATATAATGTAAACTGAACATTCTGCAAGAAATGCTTGTGGAAAACGAATGAAAACCTGTCCTACCATCACTGCAGGAGATGTTTTTGTTTTGTGTTCTTCTCCCCTCCCTATTATTTTAGTTTTCACTTGTATTGTTTTGGTGGGAGTCCGAGCTATACGTAATATCTGAGTCTGTAGTGAATATTAGTCGGGTGTGGTGGACCAACTTATTAATCCCTTTAATGCAAGAAGTTACTGGATTTACGAGTTGAGAGTTTGTGTTTACTTCATCATCAAGTGTCACAGAGATCAGAAGGGCGTATATTAAAGCAATAGTCCTCTTGTAGGGACTAGGGTTGCCACCTTTTCTTCACTTAACAGTGGGGTCAAGCCAATTTGTTTTACCAGCCTGGCAGTAAAATACCGGCAAGGTGGCAACCCTAGTAGGGACTGTAAACCTTGACATACATTTGTAAATTTTGTCATGAATCAAAATGAGATTTTTACTCTATACTCCAGCATTATTTCTGAGATTCTCTGACTCCTCACTATTCTTACCTCCCCGGCATATCTCTTTGTCTAATGTTGGGATGAACAGATCCTTGGTGCCATGTAGAAAGCACAGGTCATGTGCTCCTGATACATATTGGCATATTCACTAAAATTTGGTTTGGGAGGTACTTGGAGTACTAAAATAGTAGTATTTGCTCTAGATTTAGCACTTTTTTGAAAAAGTCCCTTTTTTGCCTTGATAAATCTGTCCCGTTGTGTGTATTTTTACAGTTGCGCTAATATATATTCGCTAAAAGATTATTTATATTTTTAATATTAAACTTGAATACATATTTTCCTATAGGTTAGGTTCCTGCTTTTTTTTAAAGTATATACCGTCTGCATTTTTATTTATTTGTTTTTTTCTTTTGCTCTCCCACTTACTATATTTAAGTGCCTCCAAATGTGGCCCTACATCAATCATTAAACATTATACCGTGCCGGAAGTGATGTCATTAGCAGGAGACTCCAAAAACACATTTTTCTCCTAATTTAGGCATTTGCATGCAGTTTTGCTAATACAGTGTATAGATCATTTTCAATCATTTTTCATGCTCTACATGAACAGTAAAAGCAATGTTTAGATAATACAGTCCCTTTAATCGCGACATCTATGTAAAAGAAAAAGTGAATACATTTTTCTTTAATTCCAGGGGCAATTGCATTTTTCTTTGTATCAACATTACCCAAATTAAATGTAATCATACCTGTATTTGCTAAGACAGGCACTCCACCTTTTTGCAAATAAAAGGTTACCCTCCATCTCTCTGCCATTGAGTTACACTACATTTCCAAGAGTAAACAAATTAAAAATCTCCAAGGCATTATTCCAACTCAGCTGGGTGCTAGGATTACAATGACAGATGGTGACAGTGGTGATGAAAACCCATTGTCAGAACAACAATCCATCTAAGTATGGTTTTGTATTATGTTTCTGCATTTATGAGCAAAACTAATTATTATCTGCTGACAGTCTAATACTTACAAGTACATGCAATGAATGTGATGATTCTTAAACAAACAGATAACATATAGCTAGATTACCTGGGCATTTAAAACAAACACATATATAACTGACATATGCCACTGTTTTTTTTATGTTTGAATTAATTGCATATAAATGTAAAAATAAAATTCAGTGTCTATCTCCATTTTGTGAATTTTGCCCATAATGCAACATTCTCCAAAAACTTCTAGCAATTCTCACTTAACAACTGGGGGCAGAGCCTGCATGATGATGTCATACTCCCCTTCTCTCTTATTGGCTCCTGTGTATCACTAGTGGGCAGGACTAGGTGGCTGTGTACAACTTTTTCTTTGTTACCTTTTCTTTGTTACCAACACAAGAGAGGAGATTGACCTGATCAAAAAGTTTGGAGGGGGGACACACTTACTCTCCTCCAATCCTGCCACCCCTGGAATTTCAAACAGTCCCACTGAAGCAGCAGCAAGAGAGGGAAATGCAGTAGGCTGCTTAGGGTTAGGTAAACTAGACATAGAGAGCAGAAAAACACCTGCCAGGCAGAAGAATACTGCAAAAAAAAAAAAAAAGATAATAATTTAATTATATGCACCCCCTTGCACTCAGAAGGTTTGGTCTGCTCTTTTTCTTGTATAGAGTACCTGCCTAGGCAGAGATAAAAGGTAGTTTATTCAAACATGTATTGCAGCTAGGGTTAGTTAACACTCCAGCTGTTAAGACTTTCCCCTGTTAAGTGTCATGGGAAAGTGAGCACTCATCAACTAGTGCTGCAGCTACTGTGAAATGCACTACTCATGATTCTCATCCTTATCTTCCTTCATTTTACATCAGTCTGGAAGTGTTTGAAGCCTAACAAAGGTGTTTAATCCACAATCCCCACATGGGCTCCTGGACACTACTGATACTGAGCAGATTACTTCTCATAAATATGTGAGTTGATAAGCCCTATTGCCTTTGTGCATACATTTTTATTAACAAGATATGGGTAAGATATGCAAGATATGGGTTTCCCACCGGGAAACTCCTCTTCTGCCCCAACAAAGGTAGGCTATGGGGAGGAGGTTAGGAGGTATTGGGATGAGAGAGGGGTAAAGTGAGGAGGATATTCCCTCCCATGCACCCACACAAGTGCCAATTTATACTCAGGCTTAGGATAACTACATTTTTATTTTTATGTCTATATAAGGATCATAAGTGAAAAATAAAGTTTAGTTCTCCTTTAAAGGTTTCTGATCATTTAAACTTCTCTGAATGGCTAACTCTGCTGCTAAGATAATGCAGAGGAGAGTTGGCAGCTAGAGGTGGGGTGAAATATAACAAGATATTCAAAATAAATGGGATATTTGGTACCACAAATATGGACCCTTTCTCTCAATATTACACATGTTCATCATGCTCAGCCAGTCACAGTTCTGCAGAACATGGTGCAGGTTACTTGCACAAAACTCCCATAATGCTCAGCCATAGTCTAACTACGTATGCACCCATTCTCACAACATTAATGGTCAGTAGACATGTGCAAAACTAAAATTTTCGTTTCGTTTTCGTCCATTCGGACGAAAATGTTATTTATTTCGTCTAAAACGAATTTCGTTCATTACTGCATTCGTTTCAGACGAAATTCGTTCATTATTTTCGTTTCCTAAATTTTAATTCGTTCGTTTTATAGAAATACAATGTAATACTATTGGCTAGACATGTGCATTCGTTTTCGGACGAATGCATTTTCGTCCGAAAATAGCATTTTCGTCCATTCGTCCGAAAAACGAAGAACGAAAATGCTAAGGCTAACGAAAGCCGAATGAACGAATGGTTAATAAACGAAAATCATTCGTTCATTCGTCCATTCGTAGTACTATTGCATTCTATAAGCCGAAATAGAGTCGGTTTATAGAATACAATAGCATTTAACTATACGGAGACAGAGTCTCCATTCATAAAATTATGAATGGAGACTTTGTTTCCGTATAGTTAAAAGCCGACAGCCTATAAACCGAACGTTCGGTTTATAGACTTTCAGCTTATGGAATACATGTATTCCTATTGCTATTCTATAAACCGAACGTTCGGTTTATAGATTAGCAATAGGAATACATGTATTCCATAAGCCGACAGCCTATAAACCGAACGTTCGGTTTATAGGCTTTCGGCATTTTACTACACGGAGACAAACTCTCCATTCATAATTTTATGAATGGAGACTCTGTCTCCGTATAGTTAAAAGCCGACAGCCTATAAAAGCTGTGGGCATTTAACTATACGGAGACAGAGTCTCCATTCATAAAATTATGAATGGAGAGTTTGTCTTCGTGTAGTAAAATGCCGACAGCCTATAAACCGAACGTTCGGTTTATAGGCTGTCGGCTTATGGAATACATGTATTCCTATTGCTATTCTATAAACCGAACGTTCGGTTTATAGAATAGCCATAGGATTACATGTATTACATAAGCCGAAAGTCTATAAACCAAACGTTCGGTTTATAGGCTGTCGGCATTTTACTACACGGAGACAAAGTCTCCATTCATAATTTTATGAATGGAGACTCTGTCTCTGTATAGTTAAATGCCGACAGCCTATAAACCGAACGACTTTCGGTTTATAGACTTTCGGCTTATGTAATACATGTAATCCTATGGCTATTCGGTTTATAGAATAGCAATAGGAATACATGTATTCCATAAGCCGAAAGTCTATAAACCGAAAGTCGTTCGGTTTATAGGCTGTCGGCTTTTAACAATACGGAGACAGAGTCTCCATTCATAAAATTATGAATGGAGACTTTGTCTCCGTATAGTTAAAAGCCGACAGCCTATAAACCGAACGTTCGGTTTATAGATTTTCAGCTTATGGAATACATGTATTCCTATTGCTATTCTATAAACCGAATGTTCGGTTTATAGATTAGCAATAGGAATACATGTATTCCATAAGCCGACAGCCTATAAACCGAAACGTTCGGTTTATAGGCTGTGGGAATTTAACTATACGGAGACAGAGTCTCCATTCATAAAATTATGAATGGAGAGTTTGTCTCCGTGTAGTAAAATGCCGACAGCCTATAAACCGAACGTTCGGTTTATAGGCTGTCGGCTTATGGAATACATGTATTCCTATTGCTAATCTATAAACCGAACGTTCGGTTTATAGAATAGCAATAGGAATACATGTATTCCATAAGCTGAAAGTCTATAAACCGAACGTTCGGTTTATAGGCTGTCGGCTTTTAACTATACGGAAACAAAGTCTCCATTCATAATTTTATGAATGGAGACTCTGTCTCCGTATAGTTAAATGCTATTGTATTCTATAAACCGACTCTATTTCGGCTTATAGAATGCAATACTACTACGAATGGACGAATGAACGAATGATTTTCGTTTATTAACCATTCGTTCATTCGGCTTTCGTTAGCCTTAGCATTTTTGTTCTTCGTTTTTCGGACGAATGGACGAAAATGCTATTTTCGGACGAAAATGCATTTGTCCGAAAACGAATGCACATGTCTAATGGTCAGCTAGCCACAGTCCAGCAGACCTTAGTGTAAGTTCACACAGAAATGTTCTCCGTATGAAAACCCCCATCATGCTTGCCATAGTCTAACAATGCATGATCAGTCTTTTTAATGAATACTAACCTTTATGATAATCATTTTTCTAGCATTGTGTAAAAGTAATGCGTATCAAAGCTTTATGTATATATATAAATTTATACACATACACGTATTTAAATATACAAAGCTTTGATATAATATATATATATAAATATTGCAGTCATGTATATAAATATATGTGAGTAATTTTCAAAGCTTTTCAGATAAACATCTTCTTTAAGCGTGTACCGCTGTAGGAGCTGTGTTCAGAATTTTCATGAGTTTTTTCATGATTTCTAGTACCCAAAATTGATTACTGAGATTTCTCCCCAATTCCATCGTTTAGAATGCATTTCCTACAGCAATCATTGCTGTAAGTAAAACACATCATTCAGGGACATAGTCCTTCATCTAAGAGAAAAGGTCTGTTAAGTTACACCTAGCAACAAATATGTCAAGATTCCCTTTTGCATACACACAATACTTATAATGAGTATAATTCGGATTACAAGTTCCCGGGATTCAAAGGGAGATAATGAGAATGGAATTTCGGTAAATTTCCCGTGGGGGGTAATATTATACTATTTTAATTAGAGCCACCCAGGGAGAACAAATCTTGTTGTTATGCTAAATTATAATTTGAGTTGAAAAAAATATATTTTCCTGTGGTATTGATAATCTATTTGATTTACTATCTTTTTCCAAGGAGGTACTTCCCTGTCTTCAGTGTCTGGAAAAGGAATTCTTAATCGTCACCAATCCTCCAGATCTTGAAGAAGCCTGATTGGGTGAAACGTCCTTCGAGAGGTGTACCCAGAATTCCCCTTGTTTTATCCACCTTCATTTGTGCTGTGTAGTCGATATCGCTCAGTGGAGTTGAGACTACAGATTCGGATCTGGAGGATTGGTGACTGCCACTACTTTTTATTGTTGCTTTTACTGCGGTTGATCATCTTTTTTTATGTAAGCCTTATTATATTTGGGGGCTGTTAAAATATATTTGGTATACTTCACCATACTGCTGTTCGTATATACCGTTTATCTCCCATCTGCACCTCTGAATCCCCTCCATCTCCGATTGGCAAGCGATTTATGGTTCCGCTAACTGACATCTTGCATCAAGCTGCGGATATTAGGGATTTGAGTCTTCAACACCTTTAACACTTAGAGCCAGAAACTTGGGCTCTACCCCATGTGAGTTTGGTTCCATTGGGGGTTATACTATCATCATTTATTTATTTTTGTACAGTGTCACACATATGTTTTCATTGGAATACACCCCATCTAAGCCATTACTTAGATAAGTATATACATATTCTGCGCAACACTTTTTATCTATTAAAATATGTGGCGAAACCGGCCTCGCCACGTGTCCTTGGAGGGGGCTGCTTGCCCGCCTCTTGCCTTTGGACTATGGACCAGACTTTATGTGAATGTGTTATACCCCAGATAGGAATCCCATGGAGCCCATTCGTATGAAACTGACTGTAAAGACTTTGGCTCCATGGCGATTAAACTGTATTTGTGTGGTCCGAGCGCCATTCACTTAATAATGTGCGCTCAGACCTGAGCTATCTGGGGATATGTGAAATGTCTGTGTGTTATGTGTAAAATGTGACTTTATGTATTTTAAAGTGTGTCCTCAATTACCCGTTGCAACATTGTTGCGAACGGGTAATTGAACAGTAAGTAGCCGTCCTTTGTTCTCGGGGGTGGCCGCTGTCACGAAGTGAATTCTGACAGTCTGACTGACTGGGGTTCTTGGAGGGGCCTGAGGGCCAAACACCTCCCTATAGATTATGGACCCTGTCTGTAATGTGTTTAAGCCTTCCATTGTTTAGTTATGTCAGCCACCCAGTCTGACTACCTTGCTTCTGGCTCCAGATTAAAGTGGCTAGATACTGCTTTACTGGTGATGTGTTTAAGTTTTCTATTGTTTAATCAAGTGTTATCTGATTGCAGTTTGGTGTATATGTGCTGTGTAAATCACAAATAAAGTAGTTCAATCTTGCTGTAAAAGTTCCTGTTTTAACCCTCAAAGTGAAGTGTCGTCTCATTATTGGGGGAAGGATTTATTGTATGCTGTTCCAGTTTGACTGCTAGGAGAGTAAACCTATTCGTATGGTTCCTATTCAACTGTCTACAGCATTCATATGCTTGGTAGAATTTATTTGTTTCTCCGGGTCAGTGATTGTGGTGTCTGCCAGAGTGCTTGGAGTCCTCAGGAAGCGCTAGGAGCATCCTTCAACGGAGGTACCCAGTCGGGGTGCCAGGTGATCCGTTACATTGGTGGCAGCGGTGGGATGGCGTCCTAGTGCGAGGTAGAGCAGCTCAGAGACACAGTTCGTTTGGAGTTACAAATTGAGGGCAACGCTAGCACACGTGCAGCGCCCCTGGGAGCAGAGGTATCCAGCGACTTGGAGCAGACAAGTATGGAATGCTCTGGCGATGATTGGATGGCCGAGGTGAGGCAGCGAGTGGCCCAGTATGGGGATGATTTACCCATGGAGGTACGCCGGGTGATCTGGAACCAGGTCACGGCTGAGCGAAACACAAGGCTGGCCCGAGAATTCCGTCTGGCGAAAGAGAGAGAGTATGCTCAGCGGAAGGAGTGTTACAGCAGCCGAGTAGAGGCTGCATTCGAGGAGGCTAGCCGTCTCCCCCTGAGGCGGCCGCAGGAACCCGAAGTAGGGGTCCTCATAGACTGGTCCTGTGAGGAACCACAACAGGCAGGTGGAGATGGGACTGGCCCAGATCCCCAGCAGCAGCCGGAGTTGCCAGGTGCGGAAGCAGGTGGTCCTTACTCGCAAATGTTGAGGGACCTCACAGACTGGTCCTGGGAAGACCCACAGATGGCAGGTGGAGATGGGATGGCGGTCTCTCTACCGGCCCTACAGGGATGCTGGGCGGTCGGCCCAGATCTCCAGCGGCAGTGTGAGTCCCAGGGAGCCGAAGGTGCCGTCCTTCCTCCCCAGCGGCAGTGTGTACCCCAGGAAGCAGAGACCGTCTGTCTCGCACCCCAGCCGCAGGACCAAATATTGAAAGGGGAGACAGTTGGTCCCCCTCTCCACCAGCAAAGAGAGGGTCAGGGAGAGGAGCAGGTTACCCCCTCTCCCCAGCGGCAGTCTACAGTTCAGAGAGAGGAGCTTGTTACACCCTCTCTCCAGCGGCAGCCTAACCCACCAAGGGGAGATGTTAAGCCCCGCAACTATGCAGATGGGACTGTAGTCTCTGCACTTGCAGCACCAGGGGTAGGGACGGTCAGTCCTGTCCCCCAGCCACAGAGCAGTGTATCCAGAGGGGAGACAGTCGGTCTCCCCCTCCCACAACCAGGCTCCAACCAGGCTACTTCAGTGGTAGCGCTGGCACCCGGGTAGAGTACCGCTGGTCTCTGCCCACTCAGCAACCCACCAAGGCAGTCTACCAGCCCCCCGCACAGCCGTGGTGAGGCACCTGGACATGGACAAGTTGCTATTTTATCCAGGTGTAGTAACCAGTTATTGTGGGTGGGCTGTATTGCTGTTTGTGCTTCGTGGGTGTGTTGCTGGACTAACCAGGGCACTGACCGGCAGGAGGTCAGATACCCTGTTAGTCTGGATGGTAAAGGGGAGAAATGTGGCGAAACCGGCCTCGCCACGTGTCCTTGGAGGGGGCTGCTTGCCCGCCTCTTGCCTTTGGACTATGGACCAGACTTTATGTGAATGTGTTATACCCCAGATAGGAATCCCATGGAGCCCATTCGTATGAAACTGACTGTAAAGACTTTGGCTCCATGGCGATTAAACTGTATTTGTGTGGTCCGAGCGCCATTCACTTAATAATGTGCGCTCAGACCTGAGCTATCTGGGGATATGTGAAATGTCTGTGTGTTATGTGTAAAATGTGACTTTATGTATTTTAAAGTGTGTCCTCAATTACCCGTTGCAACATTGTTGCGAACGGGTAATTGAACAGTAAGTAGCCGTCCTTTGTTCTCGGGGGTGGCCGCTGTCACGAAGTGAATTCTGACAGTCTGACTGACTGGGGTTCTTGGAGGGGCCTGAGGGCCAAACACCTCCCTATAGATTATGGACCCTGTCTGTAATGTGTTTAAGCCTTCCATTGTTTAGTTATGTCAGCCACCCAGTCTGACAACCTTGCTTCTGGCTCCAGATTAAAGTGGCTAGATACTGCTTTACTGGTGATGTGTTTAAGTTTTCTATTGTTTAATCAAGTGTTATCTGATTGCAGTTTGGTGTATATGTGCTGTGTAAATCACAAATAAAGTAGTTCAATCTTGCTGTAAAAGTTCCTGTTTTAACCCTCAAAGTGAAGTGTCGTCTCATTATTGGGGGAAGGATTTATTGTATGCTGTTCCAGTTTGACTGCTAGGAGAGTAAACCTATTCGTATGGTTCCTATTCAACTGTCTACAGCATTCATATGCTTGGGAGAATTTATTTGTTTCTCCGGGTCAGTGATTGTGGTGTCTGCCAGAGTGCTTGGAGTCCTCAGGAAGCGCTAGGAGCATCCTTCAACGGAGGTACCCAGTCGGGGTGCCAGGTGATCCGTTACAAAATATATGCCTCCCCGGGGGATTGGGACTGGTGTCATGCCCCAAGCCCAGATTAAATAAATTTATAGCCACCACCCACGGCTAGGGTTGCCACTTTTTATTCAGAAAAATACCAGCCTTGGTACTGTCCCCATAGACTTAACATTCGCCTGATGCCAATTTTTTACCGGCCTGCCGGTAAAATACCAGCCAGGTGGCAACCCTACCCACGGCTCTGGGCCGGCTCGGGAGGGCTAGTTCTTCAACAGACACTCAGAGGAGTCCATTTGGTCTTCTTTAGAATCTAAATCATTATTTGTAACTTTGTCAATGTCTAGACTGTATTTCGTAATTATTTGATGATTTAATGGAAAGCAAGGACATTTCAAAGTGACCCAAACGTTTTGAACAGTAGGGCATATAATAATACTAGGCTTTAATATGCAATACTTTTACACAATACTGGGTACATGTATTGTAATAAAGGTTATTATTCATTAAAATATCACCCATGGCAGAGCATAATGGGAGTTTTCATACAGCACAACCTGCACTATGTTCTGCAGGACTGCGACTGGCTGAGCATCATGAGCATGTGAAATATTCTGGAAAAGGGCCCATAGAAACATAGAAACATAGAATGTTTTGGCAGATAAGTACCATTCGGTCCATCTAGTCTGCCCAATTTTTTTTTGAGTACTTTTATTAGTCCCCCGTTCCCGGTCTTATAGCTAGGATAGCCTTGTGTCTATCCCACGCATGCTTAAAATCCTTGACTGTGTTTACCTCTACCACTTCTGCTGGCAGGCTATTCCATACATCCACTACCCTCTCAGTAAAGTAATACTTCCTGATATTACTTTTAAATCGTTGCCCCTCTAATTTAAGACTATGTCCTCTAGTTGTGGTAGTTTTTCTTCTTTTAAATATACTCTCTTCCTTTACTGTGCTGATTCCCTTTATGTATTTAAATGTTTCTATCATATCCCCCCTTTTACGTCTTTCCTCCAAGCTATACATGTTAGGCATACTTAGGCAATGGCTGAGCATGATGGCAGTTTTCATACAGAGCAAGTTTTGTGAACAAAAAAACCTGCACTATGATCTGCAAAACTCCAACTGGCTGAGCATGATGAACATTTTAAATATTGTGAGAAAGGGTCCATATTGGTGATGCTTCATATTTAATTTATTTTAAATATGTATTATATTTCACCTCTCCTTCAGCGGCCCTTTCCCACATACTGACAATACTCCTCTGCTTTATCTTAGTTAGATGGGTCAGATCTTTGTTCATCTGAAACAAGGTGAGTGAAGATCTGACCCAAGATTCTAAACAACATGTCTGCCCCCTGAGAGAACTATATGGAGTAAAGAAGGATCAATAAGGCACTTAATTTGTATTCTTTCATGAAAGACTTTCTTTATAAATCAGCTATACTTGATACAATCTTTTAATTAAACATAAGTTAATTTTTTTGCTAGACTTTTCCTTTAACAAACTCCCGGGAATGGTGAAGGACTATCGCCTGCCATACAGGGTAAGAAATATTGGTGGCGCACAACTAGTGCCACATTTACCGCCTTCTTGCAGTTTTGATGAGCTTCTGAGTCCAATTTCTTATTTAAGTTACCTGAAATTATTATTAATTGTAAGTGTATCTGCCATGTACTTTTTTGATACCCACTGTAAAAAGATGTCTGTGTTTTCCTGCATCAATTGTATTTTGTTTTACAGGTGGAATGGTCCTGTTTGCAATGACTACATTAGTTATGGACTTCCTGAAACTTGGCTACTTTGTTGGATATGTGGAATGCATGCCGATAGTTGAAGGGATCTACCCAGCTACACACATTGTTCATACAATTGTCCAGGTAGGTAAAATGATGTATTTGGTAATTGTTATATATTTGGTCATAACAAAGACAAAACAAATGGATGCTATTTCACATGAGGGTATGTTGTACAAAGCGTTACCTTCCGTTCACCGCTTTGGGTGCCAAATAAAACCCAGATCTCTGCTGTTAGTTCAAAATAGGAAAAGATTTATTATAGGCAAAAAAAGAAAAAAAGAGAAGGCACACCTTGGCAAAAAGTGACTGGCCCTACGCGTTTCGCATCTGATCACACTGCTTAATCATAGCAGTTCCATGCAACTATCACATAGTATCAACAGTGTTCCTGCCACGTAGCAGCTTCTTGCTACTTTATAGTGGCTGCATATGATAATTGGACAGACAGCAGGAGATCTGCTCAGCACTTTGCAGCACTGTGACAACATATAGCAAAGAAAGTGCTGAGGGTTTCCTCATTGTCCCAGCTTTTTCTGCAAAAACAAGCTTCCTCTGCAGCCCAAGACAGCTAACACAGAGCTGGAAACTCCAATGGCTTTTTCTAGTCTGCCCAGTTTTCTAAATACTTTTATTAGTCCCCAGTTCCCTATCTTATAGCTAGGTTAGCCTTGTGTCTATCCCATGCATACTTAAACTCCTTCACTGTGTTTAGCTCTAACACTTCTGCTGGAAGGCTATGCCATACATCCACTACCCTCTCTCAGTAAAGAAATACTTCCTGATATTACTTTTAAATCGTTGCGCTTCTAATTTTAGACTATGTCCTCTAGTAGTTTTTCTTCTTTTAAATATATTATCTCCCTTTACTGTGTTGATTCCCTTTATGTATTTAAATGTTTCTATCATGTCCCCTCTGTTACGTCTTTCCTCCAACATATACATGTTAAGATGCTTTAACCTTATCCTAAACCTAAAAAATAATTTACACAAATACAGTCATTAAAAAAGACTCGCTCTAAATAGTTTCAAAATTTTTAATTTCATTTTAAAAGTTTTAATTTAATTTTAACCCTAACCCTTTTGCTTACCCTAATTTAATTGTAACCCTAACCATCATTCTTACCCTAACCCTAGATTTTTAGCCTCTAGGGGCAGTCTAGCAACTCTCTCTCTCTGCTTATGATTACGTGCTTTATAGCACAAAATGCATCAAGCATGGGCATCTAGCCCTTAATCTTGTCGTACCTTTTCTTCCCTATTGCACATCTCCAGCATTTTTGGTGCTACTTGCTTTTATAATTTTTTATACTAATAAAGTTACTTATTTTTTACTCTATACCTCGACAAGTGCTCAGCTTTTCCTTTGGATCTAGAAACAGCATCAGAGCATAGAAAGTGAAATCTTTTTAACTTCTGACGCTCTACCCACAAGAGTGCAGCAGCCATATTGGAGGAGCATGATGCTTTCCAATATGGCTCCCACAAATCCCTCCATGGCGCGATCGCGGGTGCCCTGGGCCCTGGATTTTGGTGATGCTTTATGCCTCAACTTCAAGGCATTGAAGCATCATCGTTTGATCTGTGTTTGTGATCTAAGATCTTTTAACCGCAGGATGGACTAGGTCCGTCCAATGGCGGCAATGTCGGCAATGCTTTGTTGGCAAGTGGTTCAGGCAGTCTGCTCTGCCTTTATCCTCTGCTACATAGCATCCTTCTTTTGTTTTTAATCTGACTAATCCTTGTTTAACTTTCCTTTCCAATTTATGTATCTAAAAAATCACACCTACACGAGTTACCGGATGATTACCAAACTCTAACGTAACCCAACCCCAAACTATGTTCACTCCACTAACTTAGATTAGATTTTAAGCTATCCCTCACATTCAGGGCCACCCCTCCCCTTTCTTGCTTTCTCTGTCTTTTCTATAGAAAGAGCACCCTGGTATTGATATGTTTTGATATTGTTATACCATGTCTCAGTAACAGCCACTAAATCTACATTCTCAGTTGCCAATATTGCCACAAGTTCATGGATCTTATTCTCTAAACTGCGAGCATTTATAGACATGACTCTAAGATTATCTTTTTTCAGCACACTTACTAAAGGCACCTTCTGTCCTTGTTTTGAGGGGCAATTGGATTGGGTAATCTCTTGGGGCACTTACTCTTGGTAGGTCAGTGACCCTTTGTTTTTAACTCATTATACTCATCAGTTAATTAATTAAAAATAAAGACAATATAAGCAGTTGGCATGTTTTTCTTGTCCATCCCCTTTATAGGCCAGGTTGGAGGCCGGTGGGCATTATGTAGAGGTCCTTACTCTTTGTCACGGTAGCACCCCTCCAGACAACCATGTTTTTCCGTTCCTCAGTGCCCATGTTCCAGCTGAGTTATTTTCCCCTGTTCTAACTGTGTGTTTTACATGTATGGTGCCCTGTTAAAGAGCCTAATCCCTTGTACCCTTTCCCCAGGAATGTAGCTTCAGCAGCCACTTCAAAATAAAGGTTTATCCTGGCTGCTGAGCTCATTCTCTTCTTCAAAGGGTAGGCGGTTTTCCTATTGGTTGCTCAGACCAAGCCCCAGTGTAGGCACTGTTCTGATTGGTTGCTTAGTTAAATGCCCAATTTGCATATAATTGCTGATCTGCGGGGCACGTCCCCCGCTGGGGATTGGTTGCTACTAATCCTACCTTTCATCTGATTGGCTGCCAGGTACTGTCCTTTTGTGTAGGTGTGAAGAAGTTCTTTTGTTCAACTTTTGTTATCAAGATGTTTTCCTGTATATATGTCCTGTGTTTTGTGTCAATAAACAGTTCTTCTTGTTTTCCCAACACGACCAGTCTCGTCTGCTATGTTGGTGGAATTGCTTGCAGGGAAGCCTTGATCATAGCCCCGTTTGGCTATTGGATATTTACTGGACCTGAGGAGTGATTTTGTGGAACTGATTCCGGTAGGAGCTACCCATCTAGTAGCCCTCCCGTGACACTCTTATTATGTATTTCCATCCTTGGGTATTATGTAAGGGTCCATTCTCATTGTGCTTTTACCCTTTGGTGAGTATCCCAATGGCGTTTACTGCCTTGGAATCATCAGTTACTTATTTGAAT
Source organism: Pelodytes ibericus (assembly GCA_036172795.1). NCBI lineage: Eukaryota > Metazoa > Chordata > Amphibia > Anura > Pelodytidae > Pelodytes > Pelodytes ibericus. Next base: position 168,190,713 of record CM069863.1, on the reverse strand, counting down.
GTAAATGTAACACAGTTTGATAATGTTGCTTTATTTAGAGCAGATTAAAAAACCCAAGTCAGTTTGGTTCCATTTAGAGACTAGCCATGTTTTAAAGAGGTGCATATGAAGTCACTCAACTATGTAACAACAAGTGATAAGGAACTGGAAAAAAAAATAACTTTGAATAAAAAAAAGTTGTGATTAAAAAGATTATCAAAGTCACAAGAAGCCAATATTTCCTAAGAGAAATATGAGGATGTTATTTTTTTTAATATAATTGGCTCAGGATAGGGCAGGGGTAGGCAAACTGGGAGATGTAGTCTTGGAACAGCTGGAGAGCCGCAGTTTGCCTACCCCTGGGATAGGGCAATCACTATTTACAGCAATTGGCAATCTATCTGCCTAGTTATTTGAAATTCACGAAGAATGGGTTGAATTTAGAAAAAGTGCAAGGTTTTTTGAGAGAATTCTTTGATTAATAACAAGATTTATTATTGCTTTTAATGCCATTTTACTAATGTACATCTATTGTTTGAAGGGGTCCAAATATGTGGGATACCCTCATAGGACTACATTTCTACAATCCTTTTGCCACACTGTTTTTGTGTTGGTGGGAAACATTTTTGTGATGTAGGAAAATCCTAGTTAGAGATTATCTCCTCAGCTATTTAATATATATAATGATGACCTGGTTTTATGTTTGGGATGAGAATATAGCCATGGGCTTTGTGGAAGTTCTGAGGGCCTCAATTTGATACAATACCATGGTATAGGAATTATTTGGCTTTGTCTTTATGATTCAATAATGAAAGGACTCATTTGGGCTCTGCAGTATTCCATTAGTGCACAGCTAAGAATACCATCTTATATGTAACGTCTTGTCACCAGCAACATTTTCATTTTGGTGCTGTAAAGGGCCAACTCATTTGGTGCATGTTGAAGACTACTGCTTGTATAGTACATAGGCTTTTTCCCCAGTGTGATTTGAAGCAGGTATTCTGCATAAATCACATTTTATATATTTTACTCAAGCCCTCTCCCAGTGATTATTCGGCATGTGTACTACAGGTGCAGCACTGAGCATATAACGTTTTGTTTAATTTATTCATACCCTCTGCTGTTGAAATTGAATATATGGTGTGGTCTCTAAGATACCTTGTTCTTCTACACAGAAAGATCTCTGAACAGTGTGACACATTGTGTGATGACATCACTAGAGAGACAGGAAATTCCATACATTTAGATTAAATTATTCTCACTGGTCCCTGCAGTAAAATCATTTTTTTTTAAAAAAATGACTTTTACTCATCTAGTGTGTGCAGTCCTGGTTTCTTGCAAACTGCTGTAATTTCACAAATTCATCTAAGTGTAAGATTTTCTTATTTTAATCCATGAAAAATGTAAAACAGGCATTTTAAAGTACTTTGAAAGCACATTAATATGCATTAACATTTGGAACTAGACAGTCCCTTTAAATTGCACCATGGATCAGTAATACAGATTATAATGCTGACCATCATTCAAACAATTACTTACCAGGGCCAAGACGAATGACAACCTAAATATAAAAGAACATATGAAAGCTAATTGTTGCAAAAGTCGGAGGTATGTGGAGAGAGAGGGTGTGGTACTAGAGATAAAGTTACCTTTAGTTAACTAAATACAGCTGCAACAACAGGTTAATTATACCACTGCCTCATTCATCCAGGCCAAATGACGTAAAAGATTTGATATAATAATACATGACCAGGGCTGGGCACTTAGACCTTAATGAAAAATCTGCAAAAACTGAAAATCTATAGGGACCACAAAAAGCAGGTCTGCTAAGTAACAAAAAAAAAATTTAATATATCAAAATCATAATATGTATTTAACCTTGTGGTCAAAAACCCACTATATACATCAAAATAGAAAATCACCTAAAAACACACACATAATAAATATCAAAACACAATAAATATAAAAACAGCATATACAGTTTCCCAACAGCAGACATCAATTATACAGCCCCTGAACTTGCTATAAAAAATAAAGTCTAATATAGCAGCAACCATGATAAATACATGAAGCATCTAGCAGTGAAAACAAATAAGCCTAGGGTGCATAGTCCATATCTATAGCACATAGCAACAGTCCCAGTAAATGTCTGGTCTATAACTATAGGCAGTTACAGCAGAAGTATAAGGTATATCTACCACACATACCATACAAGCTGTCGACGATTAAGATCAGTTATTTATATATATATTTACCCACCTTCACCTTTTGACTTTCACCAGATACTTAATTTTGGTGGTGTATGAGGGGGGTACGCCACCCGAGTGGTGGCTGCATGTTAGTAGAGTAGCCATTTATTCCACAATTTCACTATTGAAGAAATAAATCCCTGGCGTGGTTAATAAAATGCCCCACATGGAATAACGGTATTTCCACGGCAAATTAATCGTCTACAATTAAATTCAAGAGCCATATGGCGCACCCCTCACAAATATACGGGATTTCCAAACTGGCAACGCAATTGCTCAGATCCGCACAACAGTAATAAAGTGCCGAAGTCCAAAGATGACGCCCAAGTCTCCACAATCCTGGAAAGAAATATATACGAGACCCAGCACTCAGTGCAATAAGTGAGAATTTTATACACACGCAGGCGACGTTTCAACCCTCACGGGTTTTTTTCAAAGCTTGAAATGCAGTAAAGTCCTGGGTCAGCCATGTCAGTTACAGCCCTATCGCGATATGTCGATGGCCATTCTATGATTGGAACTACAGGGCTACATGGTTTGCCGGGACGTGCCTGGCATGTACTTTGTTGCCAAGGGGTTAAATAAAGCTGGGAAATTGTCGCAAAATCTCGGAAAATGAAGCACTCTTTCCCTTTAAAGAACTAAACAATAGTTATACTGTTAACGCAGAGAATACAAATTGCTAAAAAATGATCTATACATTGGATTAAAAGAATTGCAAGAAAAGGTATCAATTAAGAGAAACAATAGTCTATAGTGTCTCTTGTTGACATCACCTGTGGGTTAATATGCATATCTAGTACTTTCGATGGTGAATATGTAATCTGCCAACAAGGCCGATGACACAAAGTAATAAACAAGTGACGCCACATAAATTTTCTCCTAAACTGTGCATTTCTTAGTAATTTTGCTAACACTATCTATAGATCATTTTCATTCTCTACATCCACAGTATAAGCTATATTTAGGCAACAAAGTAACTTTAAACTTTTAACCGGTTTTGTATCTTATGTTTATATGAAATTATACCTACCAAAACATATCTTACCAAAGTATCTACTGACATGCTCCGTGCCAATTTCTAGTAACGTAATACTTTTCCTTGATATGTTTGCTGCATTTGGCACTATTAATCATAAAGAACTTTGTGACATGCAAGCTTAGCACACTACACTCCTATCATACTGAATGTCTGAGACAGACTGATGGGGTGTCCTAGTAGATTCTGACATATGTGAATTGTGCTGCATTACTTTTTTTTTTTTTTTAGCCGTAAACCGTCTAAGAACAGTTTAAATCAACTATATTCAAACCAAACTACACATTTATAGGACTAACAACAACATGGATGGGTGGGCAGTCAGGTGGGTCGCACCTTGTTGTAAAAACGGACGCTTGTTTGATGTCCCTGATGTACAGAGAGTATTTCTCTACTCAATAGGTGGCTGGAAACACATTAGGCGGTAGAAAAAAATGTTTCTCTCTCTCTTCCCCTATCACTTTTCATCGTTCATGCCCCATGGCCATCTTGTTGTTTCATTGCTACATAAACTTCAGTCATTCCAAAAAAGAGCTCAGAATACACACACTCATTCTATAATACTTTGCCAACTCTACATCATTTACAGTGGAAATTTGCAGCATAGCCATTATCTATAGATCAAAATGATCTAAAATGTGTTGTTATTATTATCACCTTGTGCCATGACAGATAGTTTGCATTTTTTTAGTTTGTTGCAGTTAGTTTGGTTGTGCTGCCAGAAGGTGATCTCATAAACCAGAGACAGAACAGACACATTAATTTACACACTTGCTTGCAAGACTACATTTTTATGGTCTACATCCACACAGCAAACAAAGTTTATTAGACATATTTCCCTTTCGATTCTATTATTTATGCTTACATTTGTTTAAGAGTTTAATGTGAAGAATATTTAACTTTTATGCCTCTTGACAATAAGTGTTTGGAAGTTACAGTGTTTGATCAGATGGCGTACATTTCATCAGGACTGGCCCCACTGTGGATGTTGGAGTGCCAGTGTTTTTGTTTGTTTTTTAACATGTGTGTGACTCCAGGAGGCGCTGCAGAGAATTACTATTTGCAGTAGTGGCGATCTGACACGGAGGAAGTAAACTATGCTTCTTTTAGCACAGTCCTCGCACTGTATCTGCACAGGGAGGACTGAAGGAGAGCACTAGAATATGACATCACATTACATCCGGTCCTCCCCGCCAGTCATTCATTCACATGCGACGCTTGGGGCAACAGGTGGCTGCGGGAAGAAGTAGAAGACAAGGGAGCAATGGGCACAGGAGGTGAAAGGAGACACAAAAGGATGAGGGACAAGGACACAAGACTTGGGGATAGAAAACTGGGAGCAGGAGAAGCAAAGCTGAGTGAGCCTCAACTTTGAGTATCCTGTACATGCGCTGCTCGTGCAAATGGAGTCTTATTCCTGTAGTGTGCTCAGTGCCGCCCATCTCCTATATCTGGAGTGTGCTCAGTGCCGCCCATCTCCTATATCTGGAGTGTGATCAGTGCCACCCATCTCCTATATCTGGAGTGTTCTCAGTGCTGCCCATCTCCTGGATCTGGAGTGAAATCAGTGCCACCCATCTCGTTTATCTGGAGTGAGATCAGTGCCACCCACCTCCTGTATCTGGAGTGAGATCAGTGCCACCCACCTCCTGTATCTGGAATAAGATCAGTGCTTCCCATCTCCTGTATCTGGAGTGAGATCAGTGCCACCCATCTCCTGTATCTGGAGTGAGATCAGTGCCACCCACCTCCTGTATCTGGAGGGAGATCAGTGCCACCCACCTCCTGTATCTGGAGTGTGCTCAGTGTCACCCATCTCCTGTATCTGGAATGAGATCAGTGCCACCCATCTCCTGTATCTGGAATGAGATCAGTGCCACCCATCTCCTGTATCTGGAGTGAGATCAGTGCCACCCACCTCCTGTATCTGGAGTGAGATCAGTGCCACCCATCTCCTGTATCTGGAGTTTGCTCAGTGCCACCCATCTCCTGTATCTGGAATGAGATCAGTGCCACCCATCTCCTGTATCTGGAGTGAGATCAGTGCCACCCATCTCCTGTATCTGGAGTGAGATCAGTGCCGCCCACCTCCTGTATCTGGAGTGAGATCAGTGCCACCCACCTCCTGTATCTGGAGTGAGATCAGTGCCACCCACCTCCTGTATCTGGAGTGAGATCAGTGCCACCCACCTCCTGGATCTGGAGTGAGAGCAGTGCCACCCACCTCCTGTATCTGGAGTGAGCTCAGTGCTTCCCACCTCCTGTATCTGGAGTGAGCTCAGTGCCACCCATCTCCTGTATCTGGAGTGTGCTCAGTGCCACCCATCTCCTGGATCTGGAGTGAGATCAGTGCCGCCCATCTCCTGTATCTGGAGTGAGATCAGTGCCACCCACCTCCTGTATCTGGAGTGAGATCAGTGCCGCCCATCTCCTGTATCTGGAGTGAGCTCAGTGCTTCCCACCTCCTGTATCTGGAGCGAGATCAGTGCCACCCATCTCCTGTATCTGGAGTGTGCTCAGTGCCACCCATCTCCTGTATCTGGAGTGTGCTCAGTGCCACCCATATCCTGTATCTGGAGTGAGATCAGTGCCACCCACCTCCTGTATCTGGAGTGTGCTCAGTGCCACCCACCTCCTGTATCTGGAGTGAGATCAGTGCCACCCACCTCCTGTATCTGGAGTGAGATCAGTGCCACCCACCTCCTGTATCTGGAATGAGATCAGTGCCACCCATCTCCTGTATCTGGAGTGAGATCAGTGCCACCCACCTCCTGTATCTGGAGTGAGATCAGTGCCACCCACCTCCTGTATCTGGAGTGAGATCAGTGCCACCCACCTCCTGTATCTGGAGTGAGATCAGTGCCACCCATCTCCTGTATGTGGAGTGTGCTCAGTGCCACCCATCTCCTGTATCTGGAATGAGATCAGTGCCACCCACCTCCTGTATCTGGAGTGAGATCAGTGCCACCCATCTCCTGTATCTGGAGTTTGCTCAGTGCCACCCATCTCCTGTATCTGGAATGAGATCAGTGCCACCCATCTCCTGTATCTGGAGTGAGATCAGTGCCACCCATCTCCTGTATCTGGAGTGAGATCAGTGCCGCCCACCTCCTGTATCTGGAGTGAGATCAGTGCCACCCACCTCCTGTATCTGGAGTGAGATCAGTGCCACCCACCTCCTGTATCTGGAGTGAGATCAGTGCCACCCACCTCCTGGATCTGGAGTGAGAGCAGTGCCACCCACCTCCTGTATCTGGAGTGAGCTCAGTGCTTCCCACCTCCTGTATCTGGAGTGAGCTCAGTGCCACCCATCTCCTGTATCTGGAGTGTGCTCAGTGCCACCCATCTCCTGGATCTGGAGTGAGATCAGTGCCGCCCATCTCCTGTATCTGGAGTGAGATCAGTGCCACCCACCTCCTGTATCTGGAGTGAGATCAGTGCCGCCCATCTCCTGTATCTGGAGTGAGCTCAGTGCTTCCCACCTCCTGTATCTGGAGCGAGATCAGTGCCACCCATCTCCTGTATCTGGAGTGTGCTCAGTGCCACCCATCTCCTGTATCTGGAGTGTGCTCAGTGCCACCCATATCCTGTATCTGGAGTGAGATCAGTGCCACCCACCTCCTGTATCTGGAGTGTGCTCAGTGCCACCCACCTCCTGTATCTGGAGTGAGATCAGTGCCACCCACCTCCTGTATCTGGAGTGAGATCAGTGCCACCCACCTCCTGTATCTGGAATGAGATCAGTGCCACCCATCTCCTGTATCTGGAGTGAGATCAGTGCCACCCACCTCCTGTATCTGGAGTGAGATCAGTGCCACCCACCTCCTGTATCTGGAGTGAGATCAGTGCCACCCACCTCCTGTATCTGGAGTGAGATCAGTGCCACCCATCTCCTGTATGTGGAGTGTGCTCAGTGCCACCCATCTCCTGTATCTGGAATGAGATCAGTGCCACCCATCTCCTGTATCTGGAATGAGATCAGTGCCACCCATCTCCTGTATCTGGAGTGAGATCAGTGCCACCCATCTCCTGTATCTGGAATGAGATCAGTGCCACCCATCTCCTGTATCTGGAGTGAGATCAGTGCCACCCACCTCCTGTATCTGGAGGTAATGAACTCTAACATTAAAGAAAGCTAACAATATTTTCGATGTTACATGAGCTTTTCTGTAGCTGAATTAAAGTGCAAGTTTTCTTTGCACAATAAATTACATTGAAATACAAGCTTCTTTACCTAACGCAATTACATTTTGTGGCTAACTATATGGTGTGGTTTTGATGGATGTGGAAAACCACACCATATAGTTAGCCACAACCCCCCAGCAAACCATTATTTTAGAGAGACAGGGAAATTACGTGAGGGAATGCATGAAACGCTATATGTGCCATGCTATTGTGAACCCAGTATCCTTGTACTTCAATAGTAAATAGTGGAAATTGGACAAATCCCATATGATCATGTTGCATTCAACATGTTTTCAATTCACAGGCACAGGTTGCAAATGACACTGAACAGTTCTTTTGAGATCATGTCCACTACCATTTTACTAGAAGTTATTAAGATGAGACATAGTGGGGCTATTCACTAAAAGGTGAGTTGCGCGCGAGTTGACATAAGTGAGATTAATATTTTATCTCACCAATTTATATTTACATTGTGCAGGAACAAACCTGGCGAGTTCTCCCAACAAAGCAAACTCACCAGGTTTATCCCTGCACAATGTATAGTTAAATTGGTGAGATTACATTTTTAATTACCTCATGTCACCTGAAACTCACCTTTCAGTGAATATGTAGTTTTCGTGACACTCTCCTGGGCAAAGTTGTAAAAGTAATTACAAGTAATATTCCCACATACTTCTTTTAGCAAAAAATTTTTTTTTTTTTTTATACACAATTGTTTTCCTTTTTTCTTTATTCCCATGGATAGTTCATTTACTCCCACTCCCACCTATGTTTCTTATAATATTCACATATATTTCCTGTTGTAAAAAAAAACCCCATAGCCTATATTTTTGTAACGTGGGATATATTTATTTTCTTAACACAGATTTTCTACTTGCAGACTAGATACAAGGCTAGTCCATTCTCCTGTTAGAGTAGCTGCATCTTTGCCATTTTTCCTGTCTGTCTGTCTGTTGGTATATGAGTCTATCCCCAAGCCTTTGGTTTTTTTGGACAAAATGCCATAGGATATCTTTTGAATGGTAATTTGTATAATTATCATTGAGAAACAATACAAAACAGGGAGAAATGGCCTATTAAAATGTCAGCCATGGTTTTTCTGCAGCTGGCCACATGATAAGAAATGCTTGTTTGTACTGGGCTGCATTCACTGTTCTTATTTACAGTAATGGTGAAGAATAGTTTGTGAGCCAAAGAAATGTGGTTGGTTATTTAGCAGTACAGGCAGTGGTGTATCTTGGCTTTGTGCTGCCCTTGGCAGACAAAATTTGGGCATCCCCCCTACCCATGTTGCACACCCACGACATGACCCATAACTCACGTTGCACACCAAGGACATGCACACACCCACATGCACACACATTAATGCCCCATCACCCCCATTACATGCCCCCATCACCCCATCACATGCTCCATTACCCCATCACATACCTCCCTTACCCCATCACATGTCCCCATCACAGGGTCACTTTAAGACCCTAGTGGGCCCTGGGCAAAGTCTCTAGCAGTTTATCCCCCTTGACCCAATTTTTCTAAAGTCACTTTGTAAGAAACTGTATGTAAATGTAAACTTTGTAATATTATATGCAACTCTTTTCATATCACATTCAACTATTTGTATATGTAATAAAAATGTTATTGAAAAATTGCCACCGTCTCTGCCGGCAAGCAAGATTTTTTTTGTTTTGTTTTGTGTTTTTTGACGCCCCTTAAAGGCATACAAGGCAAGTGCCGACCTAGGCACTTGCCTTGTTTTCCTCACGCTAAATACAGCGCTGAGTACAGGTTGAGCATCCCTTATCTGATGATCCATTATGCAAAATGACCCAACATTGTAAAATATATTTTTTAGTTAAGTCAGTTCAGATAAGGGATGCACAACTTCCTGGAGGTGCGTTGTGAACATAACCCCTGCAGCACAGTGGAGCAGGTCATTTCAGCAGCTGCACTCCTGTAAATATTCTACATTACCTGTATCCAGTGTGTGCAAGTTGCTCACTTTGAATTTAGGTAATGTAGAACATTTAAAGGGCCAGTGAAATGATCCATTAACCAAAAGTATCAGTTATCTGAAATTCTGCTGGTCCCAAGCATTTTGGATAAGGAATACTTAACCTGTAATATAAACATAGAAACATAGAATTTGTCGGCAGATAAAAACTATTCGGTCCATCTAGTCTGCCCAATTTTCTAAATACTTTTATTAGTCCCCAGTTCCCTATCTGATATCTAGGATAGCCTTGTGCCTATCCCATGCATGCTTAAAATCATTAACTGCGTTTACCTCTACCACTTCCGCTGGAAGGCTATTCCATACATCCACTATCCTCTCAGTAAAGTAATACTTCCTGATATTACTTTTAAATTGTTGCCCCTCTAATTTTAGACTATGTCCTCTAGTTGTGCTAGTTTTTCTTCTTTTAAATATACTCTCTTCCTTTACTGTGTTGATTTCCTTTATAAAAGCAGTTCAAAACAAGTTACTTATTTAAATAAAAGTATACATTTATAGGGATAATGAGAATATGCACAATAGAATAAGGTGGGCCTCACCGTGCTTTCAAATCGGCTGCATTTTGCCTATGGACCACACCTTGGATGCCCCTGGCCTATTACATATATATTGGGTTAAGATTTTTCTACACGGCTAATGTTCAAGCTCAATTAATGATCCTTGAGATGTTGCCATAGTTATTTCCATTAGGTATTGATGAAAGCAAATGTTAAAGCTTTAATGGTAATTTCATTATGATAATTTGTCCGACTGTGCGATGTTACGTTATGTCTAATTGACGCATTATCATGTAAAATATATTGATTATCCATTTGTATGTGTTAAGCTACTTCTTCATATCATCCCAGTCTTATATTTATTAAGGGGAACAGATTATACATCACTTTCTATTGCTCATTTATGGCTCTTCTTAACAAATTACACATAACCTTATGGGTTTTTGATGAATGGAAGGATTGCGTGGCATCTGGGAGGGAATTTGATCTGAAGAGCCCCTCTGACTTAAAAATGCCTTTTTTCATGCCTATAATTTTACAATTCAATGATTATTAAAAGGAATGCCTGTATTAACATTTTTAATATCGGTATTCTAAATATATTTATTTCACAATTATCGGTTTAATAATTTCTACTGATCCTCAGACTCGGCTCTTGGGCATTTCACTGGATTCTGGGAGGGACTCGTAAAGGTGAAGCATCTAGATCTTGTGTAGATTTAAGGTTTCTAAGTCAGTCGTTTCTTTTTTTTGGACACATATAACCAATGAATTTATCGATTTACGGGATCCCATAAATACTACCTTTTATAATGTATTGATTTTCCTCTGAACACATATAAATAATACATTCTGCAGGGCAGCGTGTAAAAATGATGTATGTTTCAAACAATGAAAGTGTCAGGGCCTTTACCAGGTCAGGTAGGAGTTTAAGTGCAGGGATAGTGGAGGTGTCTGGTTGCATGTTAAATATAGTGCAAAGGGAGAACAGATAAAAACAGAGCTAGGTATAGGAATAAAGACTGAAGGAGAGACAAGAGGGAATTTAGCAAATAACTGCAGTATAGGAAAAGGGTATGAGTAGGAACTGCAGTAAGAACAAAGAGCTATAGTAGGGACTGTAGACAAAGCAAAGGTAGGGGTGAGGCATTAGGTAATGGGGAGGCCTGAGAAGGGTAACTAAGCAGGAACACCTTGGAGAGGGTGACTAAGCGGGAACACCCTGGAGAGGGTGACTAAGCGGGAACACCCTGGAGAGGGTGACTAAGCGGGAACACCCTGGAGAGGGTGACTAAGCAGGAACACCCTGGAGAGGGTGAGAAATGAGAAGGGTAGCTTAAAGTGAATAACTTAGCTGAAGAGATCTTGATGTACTCAGAGGGTCTCAGGAGATGCTGAAAATCATCTACTGAGATGGTTGAGCCACTCAGGGTCAGATTCCCAGTTCCTGGACAAGGTCACAAAACAAATGGGCTTAAAGGAGAGTATCAGGAACAGAAGCAGCCGCTCTCAGAAATCAGGCATCCAACTTCAATGCAAAAGCACTGTTTGCCAGAAACTGCAGCTATTTAACCTGGGTGTGAGCAAAAGGTAACGAGCCCACCTGACACCAAACAGAGGGGAAGGATTACAAGCAAAGTAAGGTAGGGAGACCTCTAGAGGAGGCAGGAGGAATATAAGCACATAAATAATGACTTTTAAATGCATGAGTCAGAAGGTCAGTGTTGGACCCTGACAGAAAGCTGGATACTTGAATGCAGACAGTGTGCTTTGCGCTGTGTACAGGAAGGATTGTGTTATGTCGTTCCCTGAATGCAAAGAAAAGTGTCCAGAATCTGCAATGTCATGTGACCCCTCCCACTTCAATCCCCGTCGCATCGCGGGAAAGTTGGCAAGAGTGCCACGTACTAGGCTAAAGTCATAGAAGTCTGTGCAGTACATGTAGTTCAGCTATAATACTCAATCCTAAGAGGTGCCAGAGACTCTCTGAAATTGGAGATAGTTTTATTAAACACAAGCGATAGTACATAGTTTCTCTCCATTACCTTCATCCGTGATTTCCAGGTAGTCAGGCCTAGGTAGAGAAGTTCCTTTTAGTCCAAAAGGTGAAATAAAAGAAAAATTATGGTTGCTGAGGTTACAGGGACTGCAAGGGGCCGGATACCATATCCATCCTTTCCCCCTACTGCAACGGCAAGCATTACTTAGGAGAGCCTACTGCCATAATCCTGCTTTATGAGGGAGAGTTATGATTCAGGACCAATATTCTGCAAACCCCACTACAATCTCCATTGAACAAGAAACCAGAGAACGAATACTTTTCATGTGCAAAGATTTCCACATGCTACAGATGCTCTTTCCCAAGTCACCCCCTGGCGTTCCGCATCACCTGTGAGGCATGCTGGGAGTTATGTACTGCTGTATGGGCTCTCTGACCTTCAGGGGCCTGCTATATTCATCATACTGTCCACATAGCTTGTCTTCCTCCTATGTGTGGCAGTCTTTGCCACTTTACCGATTATGCCAGTGTAGTACCAGCATTCCTTGTGTACCAGCACTATATTCATGCTACATGCACCTTTCTCCCTGACTGCTTTCCCTATCCTGTACTGTGATGGAGGTATCTGGAGCCTACTTCAAGTGAACATTCTTGGAACTTTATGGGTTTTGCTAATGTAACATTGACAGTATCGATTTCTTTTTTATATAATAACTTGTTTGTAATAGTTTAATACCATTCAATTTACCTCCATCCACAGTGTAAAACACCGAGCTGTTGCATTTACCTTGTCAGTCACCAACGTTTGCATTTATTTTGCTCAAGGTCCTCACTTCTCAGAATGTGAGGGATCAGTAAGCAATTGAACCTAAGTGAATGTTCAATTAATGATATTTCCTCTTTTTAAACCTTTCTTTTAAAAACCAACTCCATTTGTATACCAACATCAATATAAAACATGCAAAAAATCTGGATCTTGTAAAAAAAATTTATATATATATATTTCATGCCAAGAAATCATAATGATTTGTGTTTGTATTAAACAAGTGCACACTTATTATTTAAATCACCTATTTATAAAAGAAGAATAGCTTTTTGTGTGTTTTTGAGGTCTATTCACTAAAGACATAATAGCAATAATCAACCTTTAATAGCAGAGCTGGAAGGCTGGGCACATGTAGATCATTTTTCCAACTCAACTTTGGTCTGTTTTTTTAGCAATTATTTTTTCAATTTACCACAGTTCACTATTTAGTGACCAGACCCCATCGCGTTTGACTTCCGTTTGGGCCTGCAAAGGGAGAGAAAATAAAATGTAGAGCTGTGGTTTGGCAAAGCTAGGCAAATCTAGTCTACAAATGTTAATTGCTTATTTTGGACGTCACTTTTTCTTTTAATGTCTCAGTATTAGCTACATCCCGAGAAGACGGGGATGTGTAGAGTTGCGCCTGCCATCTTGGATTCGGCGAGGGAGCCAAAAATGCCACAGTGGACCCAGCGAAGGCATGCATGGGCATAAGGTGTGACACTAGAGTTACATCCCCAGGCCTTGTGTGTTCAAATACACCATTTTTAATGAAAATTGGGGATATTGTCAGTTACAGATTATACTGTGGATGAATTATAATATTGCGGCACGAATATAACCGAGACTTACCGCACTTTCGGCTCTCAAAATAATTGTTACAGGACCTCACCCCAAAGTTTATCCAGTTCAAACTATGTATTTGTTAAAAGCTACCCATTGTGCTCTACTGAAATGGACGGATTTTATTCACGTAAAAGAATAAACCTGTTTTCTTCTTTTCAGGTATACTTTATCTGGTATCATTCAAAAGATGTCATCATGTCATTCAAGACTCTGGAGAGGTAAATATGATAATTAGTCCAACACATCATTAACTTTTATAATATCAATAGACTAGGGTTAACACCTTTTCTTCCATAAAATGCCAGCAAACGTATTGCCTCCACTGAATTAACATTGTCTCAGGCCTTTTTATATTTTTGTTGGTAGTTTTCCTTTTAGAGTTACAGATGGTGGATGCTGGATAAAACGTAATGGTAGCAGCAGTGGTGTATATAGGCTTTGTGCTTTGTACTACGATAAATGTACACCGTGAACAATGTCGGTGTCTGTTCATGCTCTCAGCCCTCAGTTGTTGCACCTCTTCCGTCACTGCCCCCTCCTCTCCAGTAGATTGTGCCCCTAATGGGACTATGCAAAGCGTCTGTACAAGAACACTAGTGTTCATGGCAAGGTATGTGGGGGAGCACCATGAGGTGAGTACTCCAGGCAGAGTGTCTGGGTGTTCTTTATTGTCACCGTGACAGCCTCACAAACAATCTATGGGTCTAAGTACAGTGAAAGGTAATAACAGAAATAGCTGATGCAGCTGACAGAGGGTATCTACCTAGGGTATCTACCTAATCCCTAAGTCACTGATGACTAAGAGCCAATAAGGAGAGGGGGTGGGACACTTTGAGAATTAGAAAGGGGAAGACATGATGTGAAAAAGTCGGTCTAATAATAACAACAGCAAAGTGCTTTAACCAGGAAGGGTCTCCGGTTTTCAAGTACGTCCAGGGAAAGTTAATATCGTCCAATTTAATGATTGGAATCGTTTTATCTCTTTCGGATGGATGAAGGGCTGAGTTAACACTGATGGGAATTTAACAGATTCTACAGATGGTGCATTAGACCATGAAACTCTCTCAAAATGTCTATAATCAGTTTTCTCGTAAAGACGAGAGCATTTAACTGGGCGCTGATTAACCGAGGATTAAGAGAGGCGGAATTTAATAGGCTTTGGAAAGCTGGCTTTTGGCTTTCCATGATGTATAGCAACCAGTCATGGTTATACTGATAATTATCGACCTGTATGCAGTGGAACCAAACTCTATTGTGAAATCTATTTAATTGTCCATATACTTTACATTTCCCACAAAATGCTTATGATATTCGAACTGTTGCAGTGCGTAGTAATTATACTTTATAAATGAATTATACCTTAACATTTATTTATATAGCACAAACAATTTACACCACGACTGACTAACAGACCATTGTTCTGACCAATTGATGATAAATAACATATCATTTCAATTGGTTAATGCTACGATTGGATGTATATGTGAATTTCCACATGCAAATGAAAGGAATTTGAAGGGCAATCTTGTTCGGCAGTGAGATTGCCAAGGACACACAAGATGAAATACGATACCTTGGGAGAATGAACCTTTCAACATGGACGGTTTTTTTTTATTGAAAGGGCTGACACCAAGTGTTTTTGGTATAATGGACTGAACTGCAGATAGTGAAAACCTTTTCCAAGATGCTGCTTGTTATCACCCCCATGCATTCGCAGTTTGGTTAGTCCCGGTGAATTTCACTGCTGCACAGGGCCCCCCTGACTTGCCATCTTCCCAGCATCAGCGGCTCTCTGCGGACAAGGGGGCTGGACATAATGTCAACGCCCTGCAGCCATCTTGGTAAAAGGTTTCCTGCACAAGATGTCCACAGTGTGGTGACATGCCGAACTGCCTGCCCGCCCACCCACAGAGCAACTACAACTGGAAAGATGTCAAGAAGACAAGTTGCAACGGGTGATTCATCAGGACTGGGCGAACCGTAAATACTTTGAGATGATAACGAATAGCTTTGAGAAAATTGCAGGCTTCCTTAACTCCTTTAACATGTTGTGCTGCTTGTGAATGGCCACTTTAAATGAGAAGATGGTGGCGCTGGAGAGACAGATTAAATACAAATGGTGAAACTCTAAAATGAAGACATCTAGTGATCCTGAAACAGTCACAACTTTTACACTGAAATATTTTACATCAAATATGCCACGTCTTTTGTTGTTGTTTGGTTCTCACCAAAGTCTACAAATGTTAATTGCTTATTTTGGACATAACTGATGTCTCAGTATTAGCTACATCCCGAGAAGACGGGGATGTGTAGAGTTGCGCCTGCCGTCTTGGATTCGGCAAGGGCGCTAAATACACTTAGGCGAAGGCATGCATGGGCATAAGGTGTGACACTAGAGTTACATCACCAGGCCTTGTGTGTTCAAATACACCATTTTTTTTATTGTCAGTTACAGAATATACTGTGGATGAATTATAACATTGCGGCACGAATATAACCGTGACTTACCACACTTTCGGTTCTCAAAGTAATTGTTAAAGAACCTCACCCCAAAGTTTATCCAGTTCAAACTATGTATTTGTTACTTAAGACAGATATTATTCAGTTTCCCTAGAGGTTTTAGTCTTACAATGTATATATGCAAGCCTATCTGCAGGATTTTTCTTCTGCGGGGAGAGACATGTTACTGCTCCACATGGTTTTATAACTCTTATCTTCCCACTGAATCATTCTCCTAGGCACCTTCTCCGAAGCACTGTTCTAAATGGTCTTGTTCCTCTTGTGCTTCCTTGCTGTCCTGCAGTCCCCACCCTCTGATGATGAGGAAGCACTGGAGGCACAGATCCTGTTATATTGTGCTACTGATATTGCCAGTTCTGAGCCACAATAGAAATTAAGACTCTGGCAGACACTGGAATACTGACAGATTTTTCAGTGGGAGGCAGTACTGCTTTGACCCCCCTCCGTACACACCATGTATGCATGGACTGGCTTTTGCATCTCTGTATAGCTCAGATTTTGTTGATTTTATTTTGTTTTAGGTTTGGATTAATCCATTCTGTGTTTACAAACTTACTTCTTTGGGCAAGTGCAGTCACGACAGAATCAAAGCATCAACTTAAGGAACATATGGGAAGGCTGATTTCGCTTGGGTTTGAAAACCTATCAATTGGTGAGTTTTGTCTTATAAAGAGGATCTATGCATAATTTTGTTTGAGGTACAGTAGGGAGTAATTGACTCTTTTAGACAAGGTTAATCTTCTAGCAAATATTTTACTTGTCAAACAGGACATACACAGATTTACTACAAGCTATACTATGCTCCCAATGTTTCAAAAGACCAAAGGGGGCACTTTTGTTTTTGGGGGGAGTTTCTGAAGGTGTGGATATGGGTGGGGCATTTTTACGTGACTTTCTGTCCAATTGAGATTAATATTATGAATTTTGGTAAGACAGTTTTAAACACACTATATGATGAGTTTTATTGCTTTGGAGCTTTATGCAGGGTCGACGTCGGGGGGGTGACAGGTGATACACCCATATTGGGCCCAGCAAATTTCTGGTGGCAGCCCTGGCTCTGTGATAAACTCATGCATAACTAACATTCTGAGCTCTGTGATACACTCATACACAGCTAATATTCTGAGCTCTGTGATACACTCGTATATAACTAACATTCTGAGCTCTGTGATACACTTATACATATACACTTTGCGGGACTGTCCCAGGCATTCCAGGACATGTGGTCACCCTATTAAAGTAAGGTATTTTGAGTTTGTGAGCTGCTACACAGCAGAAATAATACCAAGTTCCACTAATTCAATCTAAGAAAATTCAAACTCTGCAACAAACATTTGCTTCCTGCATGGCAACTTTAAAAAAAGTCTGCAAGACCTGTGCATGTGGGGTATTTCTGTAATCTAGATATATAGCTGAACACACTTTGGAGGGTCTTTTTGTGGCTGCACATACCATGTACCAAAAATGCCAAACAACATGGAATAGATAAAAATTACCCAAATTTGGCAAAAATTGTGGTCAAAATGGCTATATATAGAACGTCAACAGAGGTAAAGAGAAGACTCCTAGGGTGTTTTTTTTTTACATGTTTTTGGTATTAGTCAGAACCAAAATACAGTATTTAAAAATATATAGAGCTTGGAATGTTGCTGTTCATCTTGGCATTTTATCACATTCCAGTGTTCCTGCCATCCCTTGCTTCCGTTGTTTTTGTATGTTGGTACATAGAGAGTTACTGCGCTACACTAGGAAAGTAATACACTTTATGTGACACCTATTCACAGAGTGAGCACATGTTGTTCTTTTTATACAGCAAGTAGTCAGATAAGATATTAAACGGATTTCTTGGCACGGTGCAGTAGGTAAATAGATCTAAACACAATAACTATAAAAAAGAGGGGTTCAATAAAATCTTACTGAATTAAAGCAGCAAATAAACGACAACATAGTGTTCAACTCTATCACTAAGATGCAAAATAAGTTTTGTGTACTAGCAGTACAAACAAATATATAAAATCACAAATAATACATGATGATTTGTGGTTTTTAATGTGAGAACTGGGGTTTATCCAAAGAGATCTGAAAGCAGTGGGATTATCATTATTTGTAGTTGGTGATTTATATGTGGGTGAAGTAGACGCTCAGGAAGTGCCTCCATCAAAGGTCGCTCCCTCGACAGTGGTGGATGCCACCAGCTTCCTGGTGGTAAGTTGTGGTCTTCCACATTATGTTTTTGCAGCAGCATGTCTGATGATGTTTTTTCTGCTGCTCTGATGGACCACAAGATTTTTTAGGAGGGATATCTCCCAGAAGATAGGTGGGGATTCTAGATTTTTGGATGCCCTATGCTGGATGCGGCCTGCAGGAAAAAAACTAATAATGCAGCTGCACTATGACAGCACGAGTGTCACCCCCGCTGTTAGGTGTCACCTGGTGGGGTCCGCTCCCCCCCCCCCCAAAACCCCTTTGTGATGCCACTGTTGCCATGAATGTAATTCTGAGAACCATCAATCTATTACTTTCTCTAGCATGGGAATACCTGATGGTACAGGGATATAAAAGCAAACAGGAGTATAGCTGATGGCTGTGACCAACAGGTTGTTAATGAATAATGTAAATAGAGTGTATTTCAATTTTCCTCTTTTTACAAGCAGGGTTAATGGGGAATGTACCATTAACAGGTGTCCTTTGTGTGGTCAAAAGCAATTAACCAAAACATCAGCACACAGCTTCCTTCATTCTGCTCGTTTAGCTGAATTAGCACAGGTTTGGCATTTGTTGATGAATAACCGTATTGTATGCTTTTAGCATGTAAATAAATTCTAGCAGACCCCAATGGAGACAAAAATTCTAGTAGGATTCGGCTAAGATAACCAAATGTCCGACTGAATGTGTTGAATGGAAGATTTTTCTTCACCTTTGGTCTATAGAACCTAAAGTGTCTTTTATACAAATCACTGCGTTTGTTCCAGGTGTTTTGTCTTTTTGGTGGTAAGGGTGTGCTGGTTCTCATCACAGGTTGTTTTTTCTATTAACTTTATAGCTAGAAACTTAATACCACATTTCCTTCTGTAATGTTTATTTATAGCTGTCAATGTCCTGAACTCTTCCTCCTCTTTCTTTGTTAATAGACAAAAGACAACACCTTTAAACATGAAATAGAGAATAAAATGCAAACCTCACAGAAATCAATGACTTATTTTCTTTATTACACTATTATTCTACTTTACTAATTATCAAACAAGAGTAGAAAAAAATGTGTAATTGGTGTTTCTGAATACAACCCCCCATCACCCCCCAAAAACCAAGATTGGGCATCTCATCTATATAAAGTTGGAAGAATGTATCTAAACATAGTAGAAATGAGAAGTTTTGGCTATAGGAGTTGGTCAAAGAATGAGTAAGTATTAGACATGTGCGTTCGTTTTCGGACAAATGCATTTTCGTCCGAAAATAGCATTTTCGTCCATTCGTCCAGAAAACGAATAACGAAAATGCTAAACTAACGAAAGCCGAATGAACGAATGGTTAATAAACGAAAATCATTCATCCATTCGTGCTATTGGCATTGTATAAACCGAAATAGAGTCGGTTTATAGAATACCAATAGCATTACATATACATTCCATAAACCGACATAATGAATGACTATCGGTTTATGGAATGCATGTAATACTATTGGCTTTCTATAAACTGAACTAGATTCTTATGAATGGGGACTCTAGTTCGGTTTATAGAAAGCCAATAGTATTACATGTATTCTATAAGCCGAAAGTCTATAAACCGAAGGTAGTTCGGTTTATAGCCTTTCGGTTTATAGAATACATAGAATTACATTACGTGCTGCTCTATTGCCTCGATGTAGAGCTTGGGAAAAAAAAAAGTTTGCTGCGAAACGGGTGCAGACAGCACCGTTGTCACCGTGATTACCCCGTTGGGTCTACAGTGTTTTTTTTTTTTTTTAAGCACCATAGACACAACTGTGTAATCCATAACTCCTGGACTGTCTGGTTTTCTTTGAGGACTGGTTAAGGAACCAGTGCATTAGAGCATTTCTTTTGGGATTAACTGTTTATCATAGACTTTCAAATCATAATTCACTAACATTGTTTATAATCCGTGTGAACTATGATGGTGATTTGTACGTAGCAAAAATAAAATTTTATCACATTCTTTTTTTTTTCTTCTTCTCATGTTTTCACAGCTGAAAGCCACCCAGAGTGTAACTGTAGCACTGAAATGTGTGATATTTTTTCCAGAGGAATATATTACATTTACCCATTCAACATCGAGTATCATATTTTAGCATCGGCAATGTTGTATGTATTGTGGAAAAATATTGGGAACAATATCAAGTCTCAACCACATAAAACCATCTTCAACTTACAAGGTGTGGCTATTGGTACTATTTTAGGAATTATTGTCTTTGCCATAACTATAGGAGTTGTCGTCATCTACTTGTTCAACATCGGACAGACACATAGCAAAAGTGAGTCAGCGCTAATCATATACTACTTGTATTCGATATCGGTGTTGATGATCATGTGTGTTGCATCCCTTATTGGCCTGCTTATCAATAGACTGGACCGGAATCTTGGAGTGCTAGAGAAAAGTCCAGCTATAAAGTTGGATGGTGACCTTTTAGTGGGTTCTGCCTGTGGTTCTTGGCTCACATCATGGGGATCGATACTTGCAGTAATATACGCTGTAAGTCACCCAGCCTATACCTGGTACAATTTGCCTTACTCAATACTAGTTCTCCTTGAAAAGTATGTCCAAAACCTGTTCATAATTACATTCATACATCGTAAAATTAAGAAGAAAACAAAGATTAAAAATGGCAACCTCAAACTATCCGTAATACGACCTCAACGTGCATTGTCCGCTGATCGGAAGCATGTAGGGAGCGGGACTAGTGACGGAGGAGATGTGGATTATTTAGAGAATAACAATGTCATCAAAGAAGAAAAGGAAGAGAGAGACATTTCTGATCCCACGTCAGCCACCAATACAAACCCAGGAAATGAAAGAATTAAGAAGATGATTCTGAAAAACCTTACGGTTATCCTATTCCTGAGCAACATTTCGGTAAGTTATACTACATTAATAAAGAGATATGTAATGATCCTGTTTGGGTTATTTAAATCTGCCATTAAGACATTGTGCTAGGTACAGAAGACGAGTTATCTAGTATTTTTTTCCCCTTTTTTTGTTGTTGTTGTTTTCATACTCCGTAAACAGTGACAGTAGCAAACTAACAAGGAAACGAAATTCCACTGTTAATAGCTTATCTGGAAAAATAGGCAAGTTGGGGGAATTTCCAACTCCGCTTTTAATGTCTGAGTTTTGATATTCTCTTGTCAGTTAATAATAATTATTGAATATACCTCAGGGCTTGACACTCTTGCTTTTGTCTCCATTTGGCTCAGTACTTGTTTTATGTTCAAATAAGTTCAATTGTTATGGCACCTGAAGCAGATTCAGAACAGAGAATGCACCTAATTGCCCAAGAAGTACTTAGGAGACAGTTCTCATGAACATGTCTTGGTGCCGTCTAGCATAAGAAGCCATTGACAGTCAGTTCTGTCCACAAGTCTCTGTGCACACAGCTATTTCAGTAAAATAAAAATAATAAAAAATGTTAAGTTTTTGATAAGGTTAAAAAAAATAATGAAAGGGTCGAATTTCACAAATCACCAAAAAGTAGCTGCTCAATACCCTTGACTATTGGTTCGAATTGGCTTTTTCTTCCATTCTGAAAGCGAATATTTGATATTGTACAATTTCGACTACCTAATATGACCCCATCACGCTCTAAAATACGCTGAATTTTCCAGATTTCAGTTGGAGAATTGAATAGAAAAGTGTAGAAATGTCAAGAATACTTATTTTAAACACACAAATATTTATATACAATTATAATATATTAATGTTATATATTATAGTGTATTTACATTAATATAAGCAGTCTTAAATGTTTCTAAAAAAATATTTTAGATTTTATGTACTTAATGTAAAACTTTTTTTTTTCTTATTTTTATTTTATTACAATATGAGGCCATTACGGGAGAATTTGGTCTATAGGCGAAGTCCTCCCATTGACTTCTATTGGAGGACTTTGAATAAACTTCTATTCTGTGGATAGGACCAAGGCTACAAGCAGTGGCCCCAAAGTGAGGCAGTCTGGGCTCCACTCAAACAGCTCTTCACCTCAAACAGGGGGTATGCAACATTGGCAAGAGAAGACGCTACAGACCAGGTCCTTTCGACTAAGGGTAGGAATAAAGATCACAGTGAATAAAGACAGCACTCAATTGTCGAACTCTGATAAAATATTTAAGTGATGACTGGGCGAAGGGACTTAAAAAATTCACACAAGTGGCAACATAGAATGGGGATACACATACACATGACACATTTTGCGTCTAATGGACGCTTAATCATAAGCGAAACACTTCAAGTGGATGTGCCCCCCCATTCTATGTTGCCCCTTATGTGACTTTATTAAGTCACTTCACCATTCATTGATTAAATATTATATTGGCGTTTGAGAGTTTAGTTCTGGCTTTATACACTGTGATCACAGGACCGAGGCTACCACTTTGTTTCGGGGCATTATGGCTAATTTCAGAGTCAGGAGATATCAGCGAGGAATCGGCGATCATTTCCCGAATTTTGAACGTATGCCTCCCATGTGCCCATCTACAATTTGGAGGCCTCACTTTGGGGCCGATCATCTGTGCATATTGAGATGATCCTTTAAAATTAAAACAAAAATTGAGTTAGTGTTCCCAGGACCAGTGAGAAGTGGGTTTAAGGTGTTCATTAAATGATTGAGTAGGACCATGATCAACTGAAGGGTAGGAATCAAGGACTGTCAGGGTAAGGACTTAAACCTGGGACATAGCTAAAACCTCATCCCAGGTGTAATCCTATTCAAGAGAGCTACACGCCTCAGTCAGGGCTATATAGCGAGAGAGGAGGTGCAGTCACATAGCAATACTGCAAGAGAGACCAGCACTCTTGCAAAACAGTCTTGGGTGTGCAAGGTCCCACACTGTGCAATAAGATGCTGGATGGTAAGAGATCAATCATCTTCAAGACCTGGATGGTAAGAGATCAATCAGCTTAAAAAACTGGATGGTAAAGGATTAATCAGCTTCAAGACATCGCCTAGGAATTGGATCAGCAGCTAATGTTGCTTGTAGGGATTGCGGAGGTCCCAGAAAATTTCCGACAACATTCTCCATTTGCTGCTGATCCAATTCCTAGGTCTTGAAGCTGAATGATCCCTTAGCATCCTGGTCTTGAAGCTGATTTATCCTTTGCCCTCCAGGTCTTGAAGCTGATTGATCTCTTACCATCTAGCCCCTTATTGTGGGACCATGCACACCCGAGCCTGTTATGCAAGAGAGCTGGCCTCTCTTGCAGTATTGTTATGAGTTTAAATAAATCTTTTTTTATATTGTCATATTGAATACACTCCTCTCTCTCACATTCTGTGTACACCCTCTCACTGATTAACTTTAGAGGCCCCAGAGAATTATTATCTACTGTAAAACTGTCAGAGAAGAATTCGTTATTTTCAGATAACATATGTTTAATCAACATTTATCTAGAAAATTTACAATATCATATGTAGAACGATCCCTTTAGTTTAACATTGCACCTACTCTATTTAAAATAAATCAATTCATCACTTCAGGGACCTGTTCATGTTCCAATAATATATGACTGCGGTGTTTGCATGTGCTATCTTTCCGAAAGAGTACTTTCACCTTCAGCATAATAACACCTCTGGTATGTCCACTGTGAGCCCATGTCACTGTTTGCAAATCAGAAGGAGCTTGTCTACCCTACATGAATTAAACATAATGCACAGTACATTTGCAATTCACGTGGCCTCCTGCTGAACATTCTTTGCCACCGGCCACAAATAAATCTGTTTGATGTTCAGATGCACTTGAACTTTTTCTTGGCAAAACAAACATAATTATAGAATGTGCTGGAGCATCATCTAAAATAGCAAATCTTTTCTGTAAATTAATAAAACTGGTAGAAAACTTGTATTGTTAAATTTAACATTAAATCTGAAATTGCAGCAAACTGTTTTTTTTAAGCTAAAGAGAGGTCAGAATTCATACAATTACATCTTCTTCATTTGTTATCTTTCACTTTGCTGCACACATTCAAATATTATCTGACGGCCTTACACTGAACTGATAAAAACAAAACCATTTGTAAATAAGCATCAACATACTAATGCAAAAACAATAAAACTGGCCATGTGAAATGTACAATAATGTTTTTTATTTTGTACAAATCCTCATCTGTTGATGAAATAAAAAAAAATGTTTAACAATAATACCGTATTTGCTCGATTATAAAACGACCCTGATTATAAGACGACCCCCCAAACTTTGGATATTCCTTTTGGAAAAAAACTAAAAGCCTGAATATAACACTATCCTATAGGAAAAAAGTTCAACTTGTATATATTCACATGTAAATTGCTTTTTTAATAAAAAATTATATAAAAAAATGCATTTCTTGTTTTTATTTCCTTTTATGTGCCAATGCTGCCTCTCTCTTTCCCTTGCCCCCAGCTTTGGCTCTCTCCCCCCCTTAGTGTTGTCTCTCTCTCCCCCTCCCTTTGACTCCCCCCTCTTGTTTCTCTCTGCCCCCCTCCCCTTGTTACACTGTGCCCCCTCCCCTTGTCTCTCTGCCCCCTCCCTCCCCTTTGTTGCTCTGTCTCTTCTCCCCTCCCTTTACTTGTCTGTCTCTTCCCCCCTCCCTCCCCTTGTTGCTCTGTTCCCCCCTCCCCCTGTCTCTCTGCCCCCTCCCTCCCCCTGTCTCTCTGCCCCCTCCCTCCCCCTCACCTGTAACTCGATCCCTGGTAGCTAGTGGGGGCAGCCAGGGGATGTCTGTACGTATCGTGCAGACATCCCCCAGCTGCCCGATTCTCCCTGGTGGCTAGCGAGGCAGCGGAGGATGTCTGTACGATGAGCGCAGACCTCCCCTGCTGCCGCCCGGCACGACCGCCGGGACTCCTATGCCGAAGCCGGAAGTACCCAGCTTCATCATAGAAGTCCCGGCGGTCGTGCCGGGTGGCAGCAGGGGGAGTCTGCGCTCATCGCGCAGACATCCCCTGCTGTTAGAGAGGGGGATCCAGGTCCGCTGGAGCTCTGCTGAGCGCCTGGATCCCTGTCTTATAATCTGACCTCAATTTGAGGTCAGATTATAAGACGACCTCGATTATAAGACGTTGGGTATGTTTCAGAATTTTTTTTCTGAAAAAATCCTCGTCTTATAATTGAGCAAATACGGTAATAATAAAGCAGTCTCCATTCAAAGTTTTTCCAACTGGGCTACTTTGGTCTAAAGTTTGAACTTCCCAACATGCCATTCTCTCTTTATTGAGTAGATCCTATAATATAAAATAAGGATCCAATAAGAATCTGAAACACTTGCACTTGTCCTTGAAAACTGTTATAGTGATGGTGCATTTGAACATTATGGTGCGACTATCCTCAATAATGGTTCTTCCACTATGTTTGCCGAAAGCAAGAATTCCCATGTTCTCTGCCAACAAAAGAGACACAACTCTACCATGGAGTGAGCGGAAGAGAAGACACAATATTGCTGGAAAACCAAATCATCAACTCAGACTGCTCGAATTGCCTTACAATGCTTCCACGCTGCAGATCATGCCGATACGTCAATACATCTTCTTTCTCACAGTGTCTATTTCTAGCATGATTGCACCTTCTAAAAACAGGTTTGCCAGTGCCCAGAGTGAATCCTCGCCAATGGCACATGTATTAAATGTAGCATTACGTCAGTGATCCACCCAATGTGTGTCACCAAATATGCATAACCGGTAATAACCTTGAAGTGCAAAAATGTCATTGACACTGAGCTTCATAACGACATCATGTAGCGAATACTTCCTGGTAGCTATTCACTAAAAGTGAGTTGCAGGTGAGTTGAGATATAAACTTGTACATTGTGCTCCCTGCACACCTGGTGAGTTCCTCTTGTTGAAGGTCTTGATTGGCCATAAAGCATAGTAAATCATTAAACAGTGAAGAATTGCTCATCTAGCGACACATTACTCTCAGATCACTTTAGTGAATGTTTCAAATCTTATTAAGACCTAAATACATAATGAGAGGTACATTCCTGTTGGTGAAGAACTTAGCAATCCATATAAACTCCAAGATGCTAGTGGTAAACATCAACAGTTAATGCACCTCCCCTGCTAGTTTTTTTTTTTGAATAAGATGTATATAAAACAAACACACAAATGACAAAGACAGAAAATAAGTACATATACAAATAAGTGTAGAATGCACTTAAAAAACCCCACAATGATTTCAAAAAACAAATCTAAAATCTTCCATAAACATTAGTGGAACAAAGTATTCAACTACTAGAGCAACATAAAGATAATAAAAACTACAAAGCTATCAGTATGTACCAAAAACACTCACTTCATTATCTTACTAAAAGTATATTAAACAGATTTGTTGTTATTTTGTTCGTTGAAAGTGTATTAGTTGTTTATTCATTGACTACTTGTTACGGTTTTTTAAATTGTGTTCGTACAAAAGGGAGTTTTCCATTAATTGAATGGCCCATGGGCCACTTCACGCCACCTTCAATATAATCTATGCCAGAGGAACTGGAAGAGAGTGAGGAGTTCACATGGGGGATGTACCAAAGTTCTTTCAATACAGCCTACTTCCACCACTAAAACAGTCCCGCCTGCTACTACATCATCGCCAGTACCATCAATGTCACCCACTCTTTGCATGAACACCATGAATAATTGAATCGAGCACATGTCCATGGAGGACAATATTGCACACTGTAATTCCTAAAACTTAGGTGGGGGTCTAGCTTTTGCTGAATAAACTATGGCTCCTTTACCTAATTTTTACCCTTCTGAGGTCTTTGATTCAAGGTGTTCATAAAAACACAGATGCCTTTTGTGCTTTTTGTTTCTATTGTTTGTAGCCCAGTAGCCTGCACAGGACACAGAAGATCTGTCAGCTGCTCCTCTGAGTTCACCGGGTCACACGGCTCAGATGGCCTTGGTAGCAGCTCCCTTTTCACTATGGTAAGTCAAACATGTAATTACACATACAAGTATGTGCATGTCACCTATAGTTGTAACATGTGCATCAGAAAGAGGGAATTTCAGGGACGTGTGAGTGACGATCCTAAGTTATGGCCCAATTGACTGACTTGTAACATTTTCAATATCAGCAGCTCTTCAGAATGATTACAACGCGACTACTATGGGCTTTACATGTAATGTCCTTTTTTATGAATAAATCCAACAAAAAATATTGGTGTGAAATGTTCTGCCCCCAACTGTATGCACTCAACATTTACAGTGCATCCTTCTTCATCTCCAACAGACTAATTTTCACCACCAACTGCCCAGTGATCCACCAACCACTACTGTACTTCCATGTATATATAAATGTGGACATGGATCTACTGTTGTATGATATCTATATACTTGCTCGCTACAGTGATAGGAATGTTTAACCCATCATAGGTTCCATCACAGAATTAGCATGCAATGAGTTTAGCTTGTGCCATGTAACTGATAACTGATTTTGTAAATAGTTATGAAAACTGCAGAGATTCATTTAGATTGCTATAAGGTGTTAATTAGTAATAGGAATGTCAATGGACCATAGTTCAGGTTTCAGATGACCATGAATGGGAATCGTATGCAAATGTGATGGCTACCTTCTGTATTGCAATGTCCTAAACATTTTCTTCTTTTCCGGCAGATTCGTTTTTCAGAGCGATAACCTTCCCCCTCAGGATGGTGTGTCCCAGAGGTCATCATCAGTCAAGCAAATCAGAAGCCCCATTTACAACCTGCTGGCCTTCCTCTAGAGATGGCATTTCCAAAGACTGACTGCTGGTTCCCAGTGTGATGTGGCAAACTGGACCAGCAACTAACCATGATGGTGAGCAACCAAGAAAAGTTCTATGCCCATATGATGGAGAAACAGGATTTAGACTAAGATTCGCATCTGGAGGAGATGAAATTGATGTGTGAAGCTAGAGCTGAACACAACAACCACATGCAAGCACGCTAAATTTGACATGCAGTGTGCTTTGTTAGAGTGTACCTAACATCCTTCCATCAGCAAAGGTCACTGAAGGCCAATCTGGTGAAGGGACGATGATACCAACGTGACTGGACAGTTGCCCAGTATATAACCCTCCTCCTCATCAGATGCTGATCTATAAATCACACTGTAGCATCTTGTTGGCAGCCATGGAACCCTTGGTTACTTACCATTCCTATTACCTTGGTTTGTAAATAATAATTACTTTTACATATTATTTTGCAATGGTGTCAGTTAGAAATTGAATTAAAGTATTTATGATTTGAACTTTTGTATTTGTGTCTGTGTTTTTATTCAAGTAAATTCACACCTCACATATTTCTTCAGTTCATTGTATTCTTTTATTTCCAGTGTTGTATCGTTCTACATGGGTACTCCTTACCTTTCATTGTCTGTGCTGCCCATGTATTTTGCTGCTTAACACTTTTTTATGTATTTTTTTTTTTACATGGACATAGTTTAAATATGTCCTAATATAATATTTGAAACAAATATTGTAATGATGGATTTTTTTTTTTTTTATCAGAAATGATATTAGGGCATATATGTAGCCATGTCCATGTGGAAAAAAAAAGCACTTTTAAATGTTTTGAATTGTACTTTAAAGGGCTTTAAAGTTGAATTCTCCAGCTAAAATCATGGGCAAATTACGACTATAGGTCTGGAAAAAGGAGTGCTTTCAGATTTAATTGTTGCATTCTGGGTTATCAAATATCAATGGATTTCATGGTGAAAATTTCCCGAATTTGAATGCTTCCAATTTGGCTACCGAATGGCTCATGTCAGAGGTTTCAGAAAATCAGCTAGGTTGGTTGATCCAAATCCATTTTGGTCCAGATCGTACTATGTTGGGTAGACCCTAGAGCAGTGATGGTGAACGTTTTTGGCAGAAACCAATTTTCAGACTTCACAGTGCCAACACCGCATACACACACACACACACACACACTTATACTCATACTCACACTTATACTCAAATACACACACATTTATACTCGTATACACACACACACACACACATTTATACTCGTATACACACACACACACACACACACACACTTATACTCATACTGACACACACTTATACTCATACTGACACACACTTATACTCATACTCACACACACTAATACATACACAGCCAGGTTCACCTCTCGCCACTTGTCTGCTCTGTCCAAGAGGAGCAGGCATCAGTGGGTAAAAGACGGGCGTCGCTGGTCATCTGCTCCTTCTCCTGATAATTGGGCGCATGCGTGCTATGTGGAGAAGCGTTCAAGTCGGAAAGCAAACAGCTAATTGTTTTCCGACTTGAACACTTCTCTACATAGTGCGCATGAGCCTGATTATATAGAGAAGATGCAGATGACCGGCTGCGCCCTCCTTTTATCCACTAAAGCCTGCTCCTCCCAGATGGAGTATACAAGCGGTGAGAGCTGAACCTGGCCGCGTGCCACGACTGCGGGCTGGGTGTGCCATAGGTTCGCCACCGCTTCCCTAGAGCAATACAAAAATCTTGTAAATTAAAATACTTTGTCGTTTTTTTGCCGACATTCATTCTTTTAACCTATCATTCTAAAAATTTCCACTCAAAAGATAACTGATTAAGAAAAGAAAATTCCAAGCACTAAGAGACATGTTTCCTTCAGTGTCTACATGTGGGCATGATCTCTGAAGGCCTTTCCCTTTTGGTCTTGGTTAGACAGGAACTCAAAGCACTTGCCCATTTAACTGAGCCGTAAAGAACCATGCGAGGGTATCACCATCACAATAGGCCATGCCCAGAAGCACAAACACTAGGAAACAAATCTGTTAGTGCTTAGCTTCTTCTTTATCTACCTATAGAGAACATATCATTAGTTAAAAAAACATGACAGAAACGTCATTAAAAAAAATGATTCAGTCAGCAGAACAGGGTCAAGTTATTAAAGTCTAAACATTTCGACGTTATACCCTCTTTAACGTCATCATTTGTTATCAGTATGATGGTAAAAAAAATATTTTCACTTATCAGCCTCAGATATCCAATATCTCATTAAATCCTAGAGAACATTATTGCAATTTTCCAATATCACTATTACTCTTAAATTTTCATTTTTTATTTCATTTTTCAGCTCTGGATCCCGCCAGCTTTCGGATGTCGGCCACAATATGATAATGGACTGGAAGCCGATGTGTTTGGAATTGTTCCATGGATTATTGTGGTTGATGTTGCACTTCCCTTTTCGATTTTCTACAGAATGCATTCTGCCTATTCCCTCTTTGATGTGTACTGCAACATATAAACACAGAGAGAGATCTATTCACTAAAATGTGAGTTTAGCGAGAGGATGTCCAGTTGGTAGGTCGATTTTGACTTAGTATAAAATATGGCCGAACTTGTCAGAGTCTGGAGTTCGAGATGATCTTTCGTCTTGAACGCCAAACTCAGATTTTAGGGAATAGAACCCCTTAATGTGTAGTCTCAAATGGAATATCATAAAATATATAGAGGGGTGTCTTGATGAGTGTGAAATCGAACCAACTTATCAATTATATTACATTATAGTATGTATGTTATTCCAGATAATCAGAATCAACTAAAGTTTATCACACAGATTTTATGCACTTACATTGTTAATGTCTAATTAAATGAAACTTTGTATTTTATAGATTTTTCATGTATATCAGTGTATTTCAAATATTTCAGTGTATATCAACAAATTATTATGTGTTACTAATGGCAAGAATTCTAGAATGTGAACAGAAACTAACAACAAATTGAGCTGAATCTAAAATTAATAGATACCCTTTTTATATGTCATACATGTCAAATATGGCATAAAAATAATTACAGAATTATTTTTTTTATGCAAGTTTGTAAAAGACCCCATGATTACCTGACCATAGGTGGGGTGTGTAGCTGGTCTCTGGTATTCTCATTATTGTTACTTCATAGATCTATAAAATTTGCATGAAAGG
The DNA here is from genome assembly GCA_036172795.1 of Pelodytes ibericus. NCBI lineage: Eukaryota > Metazoa > Chordata > Amphibia > Anura > Pelodytidae > Pelodytes > Pelodytes ibericus. The sequence continues at coordinate 168,159,466 of CM069863.1, read as the reverse complement.
AAACTCTAAAAGGAAAGATGAAAATGTAACAAATGTGACCCAAAACAGTCCTAATATCCAGGACGCTAAGAGCATTGGTATCCCTTGAAGAACTGGTCAAATCAAGAAATGGATAAACACCTATAATAAGGGGAAAATGAACCATGTGAAAGAAAGAAAGCGAAGGAACAATCCAATAATGCAACACTATGGATATTTAATTGAAGTCAGTCGCCCAACATTTCTTTTTATTGCCAGGACCAGTAAGCAGCTTGTGATCTGACTTACTGACAAGCCTTTCAGTTATATGTGATGCATTTCATCAAATGTACCCATGTCGCTTACCTGACTACTTTGTCATCCTTCATAGACTCAGCAACACAAAGTTTGAGTTGGTACTAAAGATTTGTAAGGCTTAATCATTAGTCTTCCTGTGCCTGTGTCTTTACTGCTGTTACTATTTCCAAATCAGATGCAAGCCAAAATAATACAAACACAAGCAACATATGCATGTGGGTGGAGTCCTACCTTCAACAAAGTATATATAAACATGCTGGCAGTACATTTGTTATAGGTTATAGGTTCAGTATTTAATCATTTTGGCTCAGTGTCCATCACATCATGCTCATAGCATAGAAGGCTGTTGAACAAGGTTTACTGGACCTGGAGCCAGGGATTAGCACTCTGTAATGAATGGCCATGAATCAAAGCAATATTTTGATTCATGATTAATAAAAAACAGTTGCTCATGAGTTCATTACATGGTTACAATTGGGTAATTGCCGAGCCTGAGGGAGCTAGCACTGCTTGAGATAGTGACCATAGTTAGTCTTCCAGATGTATCTTTAGATCAGCACAGGTGAGGTTCCACCTTCTCTCCTACATTCCCAATAGTTCCTCTTAGCAGCATAATTATATGGTAGACACAGCTTGGTGTAATGGTGTGTAGAACTGTGCTATTAATCTCCACATACCCTTTAATTGCAAGTATTTGGATCATAATCTCTATCTCACCATGTATCATGCTATATATGTACTTATTTCTTAAATCAATGAAGGAATGCCCAAATTACATACAACCCTTGTTTACAATACTGTGTCTGAGTATATTGTTACTTTTTTGGAGAGGAAAAAGGGTATGCTGTTTGGAAATAGTGGAACTGTGAAATGACTGTTTGTATGGCATCCCAAAACCGATACAAGGATGCCACTTTTAGTCCCACACAAGCAATAGTTTTACTCTTTGCATTTGTTGAGTTAGTTATATTATCAGATGCATAACATAACTAGCCAAGCAATATCTATACCAAGGTGAATGTGATGAATAAATTGCATAAAGATTTGTTTTGTACATTTATTAACCATGTAAATAAATTACATTTTCCAATTTTGTGATCGTGTATCTGTCATGTAATTAGTCATGGTGTTGATACTTCAATTAATTTGTAAGATTAAATTTGTTGTTATTTTAATGTATTTATTAGCTCATTATTTACTCTGCAAACCGTGATTTCCAATTGTCTTCAAACTATGTTCTAGTTTATTATTTATGTGTCTTTTTTGCTATCCATGGAGTTCCAAGTTGCTCCAACGCAAAGAAAGCAGAATCCTCACAGCCAGTAATATGTAATATCTGTGCTTTATTCCCGTTACAAATACACGGATTATAACCACACGCGACAACCAGGAAACTGCTGTGTCTCGCATGTGAGACACAGCAGATAGTGTATCTATTAACATACACGTTGGGTTGACTTTTCAAAGTGCGGGACCTGTTTTGTTGCTTCCTTGAAGGAAGAAAGGGTTAAACAAGTTGGAATGTCTCTTGAAGAGTGAATTTCGCTAAACTGATGAAGGAATTACAAAAAAACAAAAACAAAAAAACAGCCCAAAATAACGGAGTTAGAAAAGTTACACAACTCACTTTTTATACCAGCTCAGTTATTTTGGCTTGATTTGTGTTCTTTCTTTGTCAATTCACTGTGTAATCATTAATGCTATAGCACTGAAGGTGATCATTTTTTAACTTGAGTGTCCAATCTATTCTGTGAGTCACAGCCGAAGCAAAACTGCGTGCATCTATTAAGATACACGTCCGGTTTTCTTGGAAGACTTAAATCATATTTTTAAACCCTTGCTTCCTTAGGAAAGGTGTAATTGTCCGTTAAGGCTGAATTGGAGAATTTCTCCACCTCGGCTAATTTATCCTTACATTTGAAATTCCCTTGTCAGTTCTCTGCCATTCCCTATTTTATGAATACCCCCTACAATCTGAGCTGAGAGAACCAAATCAAATCTATGTGCACAGTTAGCTTTCCAAGACACATTTAGTCTTATCCCCTGAGGATCGCAATCAAACTCTTTCTCTGGTTTCTGGTGCTCACTGTAGGTTTATTCATATTAACAAATGCTATAGTATGAAATAAGCTGCCACAGTTATTTATTATGCAGACCTGTCAAGTAATTCTAAAGCATTTGTATGCTGTGCGCAGAGCAAATACGGTCACGAATATTCAGATATATAGGACTTAAGTTTCTTCTCACACCAAGGCCCAAGATGATGAACAACATCACAGGCTACAGTGATACAACTCACTGGCATAGACCTGGGCTCTCATAAGATTAGAATCCATATAGGCAGCACAGCGATTATATGACTTTCCGACAAGAAAAGAGTATTTGTAAAGAGGGTTGATGAAGAGTCTAGTCCGGCCAGCTGTATTGTTAGCCTCGGTGAATGGATTTTTTGGACATGAGTTAAACAGATCTGAGTGGCATATGAATGTACAGTAAGTAACCAGCTATAGATTCATTGTGTAACCAGCACCTACCATTTCCTACTTACAATTAACTGTCAGTCATATTAAAAAGATCTGAATTAAAGTTGAGCAATGGATGTGGAAGACATGAATGGAAGACTTAGACATCAAGGAAATCAATTCTCTATGCAAAAGCCAAAGGCAAGGGGAATGATTATAAGTGAGCAGGTCACTCAAGAGGTCCTGTTCACTATTATCCATGATTGGAGGTTGGGATCAGTATTAATTTTGACTTACAACCTCGGATCGACCACCCCTTGGATGCCTCATTTGGCTGCTGGGGTAATTCCTGAGTCCAAAGTGGGTGCTTGTGTAATTCCTGAGTGCAAAGTTGGTGCTGGGGTAAGACCTGAGTGCAAATAGTGTTTATTTATATAGTGTGGCTTACAGGGGAGCCTATCATGTTTGTTTTATAGAAGTGGAACTTAGAGGTCTGGAACTTGGTTTCCTGTAGAAAACTGGGCACTTGGGCCCAAAAACATTCACCATCACTGCAGTGGCAGAACTACCGTTGTTGCAGGGGTCGCGGCTGCGACCGGGCCGGTGACTCAAGGGGCATGGCCACCCTGCGAATGGGGTGCCCGCCAGCATTTTGGTGCGGCTCCACCGCATTGAAGGGGCACATCGTGTGGACTATGCTCTTTGGGCCATCCGGTGGCCATGGTTGTCCCGGTCAGCGCTGTGGGCCCCATTGATGTAGTCAGTACGGGGAGGAAGCCGTCACTTCCTATTCCTCCCAGAAAAAGAGCGCCGACCGATAAGAGACCACTGGGGAGGGGAGAAGAAGAGGGAGTCAGTGGGAGCTCTGACTCCCAGCATCATGAGGCAGCCACTGGACCACAGGGAAGTCATCCTCCTGCACCTAACAGTCTGTGTGTAAGAGAATGTGTCTGTGTGTGTACATGTGGGTCTGCATGGCTATCTGTTTGTGTGTGTATCTCAATGTTTGTCATTAAGTGTGTCTGTGTATTTGCATGCGTGTCTATAGTTGTGTCTGCATGTATGTCTGCATGTGTATCTGTGAGTGTGTCCTATGCACTTGAATGTGTGTCACTGTTTATATCTGTATGAGTGTCTGTCTGTGTGTGTGTATGGGTATCCGCATGTGTATCAGTGTGTGTCTGTCTGTATGTGTGTATGGGTATCCGCATGTGTATCAGTGTGTGTCTGTCTGTATGTGTGTGTGTGGGTATCCGCATGTGTATCAGTGTGTATCTGTCTGTCTGTGTATGGGTATCCGCATGTGTATCAGTGTATGTCTGTCTATCTGTGTGTGTATGGGTATCTGCATGTGTATCAGTGTGTGTCTGTCTGTGTGTGTGTATGGGTATCCACATGTGTATCCGTGTGTGTCTGTATGTGTGTTAGTGTTTGTATCCGTAGAAGTGTCATTCTGTGTGTCTGTGTATTAGCATGTTTGTCCGTGTATGTATGTGTATGTGTTATACAAATGGAGGGCGGGGGAAGATGCATGGGGGGGGGCCCAGGGTACTTTTCGCACCGGGGCCCTGTGGTTTCTAGTTATGCCTCTGCATCACTGGTATAGAGTATGGTGTAAATGAATAACCATCCATATACACATGAACAAGGAGGTATTTAGGGACCGAATGCTATAAATAATTGATCAAATTTTTGTAAAGCGCCACATTTCATTGTGGCCTGTTCTTGTGACCTGGGTCCTGTTCTAAATAATTTTTAGGTCCATAATGCTCAACTTCTCCCCCCAAATTTTTTTTTTTAAATTTTACTTTAAAAAATACAAATTGATTAAACCAACTAATCAGACATCCCCTTGTGTGTTTCTGCTTCTTAATTCTGGAGCTATTTCCACTAATACAAAAATTGTGAGCTTCACCAGATCGGACATGGTCAAGTGTAGTTCCCTAGATTTATATTTTCTGAAATCTTGTTCATGGCCACCAGAGGGCAGACCAACACTAGTAACTAGTACATTGGGCCTGCTATTGGCTTTGTGGGTAATTTCACATATTTACTTTCCGAGCCTGCACACAAATGGTCAAATTAACAACTTAACACCCAATGGTGCTTTTGTCCTTAAAAAGGAAGTAAAGTTATTTTTCTGCACAACATATTAAAAATCATCATAACTGAGTACAGTCTATTAGTGTGCATGTTTGGTTGTGGGGGACTACTGATTTGGTTATTTCATTAGTTGCGAGATTCATATTAGTTAGCATCAGCCATCTTGAAAAAAATAAACTGCTTGCCTCCGATTGGCTGTCCAGACTCCAGCAACTTCTGCCGGGGGCGAGCAGGGGAAATCAACTTCTCAAGGATGTGATCACATTGGACTTAGAAACATAGAAACATAGAATGTGTCGGCAGATAAGAACCATACGGTCCATCTAGTCTGCCCAATTGTAAGTAAACAAATCATTGTATATAATATATAACATGTATATAAAATATAGATTCAAATAAATAATTAATAAAACAAAGGCACTGCAACAGCTGCTTCTGCTCCTTTCCATGTTCCCTCAAGATATTAGCTCAAAAATGGATCGCATTAGATCTATAGTTCCTGGCAGCTGGAGGTGACAATACTTCCACAGATGGCAACTGGTCTGATCGGGAATCTATAGAATGGTGGATTGAGGTAGTGGTTCAATCACTCCATTCTGGTACAGAAAAATACCACACACAAAAACTCATGTCACCTCTGTTTTAACTTTAGGGACAACATTGTCATAAACTCAAGTAGTGTTGAGGCCCCCCACCCCTTCCAACCCCTTTGTTAAGTCAATTACTTATCAAAATACCTGCACAAAAGTAGAACAGTAGACCAATGACAAGTTTAAGTAAAAATAGCAAATCCACATGAATTCTGGACAGTTTGATGAAACTGATATATAAATCAAAAACAATTGTGACTGTATCTGCTATATGTGGACTTCTGCCGTGAGTGTAAATGTGACATCACTTGCAGCACACTTTAAGATAGTTTGACATAGTTCTCATTGGTTATGGTTGAGGCGGTAAGTGTCGAATCCATCCGAACAGAGGTTGAACTGTACTAATGAGAAGTAGGACCAGTCCATCTTCTGCAGGGTGATGGTGGCTGTTTGAGGTGATGTCTCAGCACTAGACGAGCCAAGATGGAAGCTTGCACCAGACAAGACCTGAACCTAGTGGCTGTGGGAGGTGAGTAAGGAGAGTAATGCATCTTCCACAAATTCAGATTTATTGTTGATTTACTCTCGGATGATAGCGCAATGGGTCTCTGGATTATGGTTACTCAACCTACAACAATGTTGAAAGTCGTATGGGAGTCGATAGCTTCACAGACAGAATAGGGACAAGCTTTGTATATCACCTGTTATCCAGTCATTCTGAGGATCTTGTGATTTAAGCCAAGGAAAGCCACAGCCTTTGGGAATGAGAAGTGGAGAGGATGGCCATGCTTTGGCTCATCTGGAGAAGTGGCCAGGGAACATTCAATGATGTAACAGTTGGAGACACAAAGAATCAGAAAAGAAAGCAAAGCCTACTTAACATAATTACAAATTACACATCTTATAAGCAATTGATTAATCTAGTGTAAAAGAAGCAAGTAAACATTGGATCTGGTTTGCTGTGGAACCTTACAATTTTTAATACTAGAAATATATACCCTGATCAGACATTACATTATGACCACCTGCCTAATATTGTGTAGCTCCCCTTTTGCCATCAAAACAGCCCTGACCCATAAAGACATGGACTCCACTAGATCTCTGAAGGTGTGCTGTGGTATCTGGCACCAAGACATTAGCAGCAGATCACTTAAGTCCTGTAAGGTGCGAGATGGGCCCTCCAGGGATCGGACTTGTTTGTCGAGCACATCCCACAGATGCTCAATTGGATTGAGATCTCAGAAATTTGGAGGCCAAGTGTCACAGTTCTACCCCATTTCCCTGGCTGCTGTATATTGTATTCAGGATTAGTTGCTGTTTCCCCTTCAGCCTCTAGTGGCCGCTATTCTAGTAGTTCCATACTCCTCCTGTTGTGTCAGCTGCCTTGTTATCCTGAGCCCAACCCTTTTTAAACCTGCAGCTATTTTCACTAGGTGCCTTTGCATTGCATTGGTTACTGCCTGTACAGTGCCTCTGTGCCTATTCTAGACTTCGAGATTCTTTCGTTTTGATATCCTGTTGCCAAATCCTTGCCTGTCCTCGACCAAGCCTGTTTGCTGTCTGTCGTGACCTGTTTGCTTGCCTTGTGACTTTGTCTAGTGATATTCCTCATACTGATACCTCATCCTGATCCATGTATGACCCGGCCTGCTTACTATTCTACCTGTGTGCATAGCCTGCTTCAGTGTGCTGAAGTTCTGGATGGTCATTTGCCTGAGGCTCAACCATAGGGTTTAATACCATTCAGTTGAAATTTAATGGTATTGTCACAGTTTCCAGTTTTGTTGTGTTCCTCAAAATATTTCTGAATCAGTTTTGCAGGACGCATCATCCTGCTGAAAGAGGGTACCATTTCCATGAATGGGTGTACATGGTCGGCAAAAAGGCTTAGGTAGGTGGTACATGTCAAAGTAACATCCACATGAATGGCAGGAACCAAGGTTTCCCAGTAGAACATTGCCCAAAGCATCACACTGCCTTTGCAGCCTTGCCGCCTGTCAGTGGTCAAAATGTTATGGCTGATCGGTGTACTTTGCATTGTAAGCTGGGGTATTATTAATATTAATGTGCACCCCAACTATGTACAATATAGTGATGGGAAGAAAAAGGGTATTGGGGTTGTGGATTGAAAAATTGATGATTCTGTATCTTAAACCCTTTCCGACCGATGGTGCTTTGGTCCTTAACGACCAAAGCACCATCGGCATCTATAGACCATATCGGTCCCTGACGACATCCCGCGACGTCATGGAGGTATGCCCAAACCCAGAAGTTCAGGCACGCCGGGATGTCCGAAATGTAGCGGACGCTCAGTTGGTAGCGTTCACTACATTTCTTATGTCAGACTGAGGCCACTCAAAGTGGCCACATCAGAAACTGGGGACCCCGCTGCAAGTCCCTGCAGCAGGATCCCCAATAAAGCTCATCGCGGGGAGCCACGATGAGCTGTTACCTGCAGGACAGTCTATGCCGTCCTGCAGGCTTTTACTGTAAAATGGAGCCAACGCTCACTTTAAACATCAGCTCCATTTTCTGTGTCAGAGCGGGGCCGCGAGGAGCTGTTTAATGTACTACGTTCAATGCCGTCCTGCTAGAACCTTGGCACCAGAAAGTAGGACGACATGGAACGTCCTACAGGTGGGAAGGGGTTAATTGGGTGGACATTCAGCACCTCAATGCCATTTTGTCATAATAAATTCATCCCCATCCCAAAGGACACCATCAACCGGTAGCACCCTCTCTCTATTATTTTATGGGAGCTGCCATGGATCCATTTGACTGTTTCAGTGATTGATCAGCAGTTTCTCTGATCTCTCCTGGAAGGGACTCATACGCAGACTGACTGAATTATACAGATTTTGCATTGAGGCCAACCATTTCTATACAGTATTCAACAGTCAGTTAATGTGTTGACTTGTGCCAAGTTAAAGGGACTCTATCACCCTAAGCATTGCTTATACCGTGAGAGTAAAAGAATGGTGGAAAATAATATTTACATTGTGTCAGCAGAAGTGAACACGCAAATGTATAAAATAGAGATCTATATGTCTGGAACGTTCACAGTATAAGCAGTGTGTATGCAGAAGGAATGTATGCAGTTTCATCCCTGCGCCATGTATAGATACCTCAACCCACCTGCACCTTTACAGTTAGTGAATAGCTGCCCCCCTGTAGCTATGATGTTAAACAGCATGGATCAGTGATGGCTAGCCTTGGCACTGCCAATGTTTACAACTTCATGTTATAGGATGCTCAATCAGTCAAATGGTGCCAAGGTTAGCCATTACTGGCCTAGATTCACACTGATTCTCATTAGCAAAGGACAAATGCACTGACTTTCACCGTACCCGTTTCATTCTCTGAATTAAAGTCCGAGAGTTTATATCATGAATAATTGTCATTCCCAATGCCCTTTTCCATATACATAGGGTCACTATGGGGGCTTCATTCGTGAAAGAGGGGATTGCAGGGAACTGAAAAGAAAACTTCAAATGTAAGGCCAAAGTAGCCGAGTTGGAAACAAACCTCATTTAACCCCTTAGTGACAAGACATTTTCACCTTGACTTTCCCTTGGTGACAATGGCTGTTTTGACATTTCTAGGGTGTTTGTGTTTAGCTGTAATTTTTTTCTTTCTCACATACAGTACCCACACAAATTATATGTTGTTTTTATCGTCATAAGAAGGGCTTTCATTAGATACCATTATGTTCATCATATCTTATAATTTACTACAAAAAAAATCATAAAATATGATGAAAAATTTAAAAAAACCCACTTTTTCTAATTTTGACCTAAAATATAATTTACACAAATAAAATCATTAAAAAAGACCCCGTCTAAATAGTTTCTAAATGTTGTCCCGAGTTCAAAAATATGCATGTTTCCATATTTTTCGGTATTTTTTTGCGAGTTATGGGGCAAAAACCAAAAATAGTGTTTTTTTGTTTTTTCCTATATTGATCTTTTTACCCCAACCCGAACCCAAAATTTAACCCTAACATTAAATTTAACCCCAACTCTAATCCTTATTATATCCCTTAATATTTTTTAACTTTAATTTAATTTTAACCCTATCCCTTATGCTAAAAAAAATTTCATTTTAACCCTATAGGCTAATATAGCTAAATAACCTGTTTTTATTTAATTAAATATGTATTTTAATTATTTTCAATTGCAATGCTACTAAACTACCACTAGGGGTAGTCAAGTAGCATATTCAGAGCGACGGAAGTGAAGTTACTTTCACTTCCGAAGCTCAGACCGGCAGAGGACTTAGCCATATTGACGGAGCAGCATGCTCCGTCAATATGGCTCCCCACGATCGCTCCGTGGGGCGATCGTGGGGGTCCCAAAATAGAAATATCGGTGCTGGCTATTGCCTCGATGTCGAGGCAATAGACCAGCACTGTTAAAGCGGTTTTTGAGATCGTTGATCGCGAAAACCGCTTCATTCACTGCAGGACGTGCCAGGCACGTCCTTTGTCATTAAGGGAGATTCTCCCAGGACGTGCCTGGCACGTCCTTTGTCGGCAAGGGGTTAAATAGAAGTTTTCCAACTTGTCTGCTTTGGCCTTAAGTTTGAAATGTCCTTGTCAATTATCTGCAATTCCCTCTTTTGATTCTCACTTCTTTGGAATCTCGGAATCTGCAGTGACAGAAATGATGAGCAGGACATCTGTTGTTCTGTTCTGATGTTTCTATTCCTCCAACTGAATCAAGTTCATCGGACTTTGAATTAACCCCAGAATTTGGGATTTCCAATATATACACGCACGAGCACTGACAGGGCAGACAGGCCACTTGCACTCTGTCTAACCAATGTAACCCAACAAATGTAATTACTGCTCCTACAATAAATGGGACCTGTACAATTTTAGTTGAGTCTTTAGCTGACAAAGCTCATTAGTGATATCCTACTGGGAGGTCATTTTCGAGTCCGGGGATATTCACTGATGATAGCTAATTAGATTAATCCTATAGCAGTGAGCAAACTTTTACTCAAACAGTCCACAGATTGCAGGAAATCAAAATGTGCTTAAATAAAAACTTTATTTTAAAATGTAAAAGTGGATTCTGCATCTCCTGAGCTTAAATAAAGATTGTATCATTAAATTCTGACTTGCAGAGCAAGAATACAGCCTGACTTTCAAATCCCCTCATTTAATTCCAATTGAAATGTCCTTTATGATTCAGTCTGGCACACCATGCATTTGTAATTCCCATGGAAGCGTTGAGTAATAACTGATGAGTTAGAAACATCTTGGTTCACCAGCAATAGGGATGATCAATTGTCCAAGAATTTTCTTAAATTGATTTAATTTTGTTTTAGTCCAAATATCATGTAAAGCTCTAAATGTTTTGCTTTTTTTTTTTATATATGGATACATGTGATACAGGTTTTGAAACATTATATTGTTTCCAGATGAAACATGTACAGAATACTTTGTTACTTTGTTTAAAGGGGTAACTATCGTGCCATACATGACTTTGCGTGTGTAGCTCCACCCCCACACCTGTATACTCTTGTATAGCCCAGCCCCGCCCCGCATAAGATCATGCTGTTAATACAGGATTGTGCACATACTGATAACAGCGCTGTAGATCATGTATATCTGCAGCCCTGTTACCAATATACAATCTGTGAATGTGCACAGTCTTGTATGAACAGTGTGATCTCGTGAGGGGCGGGGCTGCACTGGAGAAGATGGGTCCACATGGAATTTAAGGGTGGGGCTACACAATGCTGAGAAGTGGTAGTCCAAGGTAAGAGGCAAGATGGCAGCCATTGCATGCGGAGCAGTTACTGCTAAATAGTAAAATAACAAATATTTTATAGGTTTGGTATTTTTACATGGCACAGCTTATATATTGGGGTACATTCATTTATTTGAGACAAAGTCACTTATTGCATGACAGATGCTCGTAGGCATATGTGGGGAAACTTTACAAAAGTGATCCAATCGCCATGCAGATAAATGGGATATTCCTGCCAATTACTTCACATGTAGAACAATGCCTTAGAATTGCTAGTTATATTTATAAATATTTCTGGTGGAAGGGTCAAGCAGAAGAAAGATACAATAAGAACAAAAAAAACAGGATCCACAGACTATAAGGTTACCCAATCACCAAATATACAAATGTAGAGGAACTGCTCACAGCAGGATGATTTCACAATGGAAATACACAAGATATGATGCTTCTGGAAAAAAACCCTGGTAACATCATTGATACATAGGAACAGAAGTCAAATGCTTATCAATCAGAATAATTGCAATGCAAGAGTGTCATCCACCCATGGTAAGCAGTCCATTTATGTAACCTTTCATGTGTAAATATGGTATTGCCTTCCATTTTACTTTGGAAGTTTCTCATTTTTTTTTTTTTATAAAATAAAACCACATATTTGTACCCAAAAAAAAAATAATTCAGTGATTGAAGTACAAATGGTAATCAAGAGAAAACAAATATTGGTAACTTTCAAATGAAACACTGAAATATCAATTAAATGTTGTAAGGCGCTGCACAAAATGTGGTTAATGAAAAAAAACAAAACAAAAACAAAACAATTGTGCTGCATACAAATTAAAGAAATTACTCCTGGGGGGATTGTGTGCCACAATTTTTATTGTTTTATAGCTCAGTGATTGCAGTGAGCCGCTCTCAGGGCAGATAATTACCAGATAAACTTTCATCCAATCACTGAGAAGATTACACGTCTTATAGAAGCGTAGTTTGTTGGCTGAGCTTGAGATCATTTGTACCTGTTCAAAAGAAAAGCCCTGGAATTAAGCCATGATGAAAATGGCTACATGACTGAGCATGGGAAAGGTTCCTCTGTTCACACTCTTTGGCCACACAAGGACACTAGTGGAAATATTACAGAGAATGCATGGACAAAGTTAGAAATTCCTGGGTGCTTGTAAATAAATAGGGAACTATGCGAAAGCTTTGGAAATCCTGTAACAAGACACATAGAATAACAAATAACAGGAGGAAAATGTAGAAAGTGGCCCTGCCATCCACAGCAGATATATCTCTTTTTCTGTTACATCACCATAAAAAATAATAAGTCTCAGGTAAGCTTGCCTGCTCCTTGGAGCTACGGTAACAGGTCAACTGATTTATTTATTGTGAGAAATGAAGTGTCTGGATAAAGTAAAAATGACCTTACTGGCAGTGAATAATAAGTTATTGTAGGTTCCTTCTCACAAGATGAGGAAGGGGAGGGAACACCATAAAGAATGTGAACACCTGTGGGATAGAGTAATGTATCAGAGGTACAAACAACATAATACAAAGGTGAAAAGATATTGGAAAATGTTGTGCATACAGAGTCCTGTATGCACACAATCAATAAATATACTCAAAACAGATTGCAAAGAGTTAATACACGCGCCTCTGCCTATACATATAACAGAAGGGTAAAATCCATGGAAAGAATCCGTATTCATCATTTATTATAACAGTGTGACAATTAATAGAATCAAATTATATCAAAGAAGCATGCTGTGCACAAACGACAAAGGAGAAGTCACACAATGGATTCTACTTCTTAATCCCACTAGCTTCTGGCTCACAACTGGTATAATATTTTTTATACTTACAGATTATTTACGGTTTGACCATTATAGAACTCCTGGTATTTGTGGCTTTGCACGCACAATTATAAGTGCAGTTATTCTACGGATTGCCGTTGAATGTACGAGCAGGGGAAATGGTTGTTTGAACCTCTTGAGGACACTAGGACGTTGCATGCTGTCAGGTAGTTCCATGCTTTCAGGACCTAATGATGGCATAGAATGTCCAGTGGAAAAAAACGCTGTGCACCACTCCAAGCACAATCAGTGTCCTGTAAATGCAATTTCTTGTTGACCCAATACCCAGCAGGCCCAGGAATAGCAAGGAACCACATTTTCACACATGTAATTGCTGTTACAGCCTTGAACAGGTTGAGGGTGGTGGGGGACCAGTAACCTGTAAAACAAAATCCCTCTTTAGGTGCCAGAAGGACATCACTGCCCACCCCCCTAGCAACTAAAGAGTACACTGTAAATTAAATTATTACCTGCGGCACAATGTAATAATCCACAATGCCCTCAGTCCTTATCATCTGGCCCAGGAGAAAAAATAAAAATAAATTAACTATTCTATAAAAAAAAATTGCTTCTGACAACATTTTTTTTTTTTTTACGAGTCTCCGGACCCTTGGGGGGGGGGGGGGGGGGGGGGGTCATGTTATTGTATGGGAGCCAGGGCAATGAATGGTAAGGATTTTTATACAAACAAATCAATTACAATAATTGCCCAGATGCAAACAATCTATTGAACTAACAGTGTTTGGGCAATTAGAACTGTACACATCATAAAGCCAGCAGTGTAATAATACAAGTGATATTTGCATCAAAAATGTATTTTACCACTTCTACCAATCTCAAAAGTGAGGAAGCAAAAGCAGAACACACACACTCAGTGTCCATTTTAAGTAGTATTACAACTCTTTTATTATATTCACATAAAATAAATAGGAAGGCACTGTGCCAGTAAAACAATTAATATCGAAAGAAGCGTACCAGTACAGCGACATCTGCCTCCAACATGCAACGTTTTTTGTTTAATTCACGAAGACACATCACATTTATAGAATTGTAATCAATGGTTGTCATACCAACCAAGGCATTACAATCAGATAGGAGTCCCTCTCACATTATAAAAATGGTTCTAGATCTAATTCTGTATGAAGGCCTCCTGGTGATGGATCCACCATGCCTAACTTTTGTTCATAACTCGTCCATATTTTCTCTCCATCTTGGTTTAGACATCTGTTCAATGATACCAAAGTTCGGCTGTTTAAGAGATTGACCAGCCTTACAAAACAGGGCAGGAACAGGCAGAGTTTTTAGGTTTAGAAAATCTATTTTTCATTTTTTCAGTAGTTTCTCCAACATAGATAAGATTATAGCATCATGTCAACATGTGCCCAACACATGTCAAATAAGACTGTATATTTGTAACGCACGGGGTCCCAGATGGTAAAGGGACCCTGAGCGCCCGAGATCAGGAGCTACAGTGCAGGGTGGAGACACAGGGCCTGGTGCTGGGTAACTGCAATTGCTTGGAGGTTTGGGACCCCAAGTCTTTGCAGCCACAACCAGGCCCCGTGGAGCAGCTGCTGTATCCAGGTACCAGGGCTAGACAGAAAATGAGCTAAGAGATAGCTAAGCAGAGCTAAAACAGAAAAGGACAGAGGTAAAGCAGAATGGAAATAGAGTGCAGGGCTACAGGACAGAAACAAGACATGAGCAAGATAAAACAGAAACCAACTAAGATTAAACAAGGCAAGGCTCAGGGATGCAGAAAACAACATAAGAATACTGCAGGGAACAGGACAAATGAACACAAGAGACAAATACAAAGGAATGAACATTAATACAGGAACTAGCCTAATACTAAAGATGTCAAAGGTGGGGGTTTGGTTCACCAAATTGGCCAATTAGATTTTAGCTTGCCAACCACGTCAAGGTATCCCACATAGGCAAGTCCCTAACTAAGACATAACATTAGCAAAAGCTAAAACAAATAGAATCTAAGAAACATAAATGGCATGGAACTGAAACACAGAGAAAATACCTGTAGACTGCTGAAAAGGACTGAAAAGCAACGGGTGTGGTTTAAATTGAAACTGACAAGGCAGAGAGAATCAGAAAACCTGAAATGGAACATAAGGACAGACAAAGGAAAACGAAAAAGAAATGGAATAGAGCAAAGAACAGAGAAAACATAGCAACTGGGTACAAGAGCAAGATATAACTTAGACAGGGTACAAAGCTAGAAACAGAGACAGAACAGACTGGAAACTGACAAGGATTACATTTAAAGGGACAGGACAGGGCATCCCACTGAAGGGGTTCAGGGCATCCCACTGAAGGGACTCAGGGCATCCCACTGAAGGGACTCAGGGCATCCCACTGATGGGACTCAGGGCATCCCACTGATGGGACTCAGGGCATCCCACTGATGGGACTCAGGGCATCCCACTGATGGGACTCAGGGCATCCCACTGATGGGACTCAGTGCATCCCACTGAAGGGACTCAGGGCATCCCACTGAAGGGACTCAGGGCATCCCACTGAAGGGACTCAGGGCATCCCACTGAAGGGACTCAGGGCATCCCACTGAAGGGACTCAGGGCATCCCATTGAAGGGACAAAGGGCATCCCACTGAAGGGACAAAGGGCATCCCACTGAAGGGACAAAGGGCATCCCACTGAAGGGACTCTAAGACAGGATATTCCACTGAAGGAATTCAAGATAGGACATGGGCAGAAGCCACTCTGGACAAGTACTAGGGAAATGCCACTACTGTGGCCAGGAACTAGGAAATACCACCGAGTGGCCAGAACTGAAATATGCCACCATGCGGCCGGGACTTAGATAAACAGAACACAAGAATAACAGAACAGTAAAGAACAAAGGAACAAGAATAACAAAGAAGCAAGACAGAATAGCAAAAATGCAGGAATGAAACTGAAATGCCTGGATACAGCTTGGATGAGCCTGAATACAGGTTGACTCATGACAATATTGTACCATGCGGGTGTTTAAATTGATCACCCATAAGTATACATGGACATGCTACACTATCTATCAATCTATTAAATGAATTCTGAATTAACATGCCTTTCTCTGATAATCATTCCCTGTCTGTAAGCCATTAATGGAGCTGTTTGAAACTGATTTATTGTCCCAAATTCAATAGCCCCCGCCCCACGCTGTTAGCTGTAAATTAAAGATCTTGATGATTCAATTACCACCATTATTGGGTGTGGTGATATCTAATGATCCTTGGCTCTCCCAAAGTAAAATATAAAAAAAAAAAAGTTACAATGCAAAAATAATTTTTAAAAAAAGGAAGGGAATTCAATGATTTAAAATTAAAAAACAACAACAGACACGGCAAATAAAATGGTGGGAACAACTCAAATGGTGGGTACAGTCTCTGGTTAAAGGGGGCATACGTTCACCCTAATAGCCAGTAGATAAGGACTAGTTTGCAGTTTGTGTGCCATTTAACTTTAATTTAATAGGGAAAAGCTGTAGAATCTAGTTGCTTTCCATGAAGAGGGTAGACTTCTGCACTGACACACTCCTAGGCTCCAAGCTGGGACTAAATAAAAGTATTCCCAAGTCTTGATTGGATTTCCATTTTTTTCTCTGTTACAGCTGCTTAAAAATCAAAAGATATTAGTCACACACTGTCAAACCAAGACCTTCGGGAACATTGTTGAAGGGAACTGACTACAACTGAGGTGAACGTTATAATTAAATAAGAGAATATAACCAAGGAAAAAACAAACCTCGGGCCTTCTCTGCAGTGGGGCTTTTCAAATGTCAGGCACCCTGTAACATTTTAAATTCAAGAAACACGGTTCATGTCTCTGCAGATAATGTTACCAAACATTGCTTCAAAACTCCTCTTAAAATATTTGGCAATAAATAAAAATCCAGTAAAGGCTTGTCCAGTGGTAATGATTGTACAATGGCCTGGACAGGTCTGCAAATTGGCCCGGACAGCTCTGTATCTTTGAGTCATACCCATTCAGATTCGGGTCTGTCGCTGCATAAATATTGCTTATGCACAGTGCTGTGCACAGGCAGCAATGTGTTTAACCCCTTGGCGACACAGGACGGACTAGGTCCGTCCTGTGTGCCGAGGCGTTAGTGACACAGGACGGACCTAGTCCGTCCTGTGTCAAAACGAGCACTGAAAGCGGAGTTTTTCCGCTTTCAGTGCTCAAGCCGCATTGTAACGATGCTTCCGTGTGGAAGCATCGTACAATGCTAAAAAAAATGCCCGTCGGCATTTCGATCGCTCCGGAGAGCGATCGAAATGCCGGTTTTAAAGGCACAGTGCCTTTAAAACGCGGGCATTTAAAAAATGAGCATAGGAAGCGAATCTTTCGCTTCCTATGCTCAGAAAGTGTTCCTGATTGCCTCGCAAGTCGAGGCAATCAGGAACACAAAAAAAAAATGCACGATCTTGGTCACTGAGTGACCAAGATGGCGCTGCCCTTCTAAGGGCAAGAGCACAGGAGGCAGGAAGTACCTGCTTCCTGTGCTCTCTGGCTGTCACACGATTGCCTCTTCACAGAGGCAATCAGTGACTGCCAGGCACACTGACAGGCAGTGGGGATGCTCTCCTGAACATCCCCACTGACTGGTCAGATCAATATTAACTCTATATTGATCTGACCAGTTATGATCTGCCTCCCTCTCCTCACATTTTTTTTAGTGAGGGAGAGAGACAGATCAAAGTTATAAAAGTAATTAAAAGTTAAAAAAAACAATAAATACACAACACACAAATAATAAAACAATAAAAAAAAATTTATTAAAGCAATTCCCTGTGTTTAACCCCTTCCCTGCCACAGATCTTGCATAAGCAGTGATCGTGCACATCAGCGCATTTATTTTTGCTGTTTGTGCATTTTTTAGGGGTTAATTTTTTTTGTACTGTAATTTATTACAGTACTAAAAAGGCTCTTCTAAGAGTTATTAACCCCTTCTTTGCCGTCGATCACTGCTTACGCAATGATATTGACGCCAAAGCAATTTTTATCTGTCTGCATATTTTTTTTTTATTTTTTTTTTACACATACCCGCTAGGGGATTACATGTAAAGTAAAAATATTTGAGGTTTTTTTTTTAAGCTGCCTGAGCGCATAGCGATCAGTAACAGCGAATTAGTGGCAAAGGCGTTTGGTGATTTCTCAATTAAGCTCACCATTCGCCCTGGTCAGATCAAAATGAATCGGATCAATATTCACAAATATTGATCTGCCTCCCTCTCCTCACTTACATTTTTGTGACGGAAAGAGACAGATCAGTATTAGTGATATAAAATAAAATTTTATAAAATTGGCAGGTTTTATGAAAGTCTTTCACTGTGTATTAACCCCTTCCCTGCCATTCATCACTGTGTAAGCAGTAATCTTGCACAGCAACAGTATGTTTTGCTGTCTGCACTGTTTTATGGATTAATTTCTTTGTACTGTAATGTATTACAGTACTAGATAGGCTCTTCTAAGAGCTATTAACCCCTTCTTTGCTCGAGATCACTGCTTACGCACTGATTCTGAGGCCGCGGACTCAGGGTTCGATTTTGACCCTATTCAGCTTTCTGATACATCATCTAGCGATGTATCGGTGGCTGCTGAGCCCTTGCCACAAGTAGTGATGGGGGTCTACAGATAAAAAAATATATGGTTTGGTGGGGGTAAATTTCATTGGCTGGCTTCAAAGATATATCCCATAAAGGACACGGACGCAGGTTGACTACATGTCAAAATTCCAAGTTGGAATTTTGAGATGCGCATCTCACAAATGTTGCCTTCTAGCCAAAAACAAACCAACAAACCTATGCATGGGTGCTATCCCTGTACTCGGGAGATGTTGCTGAAAACATATTGGGTTGTTGTTTGGCAGTGACATATACCAGAATCTGTGAATTCATGCCTGAAGTACAATGCATGTGGAAAAAAAACTCCCAAAAAAGTACTACCACAAACTTTTACAAAGGCTGGTGGTAGAATTAGTACCTATACAGTATTAAAATACCACCATTTGAAATACCTTAGGATGTCTATTTTCCAAAAATATATGGTTTGATGGGGTAAAATTCATTGGACGGCTTCAAAAATGTTCCAAATGGAACATGGGCGCAGGCTGACTACATGTCAAAATTCCAGGTTGGAATTGCGCACCCCCTAAATGTGGAATTTTAGACCCAATACAAACCAACAAACCTATGCATGGGGGGGTATCCCTGTACTCAGGAGATGTTGCTGAACACATATTGAGGTGTTGGTTGGCAGTGGCAAATACCAGAATCTGAAAATTCCTGCCTGAACTACAATGTGTGTGGGGAAAAAATGACATCCCATCCCTTTGACATAGGTTGGTGGTAGAATTAGCACTTGGAAAGTGTTAAAATACCACAATTTTAAATACCCTAGGATGTCTAGTTTTCCAAAATATATGGTTTTATGGGGTAAAATACTTTGACAGGCTTCAAAAGTGTCCCAAATGGAACATGGGCGCAGGCTGACTACATGTCAAAATTCCAAGTTGGAAATGCGCCCCCCCTAAACATGGCCTTTTAGCCCCCAAATAATCTAACTAACCTACACATGGGTGGTATCCCTGTACTCAGGAGATGTTGCTAAACACATATTAAGGTGTTGTTTGGCACTGACACATAATAGGATCTGTGAATTCATGCCCGATGTACAATGAATGTGAAAAACAAATTACTATCCATAACATTGACATAGGCTGGTGGTAGAATTAGTGCATGAAAAGTGTTAAAATACTACCATTTGAAATACCCTAGGGTGTCTAGTTTTCAAAAATATATGGTTTTGTGGGGTAGAATACACTTTTTGGCTTCAAAAATGTCCCAAATGGGACATGGGCGCAGGTTTTCTGCACGTCAGAATTCCAAGTTGGAAAACCAAAAAGCGCACCTCTCAAATGTGGCCTTTTAACCCCCAAATAACCTAACCAACCTATACATGGGTGGTATCCCTGTACTCAGGAGATGTTGCTGAACACATATTGAGGTGTTGTTTGGCACTGACATATAACAGGATCTGTGAATTCATGCCCAAAGTACTATGTATGTGAAAAAAAATTACTATCCATAACATTGACATAGGCTGGTAGTATAATTAGTGCATGGAAAGTGTTAAAATACTACCATTTGAAATACCCTAGGGTGTCTAGTTTTCAAAAATATATGGTTTTGTGGGATAGAATACACTTTTTGGCTTCAAAAATGTCCCAAATGGGACATGGGCGCAGGTTTTCTGCACGTCAGAATTCCAAGTTGGAAAACCAAAAAGAGCACCTCTCAAATGTGGCCTTTTAACCCCCAAATAACCTAACCAACCTATACATGGGTGGTATCCCTGTACTCAGGAGATGTTGCTGAACACATATTGAGGTGTTGTTTGGCACTGACATATAACAGGATCTGTGAATTCATGCCCAAAGTACAATGTATGTGAAAAAAAATTACAACCCAAAACATTGACATAGGCTGGTAGTATAATTAGTGCATGGAAAGTGTTAAAATACTACCATTTGAAATACCCTAGGATGTCTAGTTTAAAAAAATATATGGTTTTGTGGGGTAGAATACTCTTTCTGGCTTCAAAAATGTCCCAAATGGGACATGGGCACAAGTTTTCTGCATGTCAGAATTCCAAGTTGGAAAACCAAAATGCGCACCCCCTAAATGTGGCCTTTTAGCCCCAAAACAACCCAACAAACCTATGCATGGGTGGTATCCCTGTACTCAGGAGATGTTGATGAACACATATTGAGGTGTTATTTGGAAATACCCCTTCACATTTTAAGGTAATGTTTACCTAAATTGCAATATATGTGAAAAATTAAAAAAAAAGATTTTTTGCTGCAAACTTTGGCATAGATTGGTGGTAAAATGGCTACGTGAAATGTGTCAAAATACCCCAAGTTAAATGCCCTGACTTGTCTAGTTTTCAAAAATATGTACATGTTGGGGGTCATTCATGGATTTAGTACAGAAATCAGTGTATCAATGTCACTATCGCTAATTTTGAAAGAAGGGATTTTAAAATAGCTTTGCACCACTTATAGTTCTGGCCCTGTAACATGAATAAAAAAGCACAAAAACATAAAAACATGGGCTATTTCTGAACTCAGGACATATATTAGAAACTTTTTAGCAGTGTTTTTTTGTTGTCTCTTGTACATGAGTATACGATTTTTCAAATAAAAGTCATAAAAAAATAATTTTTTCAATTTTTTTGCCATATTTTATTATTTTTTTTACATCAAATTATATGCTATTATCAAAATAATGGTATCAAAAGAAAGCCCTTCTTATGACGATAAAAACGATATATAGTTTGTGCGGGTACACTAAATGAGACAGAAATAAATTACAGCAAAACACAAACTGCTCAGAAATGTTAAAACAGCCCATGTCACCAAGCGTCGGACAAGCCAAAAAAGTCATGTCACTAAGGGGTTAAACTGTGTATGTAGAGGGATAGATCCCATGGAAGGCAGACCACTAATATTCTACTATAGTCTAACAAAACAAGTTAACTGTTTGTTCACTCTTTTTATAGTGGACTACAGAAAAAAAATGAAGGATATATATAGTCTAAACACGGGTAAATTAGCTCCAGTCACTGCTATCCTTATCAATGATGTGGGTTCAAACAATGTTGCATAACTTCGCCTCCTTAGGCTCCATCCTCTTTTTGTCCAATGACCTTGGTTTCAAAGTTGGCAAGGTATTGATCAGCCATTTCCTATATTGATCACAATACCCACATCTTTACATATCGTAGACTTGGAATAACATATATTTAGGTCTTTTACTTTTTCATTGTGAGGATAATATACTTGGAGAGACCACATTTTATTACACAATGTTAATACAATCAGGGCCACTTTAAGGCCCTAGTGGGCCCTGGGCAAAGTCTTCCACACCCTTCACACACCTCACATACACAGCCAGTCACATACACAGCCAGTCACATACACACACCTCACATACACAGCCAGTCACATACATACACCTCACATACACAGCCAGTCACATACACACACACACCTCACATACACAGCCAGTCACATACACACACACACACACACACACACACACAGACCTCACAAACACAGCCAGTCACATACACACACACACACACCTCACATACACAGACAGTCACATACACACACACCTCACATACACAGACAGTCACATACACACACACATACACAGCCACAGAAACAAATTCAAATATGTTCAGAAAGTACAATTAATTTAAAGTAATTATTAATATTAATGTGATTTTAATATATTTTTTGCACTCCAATGGCATTGGACATTAATTTAGAGCTATCTTGAAGGCATTTGAGATTACTTTAGAGCTGTCTTGAAACATACTTCAGCAATAATATCGATATCCATTTACTGCAATGTTAGCCACGGCATGCCCATTTCCTTATATGGGTAGTATTTTGACCCAACCTATGTGCATTGTTGGTCAAGGGGCTGGGCAACGCATCACAAAAGCTTCAGTGGGAGAGGCTTGTACTACTATGTTAGTCTGGACCCATCAGGAGCCAGGATTATCTCATGACCAAAAAACAGTTGCCAAAGTTGACACAGTGAGGAACTTTTTTTTTATGCTGTGTTTTCGGTCTGCGCTACTTACTGAGGGAGTATTATTAATGCATTTCTTTTTCTAGATGAGGTCATTGAAATTGTGACTGTGGACCAGGGTGATCTCATGGCCAAAGAACACCATGGATGCTGATTGCTTGTGGACCTTCCGGACCTATCAGCAGCCAGGATAATCTTGTGGCCAAGGAGCACCACAGAGTGGGATGTTAAAATGGTTGCAGGATGTGTGTAGTATAAGTTACAGTATAAGTTGTTCAGAATACGTTAAGGTCTTTTCCCACAGAATTCATGCATAGAGTATAAGTTACACAGCCCCGATTCAGGTTTAAACAGCCGATCGCTGGTTTTCAGGGTCAGGAAGGAATTTTTTTCCTGTTACTCTTTTTTTTTCCTTCCTCTGGATCATTTGGCTTGGTTTGGTCTTTAAAAATGAAATAATAGTGTATGAAAGTTCTACATCCCCGATCCAAGGTTAAACAGCCGATCGCTGGTGTCCAGGGTCAGGAAGGATTTTTTTTACTTGCTACTTAGGTTTTGTTTTGCCTTCCAATGGATCATTTGGCTTGGTTGTTAAAGTGTAACATAAATGCATTATCATCCATGGTCAATAGGCTGATCCAGGGTTACAGGGTTATACAGTCGATTGTTGGTTTTCAGGGTCAGGAAGGAATTTTTTAACTTGTTGTGCAAGTTTTTTTGCCTTCCTCTGGATCATTTGGCTTCAGAACCCAGTAAAATACAATAAAACAATTTAAACTTTCAATCCTTGTTAGGGTTAAAAAACATGTCAGACAGGGAATTGCAGCAAACAAACTTATATTTAATTTTATACACCCCCCCCCCCCCATGCCAGAATGGTTTAGTCTGCTCTCTCAGGGCTGACTTTACCACGGAGCAGAAGGGGTAGCTGCCCTAAGTCAAGACACACTGCAGGGTCCACTGATTCTGCTACGTGAGCCCTACAGTTTCTGAATCTTTTTCTTCATATTATCCTTTGCCAGGTTGGATGACATTGGTTTAAATTATTATTAATTTTATTCTTTCCCTCGCCAATAAACCCATTTCATTATGGTATGGTTTTCATTATGACATTGACAAGACAATTAGGAGTTGAGAGGTCTCACCCACCTGATTGGCTTAGACCTCCTTCTATCAGCGGCAGCTGCCCCAGTCTGCCCCATTAAAGGGCTGGCCCTGCTTAGCTTAACTGTCTGTCTTGCATCCTACTGGCCAGCTTCCCTTAGATTCCTCCTTTCATCCTTGTCACAAAGTGAATTCTGACAGCCTGCCTGACTGGGGTTCTTGGAGGGGCCTGAGGGCTAAACACCTCCCTGTCTCTCTCCCATTCACTCTGACTTACTTTACCCTGGGATTGGCTCTTTTTTGTTTATTCCCTGCACTCTATTCATCTTTCCTCTGCCTGTGCAAGAGCTGATAACTGGTAAGATCATTACTTTCTAACCCTTTTCATGCAAAACCAACATGAGACGGCTGGATTCTAAAATAAAAATGGAGTTAATTCTCCAGCTGTCGACTCACCGCCTCCTAGAGCACCAGGTCTGAGGCTTCTGTCTCCTGTACTATTCCCAGCATGTAGTGATGTGTGCTACACTGACTTCAGCTGCTGAGCAGCACAGCATGGCAGCAAAGTTTTTTCTAGAGTCCAGTAAGGGCAATCTATGCCCACTGCAGACAAATTGAAAGAATGAAACTTGGAACTCCACGGAAAACTAAAAATGTTTGCCACACCAGCCAACAATGAAAAGATGCACTCTATTAATACGGTATAAAAACAAGGCACTTGCGCGGGGGAAAATTGTTAGATAAAGCACTCCACCTTACACAATTTGCCCAGACTGCGCTTAATCATAGGACTGCAGCTGCTGTGGAATGCACATCTCATGATTCTCAGCCATCCATTTGGTTGGCTGAACATCATGAGAAATGTAATAACAGCCCCTGGAGTGCCAAAGGTTAATGTCCTTTTAGTAATACTTCCCAATGTTTGCTGTGCTTCACAGAGCTGCACTACAAAACACAACATTTACTTTTGTTGACTGCAACTCCCATGATGTTAAGCAAGGAACATTGCTAGTTGCTAACTGTGGGTGGGGCTGTACGAGGGGGAGCGGCCAATGAAGTTACAGTAAGTCTACAGTACAAACACTAACTACAAAAATATTCAACCAGTCATATTGCTAGCTTAACTTTATGGGATTTGTAGTGATAGACTGGGATTGTTCCACTGCACACTAACATTGTGTTGTTACTGGCTGAATACCATAGGAATTGTAGACTGGAGTAAAAGTGGTTAATCTTTACCACCCCAGCTATTTTAAACTTCCCATGATACTCTACATATGCTGGTCTGTAAGCTACTACTATAATGGTTATATAATTGTCCTATGAATGGGTAACTTTTGTAACATTTGCCCCCCACCAGGAAACCCCTCTCCTGAGTCAACAAAGGTAAACAATTGGGAGTAGGCCAGTCATATACACACACACCTCACACACACACACAGCCAGTCACACTCACACACACACACCTCACACCTTCTGCATGTGCAGACTGATTTGTGACTGCGAACATTAATTTTTCTGGCAGGACACACGGGGCCCACTAGAACTCGGGGGCCCCTGGGCAATCGCCAGTCTGCCCATGCAGAAAGACGGCACTCAATACAATAACATGGCCTGCTATGTTTTAATTGTGACGATGGAAAATGTAAGGAAATATTTATGCCTGCAGTGGACAGCTAGCTTCCCTTGGTCAGGTCACCGACTAGAAACCCATTCAACTTCAGATATTAAAGGGACACTACCACTTAGATAAGATGTAACTAGATGACCTGTGCACACATATATAAGACATATGCCACTGTTTTTTTCTATGTCTGAATTAATTTCATTTTAAAAGTAAAAATGAAATCAGGTGTTTATCTCCAGCATCCATTTTGAGAATTTTACCCATGATGCAACTTTCTCCAAAATCTTCCAGTAAGTCTCACCCCTTGAAGTAAAGTAAGAGTTAAATTACCCTCCCATTCAATGCAAGTCTATGGTCAGTATATGACTTATAGACTGCATTCTGTGTCCCCAGCCCCAAAGTGAGATACTAGTGCTGAAAAGCTACTGGGGGGTGGCGCCCCAAAAACACTATATTTCACAAAATGGCGGCACACAGTCACCCTTGTTTAGAAAAATATTTCATGAAATAAACTCACATAAAAACAAAAGGTATATCTGAAATCAACACTGCAAAATAAACCCTTTTGGTGGGAGTGTCCCTTTAATTTAAATTAATTTTAGAGGACAGTAGAATAATAGAGAGAGTTATTCCATGGAAATTAACTCTATGTTAACTAAAAGTACAGTGATTTCCTTTTATTTATCAGAATGTGAACATAATTACACATATCACATTAGATGCCTAAACAAAAAAAAAATGTACAAAAATGAAATGCATACCAGCCTGGAAAATTTAAATAATTACCTTATAAAACTGTGCAAAAAAATAATTAATAGAGCTTTACAGAGATTTTATACCAAATGTATTTCATCCGTTGTAGAACTAGTAATGCATATCTCTTACTTTATTAAGTTAAGTTATTTAATTAATTTTTTCACTGTCTATTGTACAACTTCCAGATAATTATCTTATTGTATTTCTAGGTATGTGTATACATGGAAAATTATATAATGACCTATCAATATCTAACTATCTAATTATGTATTTCTTCCTCTGATCTTATTTTTCTTTACTTCTCTCTCTTCTTGTGCCATCTTGTATCTAGGATTTTTATAAAACTTTTTGTAACTTTTTGTATAAACACTAATGGTATTTAACCTTTTAACATGTGCTTGTTAACCCCTTCGCGACCTTATGACGAGTTAACTTGTCATGCTGGTCTGAAACGGGTCCAGGACTCTGCCTCGCACCCGATGTAAAGTTCCTGGAACTGATCGGAGGGTTTCCAGGCATGTGATCGTGGTGATCACTGCGCTAACATGCAAATTAGATGGTGACTTTGCCTCTAATTTACTCCCTGTGCTTCACATACTTATAGTGAAGCACAGACAGAGGCGGCTCTAGACTTTGTGAGGCCTTAGGCGAAACTCGAACGTGAGGCCCTCACTGACACTCATAATTAAAAATAGATATGCAAGCTATAATAAAAATGAACTGTTTAAATAGCATATTTTAAGACCAGCCTTAAATCCCAGCAATTAGGAATTCACCACTCCTTGTTTTTATTTGTCTTATAATTAGTCTACAAATATCTATATCAAAAGTGATTGGTATAGCACACACATACACGCTTATATGCTCATCCGATACACACACTAGCACACACATACACTATGTGTGCTTGTGTGTCTGATCAGCATTTGAGTGTGTATGTGTGTTCTAGTGTGTGCATCTGATCAGCGTATGAGTGTGTATATATGTGTTAGTGTTCACATTTAGGAGACACACACAAACATCACAGCACCACATTTCATCATCCACAGGACTTGCAAATTATTATTACAATAGTCCAATAATGTACGCACAGTGCTATATTTGATCCCAAACAGCTTCCCAGTGCATCTTGTCCCTAAGACTTATCAGTGCCACCTATGTCCTTCATCAACCTATTTGACTGCCTTCTTTGTCTCCAAACTGCTTTTGAATTCTGTCTCTGTGCCCAAACATTTTATCAGGGTCATCTATGTGCCTAAACAGTTTGTCAGGGCCATCTATGTGCAAAAACTGTTTATCAGGGCCATCTATGTACCCAAACAGCTCATCGGGGTAATCATTGTCCTCAAATACCCTGTCACTGCCATTGTTCCCAAACCTCTTATTGGTGCCATATTAACCTAGACTGTTTATCACTCAAATCAGTGTCCCTAAACAACTAATTATCATTGTCCTTAAACATACCACTGCCATTATGTCCTCAAACAGCTTATCACAAACAGTCACACTCAATCACAAACCCAGCCACACAAACTCAGACAGGACACACACTCACTCACAGACACACTCCGCAAGCAAACACTCACACACACAATAAGCCAGCACACACTTAATCAAACACACTCAGTGAGCACACACTCACTCAGCACACATTCAGCCAGCCCACACTCAGTGACACACTCACTCGGTCAGCACACACACTCACACACTCACGTCAGCCCACACCCTCAGTCAGCACACACCCTCAGTCAGCACACACCCTCACTTACACAATAAGCTAGCACACACTTAATCAAACACACTCAGCCAGCCCACACTCACACAAACACTCACTCACACACTGTCAGCACACACCTTCACTCTCACACTCAGTCAACACACACACTCACTCAGTCAACACACACCCTCACTTACACACTCAGTCAGCACACACACTCACACAGTCAACACACACCATCACTCACACACTCAGACAGCACACACCCTCACTAACACACTCAGTCAGCACACACCCTCACTTACACACTCAGTCAGCACACACCCTCACTTACACACTCAGTCAGCACACACACTCAGTCAGCACACACCCACACTTACACACTCAGTCAGCACACACCCTCACTTACACACTCAGTCAGCACACACCCACACTTACACACTCAGTCAGCACACACCCTCACTTACACACTCAGTCAGCACACACCCACACTTACACACTCAGTCAGCACACACCCTCACTTACACACTCAGTCAGCACACACCCTCACACAACTCGGTCAGCACACAGACACACCAGCAGATTTTTTTTTAAACTTTTTTTTATGACCAGCATAATGGGAATCAGAGCGGCGAGACAGTTTTTCTTTTAGATGTCCCTCTCCCTCCCTGCTTAGTTACCTGTCAGGACATGTGCAGGGAGAAGAAGAGGGTCTCGGTGTCCGGTGGTCTCATAGACCACGTTGTGCTGGCGCTTCTGCTGTTGCCGTTTGGGTTACAGTGGGGGCGGAGCAGAGCTGTAATCTTCGTGTGCAGGAGAGGAAAAATATACAGAATCGCTGCCTGTGAAGACGGCCCCTTACCTAAAAGTGCCGACGCTGATGGCACGGAGGTTAGTGTGACAGTTGACTTATCGCTGCCTGCTACACACAACACGCAGGCAGTGATAAGCTCCTGTCACCTTACAATGTCAGAATGGTGGTAAAACATTATATGTTAGGTGAGTTAGGCTGCTGCGAGGCCCCCCGAAGTGCGAGGCCTTAGGCAGCCGCCTAACTTGCCTAATTAGAGAGCCGCCTCTGTTACTGTGCATAATTATTAGGCAACTTAACAAAAAACAAATATATACCCATTTCAATTATTTATTTTTACCAGTGAAACCAATATAACATCTCAACATTCACAAATATACATTTCTGACATTCAAAAACAAAACAAAAACAAATCAGTGACCAATATAGCCACCTTTCTTTGCAAGGACACTCAAAAGCCTGCCATCCATGGATTCTGTCAGTGTTTTGATCTGTTCACCATCAACATTGCGTGCAGCAGCAACCACAGCCTCCCAGACACTGTTCAGAGAGGTGTACTGTTTTCCCTCCTTGTAAATCTCACATTTGATGATGGACCACAGGTTCTCAATGGGGTTCAGATCAGGTGAACAAGGAGGCCATGTCATTAGATTTTCTTCTTTTATACCCTTTCTTGCCAGCCACGCTGTGGAGTACTTGGACGCGTGTGATGGAGCATTGTCCTGCATGAAAATCATGTTTTTCTTGAAGGATGCAGACTTCTTCCTGTACCACTGCTTGAAGAAGGTGTCTTCCAGGAACTGGCAGTAGGACTGGGAGTTGAGCTTGACTCCATCCTCAACCCGAAAAGGCCCCACAAGCTCATCTTTGATGATACCAGCCCAAACCAGTACTCCACCTCAACCTTGCTGGCGTCTGAGTCGGACTGGAGCTCTCTGCCCTTTACCAATCCAGCCACGGGCCCATCCATCTGGCCCATCAAGACTCACTCTCATTTCATCAGTCCATAAAACCTTAGAAAAATCAGTCTTGAGATATTTCTTGGCCCAGTCTTGACGTTTCAGCTTGTGTGTCTTGTTCAGTGGTGGTCATCTTTCAGCCTTTCTTACCTTGGCCATGTCTCTGAGTATTGCACACCTTGTGCTTTGGGCACTCCAGTGATGTTGCAGCTCTGAAATATGGCCAAACTGGTGGCAAGTGGCATCGTGGCAGCTGCACGCTTGACTTTTCTCAGTTCATGGGCAGTTATTTTGCGCCTTGGTTTTTCCACACGCTTCTTGCGACCCTGTTGACTATTTTGAATGAAACGCTTGATTGTTCGATGATCACGCTTCAGAAGCTTTGCAATTTTAAGAGTGCTGCATCCCTCTGCAAGATATCTCACTATTTTTGACTTTTCTGAGCCAGTCAAGTCCTTCTTTTGACCCATTTTGCCAAAGGAAAGGAAGTTGCCTAATAATTATACACACCTGATATAGGGTGTTGATGTCATTAGACCACACCCCTTCTCATTACAGAGATGCACATCACCTAATATGCTTAATTGGTAGTAGGCTTTCGAGCCTATACAGCTTGGAGTAAGACAACATGCATAAAGAGGATGATGTGGTCAAAATACTCATTTGCCTAATAATTCTGCACTCCCTGTAATTTTGTTTGCACATCCATTTATTATGTTTAGTGTATATTTATACATAGATATCATGTTTGGTGTATATTTATATGTAGATATCATGTTTGGTGTATATTTATACGTAGATCTCATGTTTAGTGTATATTTATACTTAGATATGATGTTTGGTGTATATTTATACGTAGATATCATGTTTGCTGTATATTTATACTTAGATATCATGTTTGGTGTATATTTATACGTAGATCTCATGTTTAGTGTATATTTATACGTAAATATAATGGTTGGTGTATATTTATACGTAGATATCATGTTTGGTGTATATTTATATGTAGATATCATGTTTGGAGTATGTTTATATGTAAAGGTATTGATTATTTAGACAGTAGTGCACATTATGGTATGTCGTATAAACACGCAGGTTTCTTCTCAAATAACAGTAATAATGTAATTGCACAGGTTAATGGCACAGTCCATAGCAGTGACCCAATGAGACATAGAACAATCTGAAGTCATAATTGTACAAACGGTTTTCAAGGCAAGCATTGCAAAGAGTACTAATAATAAATACATACAAATGTAAGTGTTAGCTTTATTATGCATTTATCACATATTTATCTGGAGGTCCTTTACATAAATATATAATATCATATATGTATTAAGCCTTACAAAACATTTAGACACAATGGGGGGAGGGATTTATACAAGGAAGCGCAGTCGCAAGTGTCAGAAGATTGAGAAAAGGGTGTAATGCCATATAGCGCAAGTATGGAACTGGTGCACGGAGCGCCAACTCACGCCTGACATTGCACCACTTTTAGGCACAATTAGAGTTGCCACCCAACTGGCAGGGCGGTAAATAAATTGGTGATGAAGACAATAGTATGGCCGGTATTTCTTTGAAGATAAGGTGGCAACCCTAAGCTCACACCAGTTTATTCAGTGTCCAGCCCTACTAAGCTGTGATATAGCCTTTCCATGCATGCTCAGATTACCCGACAAAGGGTAATCCAATGGCACAAGTGCAGGCCTGATGTGCCAACAGCTGGTTGCCCATCGATGCCTTGGATCACATTTAATATATCTTATTGGTGAAAATGATCCATTATATGAAATTATCCTTTATCCATTTTGATAAGGGATACTCAACCTGCACTGGCCATTAGGGCCGGACTGGCCCACAGGGATACCGGGAAAAATCAGGCCGCTGTGGCATATGGCCTCTTCAAGCAATTAGTCGGCAGGCGCCACTTTAATAATTTCATCCGTCGCCGCTTTAAGAATTTCGGCTGCTGCTGCTGGAAGTTGCCACAGCAGCATTTCCGGCGTAGGGTTGCAGAGACTACAGGGGAGAGACACACCAAGGCAGGGGAGAAAGAGAGACCCACCCACCAGGGCAGGGGAGAAAGAGAGACCCACCCACCAGGGCAGGGGAGAAAGAGAGACCCACCCACCAGGGCAGGGGAGAAAGAGAGACCCACCCACCAGGGCAGGGGAGAAAGAGAGACCCACCAAGGCAGGGGAGAGAGACTAAAGACTAGAGACAGTCACTAAAGGTGGGGGGGGGGGGAGAGAGAGTCACTAAAGGGAGAGAGAGAGAGAGAGAGAGAGACACTACAGAAATGAGAGGGGGAGAAAGACAACAGAAAAAGAGAACGCAACACAACAGAAAAGATACTACAGTAAAGAGAAATAAAAGAGAAAGAGACTGTGAGGGCAATCTTAGTGCTGGGGCAAGTCCTATGAGTGCAATTTGGGTGCTGAGGTACGTCAATATATCCAACCAGTATGTACACAAGGTTAAATCTCACACACTACCCTGATACATACATCTGCACAGGACAATTCAAATAACTTTATGTACATACTAGGGCCTTCGTATTGTCATGTGCTTGGGTTAGATATTAGGACATTGTGTTTGATATAACCATGTGTGTATACTGTAGGTATATATTTCTTCAGATGTGTTTTTAAAGTGCATGGTTTTCTCTTTTATGAACCAATAAAATGTATAATAAAGTTATGCTACGGGACTGGTATACAAATTTTTTCCAGCCCGGCACTGCTGGCCATGCTATTGCTTCTGTAGACTTAACCATGACTTCAAGCCAATGTTTTATCAACCTAATCTCTTAATTATATGTATATGGTAACTGGGGTGTAGCCTAGTTCTTTCTGTAAGGATGATTTTTAAGATGCAGCCGGGTTCTCTTATGTGACTACTGAGACGATAGTAACTGAGCAACATAACAAAGTGAATAGACCCCTATTTGTAAACTATTTAACCCACATGTATGAAACCCTAGAGAGAACTACAATCAGCTTACTATATGATGCTAAATAAAACACTGCCTTGTTGTCCTCTTACAAATACATTGTTATGTTCTCATGACTATACTGGTTCAATGACTTTTTCTGAAACACTGCTGTATGCTTTTCATTCAGGGCAATGTATAATTAAGTAAATACAGGTACAGATAATATGTCTACAACTTCGGATAAAGAACCAATCTGACCTTTAATTCCTATTCATTTCAACATACAACATCAAACAAGCGCGTGTGTAAATGGTAGTCAAATGATTCCTGTCCAAACCTTGTACCAGGATTCACAGAATACTCTAAGACAATGGAAAGGGCCATGAAACATAAATAATGTGTATACCGGTATCTTTACACTTCCAGTGGCAACTCACAACCTTACTATAAAGTGGTTAGTCTGTGTATTCCTGGCTAAGCTACACATCAGTGCTGTCACCATTACTGCATTACTTTACTTCATTGGTTCACACTGCTATTGCTGTTATGATTCCGGCCTCTTCTTCAAACAAATACAGGCCATGCTATTACCTCTGTAGACTTCATGTGGACTTCAAGACAATTTTTTACTGGCCAGCTAGTAAAATACTGAGTCTAATTGCGGCAGACTACTCCCAAATTGCACATTAGCTGTCATGTCACCCCCCTCAACATCTTTTCTACCAAAGTGAGATGTACACTGGTGTTTTGTCTTGTCACATCCAAGCACCAGTGCAGAATCGTATTGCTTCCTGTTTATCAAGAAGAGTAGCAATAGTGACAAGAACTTGATGCAATGTGGAAAAGATGTAGAAGATCCCTGGTCACTAGGAGGATACCCATCCTTCTATACTAGGAGCTTATATAACCCATTTCCCCATTACACCAGGCTCTTTATTAACCATGATTTTGAGAAAAAGGCAGTTGATATGCATTCCCATTGCATAAACAATTTCCCAAAACATGTCTAGAATCTAAAGGATAGGTTACCCCACTTTAAAACTTCTATAAGTTGTATATAGGATTTTCCATCTTGGGTGGAGTGAGGGGACAAACCAGGGAGGAAATTGAAAGCCTACTAATTTGGCCGACAAGTCGAAACGTTGCCACTGGCGTTTTTGGATTAAAGAAAAAATAAATTCTCACTGAATTGGAGCGATGAGTATTTTTTCATTATTTTTCATTTTGGGGGGCCTTGGTGGAGTCCTACTCGTGCACTGACCCTTGGAGTGCTGCTTAACCAATTCCCTTTGGTATAAACACAGTACTTACCAAGAACTCCAAGATGAGGGTTTCGTTACACCAAATGGCCATGAGATAATAAGCTTCCCACAAGTGTCAAGGTACCTCGCAATAAGGCAAGTTTCTAGAACTCAAATAATAACTAAGACTCAACTAAACACAAAAGACACAAACATACTTTGAACTGGACAGACTGGGGAATGAACTTCAAGGGTTAAAAAAAACAGTTTCTCCTTCCTCCAGGAACAAAATGGCTGATCTGGTTACCCCATTTGGCATTCAAGACCAGGACAGTGATCTGATGTATTCATGGTGGAGATGATTGGTGGTATTACTTGACTGCAGTCATTATCTAATGTTTCCAAAGTAGGAAAAGGGTAACTTACATTCACTGGTTAGAAAGACCTGTTTGCAGTTACTTCATTGAACAATGTTTCATGTTAAATGTTACAATTAAGCTTACTTTCATCATTGAAGTTGCTCACCATTTTCATTCTAATTTCATGTTCCATATTGTTCCTTGGAAGGATGCAGAACACACCATCTTTGTTACCAGTAACATTGCATATTCTCTGTTTGATTAATGTTCTAGGTTTGGTTTAATCCATGCCGTGTTTACCAATCTCCTGCTCTGGGCTAATGGGATATTAACGGAATCAAAGCACCAGCTGAATGAACACAAGGAGAGACTGATTACCCTTGGCTTTTCAAACATAACAATGGGTAAGACCAACAGAGAGTATCAATTACTATCGGTAGGTATCTAAAGATATTCAGGGGCCTGGGTTTGCACTGTCTGTGTCTCCTGGTCCACTGACCATCAGCAGTATGGGTGACTGCACTAAGGCCAAAAATTATAATTATTTACCATTTATTGGCACGCATTTTAATTCATTATAGTCTGTGACATCATGGCAATGCATTGCTCTTGAACCCACTCAGTGCTTATACAAATTAACACAAACCTTCTCTCTGAAGATAGCAAACTATGTAAAATCTAATTTAGAAACATAGAATGTGTCGGCAGATAAGAACCATTCGGTCCATCTAGTCTGCCCAATTTTCTAAATACTTTTATTAGTCCCCAGTTCCCTATCTTATATCTAGGATAGTAATTTCCACTGGTTATTCTGCCACTCCTGGAACTGAATCTAAGTCAGGAGAACCTTCCCAACAATGTGTCCAACAGTTTCTTACTGAACCAATAAATCCAGTAGATTGTCATATTTCTTGTCCCCAGCTGCTACTCCCTGAATATGTGATCCAAGCAGAAGCTCCCCCAAAACTTGTGTCTGCAGTAGGAGCATCGAGAACATATATCCACCGTAGGTGCTCCCCAAAGCTGTATCCTCATTGGGGCTTCCCTAACCTGTGTATGTAGTAGGATCCCCTGAATCTATGTCACAGCGGATGCTCCTACTATTTATTTCCTTGCAGGGATGTGATAATTTGTGCCCCTTGTACAATAGAGTAACTTTCTCTTATCCGTTACTATATTATTATATAGCCCCTAATGGAAATACCAGTTGTGTGCACTGATTGTTTAAAAATAAATAAATAGACATGCATATAGCTCAATGTAGCATCAGAGTAGTAAGCAATAGTCACTGTAATGCTGCCCAAATGTTCTAAATGCATTCAATATTTACAATATTTTATTATCAGAAAATAATTATTGTGTCATGCTGCTCTTCAGTCAGCTTTTTCATGTAAATCAACAAACAAACAAAAAATAGGGTTATGTAACTATAGCAGTAGTAGAAAGCACTTGTATAAAAAACAATATAAGAGACACGGTCAATCCATCACCCAATGGAAGTAAAATCAAGACCATTCACAAGCATTACATAACAGAAACAATGTATCTCTTAACAGAACTACGCAAAGTCAAATAGTAGCGAGAAGCAAGAATACCGGTGGCAATCAGGTGCAGATGCTACATGTGTGCGCTGCACACCTAGCACGAAG
Organism: Pelodytes ibericus; assembly: GCA_036172795.1. Taxonomy (NCBI): domain Eukaryota; kingdom Metazoa; phylum Chordata; class Amphibia; order Anura; family Pelodytidae; genus Pelodytes; species Pelodytes ibericus. The sequence goes on along the minus strand of CM069863.1, from coordinate 168,123,657 downwards.
TATCACACGCTGTATATTTCCGGGGTTTGTCTGCTCCGAACAAAATTATTTTCATATACTTTTTGAGCTGGTCGAGTTGGCAGCAGAGTGAGTGACTCTGATGCAGAATTTGCTGCTGCCGTTGGCCTCTCACATGTATTTCATACAGTTGGGCTGCCAGTCCAGCGCACACCTGTCACTCGGGCAGGATGCGCCCCCTGGTGGCAATACAAAAGAAGAACACATATAGTAAACGAGTAATGCGGTATGACAAATAAGAGGCTGGTGTGCCACCAGAGGCGGCTCTAGACTTTGTGAGGCCTTAGGCGAAAGTCGAACATGAGGCCCTCACGGACACACATTATTAAATAAAATATATGCAAGTGATAATAAAAATGAACTGTAGAAATAGCATATTTCAAGATCAGACTCAAATCCCAGCTTCTAGAATCGAACATCTCCTAGAATTTTATTTGTATCATAATTATTCTACACATATCTATAAACATTTGGTATAGATAAAATTGTGTGCGGCCCACTAACTCACATTGTTATTGCTGTGTCCTAAATGTGAACACTAACACATATCACACAGTCATTCATAGAATGCACACACTGACTCACAGACACACTCAGTCAGCACACAATCCCACTCAGCCAGCACACACTCACAGATACACTCAGAAAGCACACACTGACTCACAGACACACTCAGTCAGCACACAATCACACTCAGCCAGCACACACTGACTCACAGACACACTCAGAAAGCACACAATCACACATTAAGAGAAACACTCAGCCAGAAGGAAAGGTGCTCAATGTTGAAAGTGGTCTCACAGACCACGTTGTGCTAGAAGATTGGCACTTTGTTCTACCTCACAGCACCGGATGCACTGTGATTTAGCCATTCAATATGCCAGGATTTTGCCCCTCAATATGCCAGGATTTTGCCACTCTATGCCAGGATTGTGTCACTCAGTCTGCCAGGATTTTGCCCCTTAATATGCCAGGATTTTACCCCTCATTATGCCACAATTTTGCCCCTCACAAATCCTAGAATTTTGCCTCTCAATATGCCAGGATTTTGCCACTGTATGCCAGGATATTGCCCCTCATAATGCCACTATTTTTCCCCTCACAATGCCAGGTTTTAGCCTCTCACTATGCCAGGATTTTGCCACTCTGTGCCAGGATTTTGCCCCTCATTATGCCAGAATTTTGCCCCTCACAATGCCAGGATTTTGCCACTCTGTGCCAGGATTTTGACCCTCATTATGCCAGAATTTTGCCCCTCACAATGCCAGAATTTTGCCTCTCAATATGCCAGGATTTTGCCACTGTATGCCAGGATATTGCCCCTCATAATGCCACTATTTTGCCCCTCACAATGCCAGGATTTTGCCACTCTGTGCCAGGATTTTGCCCCTCATTATGCCAGAATTTTGCCCCTCACAATGCCAGAATTTTGCCTCTCACTATGCCAGGATTTTGCCACTCTGTGCAAGGATTTTGCCCCTCATTATGCCAGAATTTTGCTCCTCACAATGCCAGAATTTTGCCTCTCAATATGCCAGGATTTTGCCACTGTATGCCAGGATATTGCCCCTCACAATGCCAGGATTTAGCCTCTCACCTCATTATGCCAGGATTTTGCCCCACACTGTGCCAATATTTAGCCACTCATTATGCCAGGCTTTGCTCGTTTGTGCCACCCTCCTCCCCCCTTCCCTAGTACCTACCTCCATGCTGCTCTCCGTTGTTTCCTCCGTGCATCTTTTCTCCTGCACGGAGGAAGGAAGTTCCGGTTGCGTTTTTTTTTTTTTAAATTTTATTGAAGCTGTGCGGGTTCAATAAAGTTTAAAAAAAAAAAACGTGATCGGAGCTTCCTTCCTCCGTGCAGGAGAAAAGATGCACGGAGGAAACGTCCCAGGTTAGTGTAACAGGGAGCTTAATGGCAGCGTTAAGCTCCCTGATAAATCAAAGGTAATAAGGTGAGTTAGGCAGCCGCGAGGCCCCCGTGAGTGCGAGGCCTTAGGCGGCTGCCTAACTCGCCTAATTAGAGAGCCGCCTCTGAGCACAGAGAGTGACAGGCAAGTGTAGAAGGAATGTTAACCGTTTCCTTGTTGATCACAATTTGTAACTGTGATCAGTTTCCTTCTTTCCTTATGGCCCTCATTTTGTTTTGTTTTTTACAAACTTTTTTATTTTTTACATTTTACAAGAAGTCTTTTTAGTAAATACATTTTATTGTGATATATTAATTTAATTTAATTACAGTTAACCCCTGCATGCCCGTTCTGTGATTCTTATTGCACTGACGCCATAAGAATCACAGAATCGCATTGGTTGTATTTGTTGTGTAGATTATCATTGGGAAAATAAAAAAGAAATCCCCAAATTCTTCCCTTTTATATGTATTTTTTAATACTAAATTATAGATTATTTTTATGCATAGGTTATCAAAAGAGAGAGGAAAATTACGTTTCAACACAAAATAAAAATTGAAAAATCGCTCTGGTCCTTGGCCCAGAAAATCCCTGGCCCTGAAGGGGTTAACTAGTCATTTGTCAGTGTTATTTTAACTTCCTTGTTACAGTTCCATTGTGCCTATGACTAAAACACTATACAAACTTGAAGGCATTTCTACCAGCTACTTTCCCCCATCCTATAGGTGCACCATTCAAACTGCAGTTTTAATAGAATATTATTTTAGCAATTTGTTCCTTTTTATAGGGGCAATTCTGTAATGCTTATTTTTTTGTGTATTATATAATCCATATGAAATGAACCTTTGTATTTCCTTTAACAATTTCCAGTTCTCTTGTAATTTTATATTGAAAATAATTTAACGGGGGCCCCTTAATTCAGTAACCAAGGATTGTCTGGAGAGATAGCAGGAAGGCATTCAAATCTACATCATAAAAGTCCAATTTCGGAGAGATATGGATTTGGCAGGTCGAGGCAAAATGATCTTGGCCTCTGAGTTATCCCTAAAGAGATGAAGATGGAAGAGCTAAGAGATTGTGCATCTAATGTAATTTTCCATGATTTTGCCAGAAAACAATAATCCTGAAATGGACTTCCTAGTTGACATGTTTCATAGAATTCTAATGATAGCCCCGGAGATGTGTTGCTACAAATTCCCTTTTTCCCACATAATAGAAGATAGTCTGAAATTTAAAAGCTGTATTTGATCGGAACGCCCCTGGAATGCACAGAGAGCAACAAACAAGACCAGAAGTCAGTTTTCCCTAGATATACCAATCTGGGGAAAACATCCCCAGATCGGTATATTGTACTCAAATGTGCTGTCTATACGGCCAGAAACTGAGGTAAACGCAAAAGGAGGATAAGTAAGGTATCTTTTATTCCTTTAGGGTTGTGTCTCGGACAAACTTCGTGACATCCCCTTATACACACCCTTTCGTCATGCATTCTTTGACGTCATTTAGGAATAGTTACACAAAAGCTAATAGTTTTTACTGTTTTACTGTATTTTGTGAATCTAGATTAAGGTTATCACTTAAGGTTTTGTTGTCCTTACATGTAAGTGTGCCAATAGCATTTATAAACAGTATTGTTTCTAGGTACATATTACCGCTGCTTCTATAGAGTAGCATATTGTGTGGCTAAATCCAGGCATATTGAGTGGCTAAATCCTGGCATATTGAATGGCTAACTCCTGGCATATTGAAGGCTTAATTGGCAAAAGAATGGCATATTGAGGGGCAAAATAATGGCATATTAAATGGCATATTGAGGGGGAAAATACTGGCATATTAAATGGGGACAAAAATGGCATATCGAGGGGCAAAAACCTGGCATATTGAGGGGCAAAATCCTGGCACATGAAATGGCAAAATAATGGCATATTGAGGGGCTAAATCCTGGCACTTTAAATGGCAAAATACTGGCATATTGAGGGGCAAAATACTGGCATATTAAATGGCATATTGAGGGGCAAAATATTTACATATTAAATGGCAACATAATGGCATATTGAGGGGCAAAATAATAGCATGTTGAGTGGCTAAATACTGGCATATTGAGGGGCAAAATACTGGCAGATTAAATGGCAAAAGAATGGCATACTGTGGGGTAAAATACTGGCATATTAAATGGCAAGAGAACGGCATACTGAGGGGCAAAATACTGGAATATAAATTGGCAAAAGAATGACATATTAAATGGCAAAATACTGGCATATTAAATGGCAAAAGAATATCATATTGAGGGCAAAATACTGGCATATTAAATAGCAAAAGAATAGCATATTGAGGTCAAAATACTGGCATATTAAATGGCAAAAGAATGGCATATTGAGGGGCAAAATACTGGCATATTAAATGGCAAAAGAATCGCACACTGAGGGGCAAAATACTGGCATATTAAATGGCAAAAGAATGGCATATTGAGGGGCAAAATACTGGCAAATTAAATGGCAAAAGAATGGCATACTGAATGGCTAAATACTGGCATACTGAGATGCAAAATACTGACTCATTGAGTGGCAAAATATTACTGGCATATTAACCAACTGCTCCCAACCACCCTCCTTATTACACTAGACCAGGATGACATGCTTGTGAGGGTAGGTGGGGTGAATGGGAGATATTGTGGGGGGGGGGAGGGGGTTAGGGGGCCCAGAAAATTCCTGGTGGTGGCCCTGATGGTGGACTACCACTACATGCTGAGTATCTCTACATAATAAATCAGTACTGAAACGATTCATCTCCAACTTGGAGCAATGTCTATCCAAGTACGTCATCATTCCCTTCATAACAGTATAAGCTATACATTTCCAAAGTATAAGCGCACCCACAAGGCTGAGAAACAGCACAGGATAATTAAACTCCTCCCTTTACTATAGGCATCCACAGACAGGCTGTCATAGAGATACTCCTTTTAAAATGTCACCTTCATCATTAATGTATCCTCCCCTGGGAGAGATGAGACATGCCACAATCTATCTGACCCATTAGATACCAGGCAATAATCTATTCAAGTCCAGGCCAGGACAGGTCTTTTTAAAATTCCATAAGTAGCATATAAAGTGTTTAAAATAATAAATGAGCATTAAAATGCTTCATTGTGTCAAATGTAAATGGCTTTTTTCTCTGTCTCCTCTTTTTCCATGTGCGACCCCAAAATTTGTCAGCAAGCAGGTGGGACGGGCACATGTTATGCTATATATTTATCTACTTAATTTTTGTCTTTAAAAAGACTATATTTATAAACCCTCCTGTATAGAAATAAAACATTTTGAATATTTTATCATTAAAAACCCCAAAGGATTGAACAGGAGAATGAAGCCCAATCCCAAAAAGCATATGTATTATTCTGCCAAGAGGCGCCTTATTTGCACTGTAAGCACCAGACCAACAACAGATTTATTTTTTTAAAAACAGGAAAATGAAGGACAACTCTTATTAGATGGTGATTTCAACCTCCTAATGTACTATACGACTGACTCCAGCGCTCTCATTCCTCAATCCAAATCCACGGAAAAAAAAAAACATATACACAATTTCAATTTCTAAAGAAACCAGACAGAGACAGAACGTATGATGCAAAACACCATCAATAATAATACATAGAAACATGGGAAAAATATTCCAAAAAACGATATCCAGAAGGTGAGCCGAGATCCGGAACCAATGCTGGTAATCAGGTGAGCTCAAATCAGGAGAACATTGATCAGCAAAGTCAGGATCAAAGCCAAAAGTCAGGAATCAGAAGGGAAGTGAGCCGAACCAGGGAAACCACAGGAATCACGGGAAGTGCACTTGGTACCCGGAAACGATGCAAGTGCAAGGAGGTACAGGGACTGGCTGCTTAAATAGTCTGAACCGAGTAGGAATGGGGTTGGCTGATAGCAACCAGGTGAGTAACCATGGTAACTACTGAGGAAAGGAGCTGGTCTTTATAAAATAGCTAAGCAACCCGGACACAGGGAATGAAAGGAAAGATTAAAACAGGTAAGAAACCTTGCCAGATACAAGTCACAACTTCTCACAAACCAACAAAAATTACAACATAATAGTTGTAGTGCTATCAACTACAATAGATGCATTTGAAATAGTCTGGATGTTTTTTTTTAATAAAAGCAGAACATACAGGGCTATTACCGTAATAATAGAATAAGCATTGATAATAGAGTGTATTGATCCAAGGAGAAATCTAATTGCCCTTTGGAGTCAAGAAGGAATTTTTCCCCCTAGGAGGAAAAATTCTAAAAAGCTTCCTTAGGGTTTTTTTTGCCTTCTTTTGGATCAAAAGCTGTAATGATAGGTAGAAGGGTTGATGGGAAGACTTGTGTCTTTTTTCAACCTAAATTACTATGTTACTATGTAATACACAGAATCATTGGCAACAGAAAAAACCCATAACATATGTTTTGCTTACATCAGGAGACTTTTAACTACCTTTTCAGAATTGGGTTTTAAGTAATGAAATCCTTAAAACCATCAAAAAGTTCCCTTAGCCCAATGGCATCTCCATAAGTGCTGCAGGGGTTAACTGGTACTTACTAAAACACTAGCATAGATAATAAATAAATACACAACACAAGTATTTTGCAAGAAAAGGCTGGGGTCTTTAATTTGGTTTACACAACAAAAAATTGGGCAGACTAGATGGACCGAATGGTTCTTATCTGCCGACAGATTCTATGTTTCTATGTTTCTATGTTTCTTTCAATATTCACATGCCGAAAGGAAAAAACATCTATGGAGTGCATACATTTTTCCATAGCTTTGTTTAGCTTACACCTAACCCTTTCCAAAGGTTTAAGACGTGCAGTGCAACCAAACTAACCGTGGTACTATTTCAGACCAAATGATTAAGGCATCGGGAAACAATTGTTTCACCTGCCACACATCGGTTCTGAATTGTTGCAATAGCAGCATTGACTTTACTTCACCTACATCCTAACCTCCATAATCTAAAATTATAACCTGAGGATAACAATACAATTTTTAAACACATCCAATAAACTTGTTCTTTTTAAACCTCTAACACCAGTCCAATATAATAACACAGTTTGTTTCTCAAAACCAAGGTTGTCTTGGTTAGATTCTGTTCACAGCTCTTCGAAAAGCCCAGTGAATAAACAAGTGGCCCACAATCCAAACAATTATGGTGGCCTTACATATAACTGATATCTATTCGAAGACGTTCTACCCACCCTTTTATCTGCTGACAAACCCTGAGAAACTGCCTCAGTAGCAGCTCCAATGCTAAAGGAATGCGACGTAATTCTCCTGTCCTCCAAACGCTTACAAGATAAATTTAAGATTTTACAAAACTGAAATTTTGAAAGAGGAATACTAGAATGATGGATCAAGAAACAACCTTGCAACGTAGGGTGAATGATTAGAACTGACTGAACAGCTTTAATAGGGCACAGAACAGGATGATTAAAGGCCCTCAAATGTACACAACATCCCTTTCCTTGTTGATCTGTTTTAGATCTCTTCAAGAAAATCCGTAAAGAACCGTCCATCAAAGACAAGTCACTGAACTGAATGCCAGTGTTGCAAGATTTGGAGACAGAAACCAATTCACTAATTTGAAAGGCACCAAAGAAAGCCAGCACGAAAGCAATGGTACAAAAAGCTGGGGTTCAAATGGGTCCCTACAAACTTCTTTCAGTTTATTGACTAAACCCCCCAATAACTTTAAAATATATTGGACATCTGGTATGTTTTGTAATTGGTTTCTGAACACAAACTCCTTTCAACATTTGCTGAATGACAAATTCTTTAAAAATGGGCTTTTCCCCCAGTACCTTAAGAAAAAAAGAAATACCCAATAATGCTCTCTTTAAAGCATATGTTGATATACCCTCTTGAATTCTGGTAAGAACAAAATCTGTAGCATCTGATAAACTAGGGTCAATGGCATTTTTCCCTAAATCACTCGTAAAAATGTACCATTCACCCCATGCCTTTAAGTAAGCTTCCATGTGACTGGTATGAGCCAAAGTCCTAATAAATCACTTATATGGGCGAAGTTAGCTCCCAGATGTGCTCTGGCAACCTCGTTCCATATTCCTCTGCTAACGGAGCAAGGGACCTGAAGGCCTTAAAATCAAAGTGAGACAAAGCATCCGCTATTAAATTAACTTTGCCCTTGACATGTTTGGCTTTAACCCAGATAATATAGACTAAACAAGGCAAAAACCAACCTTCGCAACAGATTGAGTACAGGGGTAGTTTTGGCCTTAAGTGAGTTAATAACCTAAACTACACTCATATTATCACAATGGAAGGTTATTCTTTTATTGGATAACTCAGAGCCCCAGATTTCCAAAGCTAGCACAATTGGGAATAATTCCAACAAAGTGATCATTTTCGTCCAACCTTTGTCAACCCACAGCTGAGGCCAACTAGCCACCGCCCATTTACCTTGCCAATAGATACCAAGACCCTTTGACCCAGCAGCATCTGTAAATATATTTAACTCTCAATTTGACAGAACATCACTTTGGCATAAATTGGTACCATTGAAATTGTATAAAAATTCACCCCAAACCTGAAGGTCTTCTTTGATCTCCCTGGACACTCGAACTCCCTTTCAAACCTGCACTTTGACACATGCCTAGAAAAAACTCTACCCAAGGGCATTACTCTTGAGGCAAAGTTTAATAGACCCATTAAAGACTGTATTCTTTTAACTGTCGTTTTCATAACACTTATTAAATGTAATATTTAATATTTAATTTTAACAATTTTTTCCTCTGGGAGACGAAACTCCATTTTTTGAGTGTCTATTACAATTCCAAGAAATTGCAAACAGGTGGTAGGCCACACTGTTTTCTCCTGTGCCAAAGGGATACCAAAATGTTATGCTAAACAAACAAAACATTGTAGTAAATGAAAACACTCATTAGAATCTGCTTTACCGATAACAAGAAAATCATCCAAATAATAATATGTCGTCTGCAACCCAAGCACGTGTTTAAGAACCCATTCTAAAAAACAAGCAACATTTTCAAAATAAAAACAGAATAATCCAGCTGCTTCAATATCAACTTTTGATAATAGCGCACCCTGTCCATACTGTCTTACCCAAGTCAGTGCATCATCACTAGGAGTAAAAGTATCCATCTCATCATTTAAAGACGTACCATTTGGGTAGGATAGATGATGAATCAATCTAAAGGCCCCTTTCTCTTTTTTTGGGGAACAAGCCCAAGGGGGAAATCCTAAAAAATGTAAACGGAGGAACCTGAAAAGGCCCCACAACTCTACCTAAAGTTTTTATTTCTAACAATATATAAATGTAAATTAACTGAACTAAGATTGTTAACAAATTCAACTGTAGAAGTACAAACCAGACTCTTTAAACCAAACAAAAAAACATTCTTTAAGTAGCTGTGCTATCGGCTGATTTGGATAATAGCTTAAAAATGGGAGCATATTTTGCACCTTCACTGGGGTCATAACCTTTTGAAATCTGCCTCCTATTAAGCATTCCCAATCGTTTGTAGCACCGAAAGGACAGGTGACTACCTGCATAATTCAAACACTCATGTCTAAATGTACAAGAATTGGGCCATTTATATACAGCATCATTAAATGCCCAACAAACTCCTTTGGGGCGTAACTGTGATGAATTACTTGATGTCTGTGTCCTATACTGACTCGGAGGTGTCCTAATGAGTAGCATAATGCTCACCTAGGAGCCGACATCTTTCATAACCCAATTTAAATTGTTATGCACGGATAATTTCTGTCGAACAATTTCCTCGTAATAAAACCACGATAATCCACCCAAATTTTTATAAGCCTCTAAAATAGATGCTAGATGTTGAAATCGCCCGCTAGATTTATCAGGGTAACGTTCACAGTAAACACTAGCAAATATACAGAAAGCTTGCAGCCAATTATTAAATTATCTGGGAATTGGAAGTTTTCTATCCTCATCTTTCTCCTGCTTCAATAAAAATTCCTTTGAAGCAGGCAAAAGCCAGAGAATACCTACAAACTCATTATTCCATATTTTTTCTTCAATCAAATTCACCAAATGAAATTCAAGAGGTGAAGACTCACAACCCATGGCTTCCTTTAAACAAGCCTCATTAATATTTGAATTATTTTTAACAGAAATGACTACATTTTTTTGTAGGTTGTAAATTGTCTAAGGGAATTACCAACCGTGTCTGGCAACCAAGCCTGAGCCGGACTACTACCCATATTCTGAATAGTAAGCAATAGGGTTCCCAGTAACTCCCTTAGCTTTAAATGTTCAACCCCACGGAGGCACTCACCCTTTGCACCGTCCGCTCCGCCATCAGGAACATTTTTTGACATACCGGCTTGTTCACCGGTGTCCGTCACCGGTACTTGCCCTGGTGCAGAATTCTGACAGGATTTCTTCTTTCTTCCTTCAGCATTTCTATTCATCCTGCTCCCCCTAGTGGGCGAATGGGAAAAAATCTTTCTAGAAACTATTTTCTTTTTCTTCTTCAGTGCAGAGCTCCCATCACCCAGCCTTATCAGACGTTGATCCTCCTCTGAATCCTCCCCTCTGGCCGCCTCTTCCTCCTCAGCTTCAGCAGAATAGGGATTTGGACCCTCCTGGAGTTGTGGATCTTCACTGCTGGAAGGAGCTGTCAGAAGACACTGTAAGGGTGGAGCTGACTGAAGAAGACATCAACCAGTCAGCTCCACCCGTACAGCAGGCTCTTCTCTTCATTTCTTCCAGAATCTGATCCATGGCTGGAAGGGCAGCAGATGCAGAAGATATATATTCACCTCAAGCTCCGAAGAGCACCTGAGGTAAACTGGTAAGTATTTATACATATGAATTTCCCACCAAACAGTGCCCTCGCGGACAAGTGCTCCAGTCAGAGCACTGACCGTGCGGGCACATGTACAGCTGCTGTCCAAGAGGGCATCATGCCAACAAGAGCTGATGCCCTCGCGGACACACTGGCCCACCAATCACACACATGGACTCTTCCCATAACTTTCACAACAGCGCAAGCGCAATAACCCCTCCCTAACCCTGCAGCACTTATGTGCACATGGTCTAATGACCATGTACTATTCATACTACAAAAACATTGTAAAAACTTTCTAATCAGGTAGGGTGGGAGCTTCCCAGAAAAGCTCTTAAACACAAGGCTGGAAAGTGAAGGGGGCATCTGGATTCCAGCAGTAGCCAGTTTAGCTCTTTTAACATGTCACTATTAGTGTAGAGCGAGCCCGAACCGCACTGTTCGGGTTCGTACTGAACATTACGGTTTTTGGACCCTGGACCCGAACACTGACATTTCACTGTATGTTCGGGTTGGAGTTTGGGGTTCGGAGATTTAATAGCGCGTTTTGAAAGGCTGCAGGGCAGCCAATCAGAAAGCCCATGGCATTACATACATATACATTGTATGTAATGCTATGGGCTTTCTATAAACCGAAAGTCTATAAACCGAATCTCTTTTGGTTTATAGACTTTCGTTTTATAGAATGCATGTAATGCTATGGGCTTTCTATAAACCGAAAGTCTATAAACCGAATCTCTTTCGGTTGAAAGACTTTCGGATTATAGAAAGCCCATAGCATTACATGCATTCTATAAAACGAAAGTATGTTCAATGGCAGTTAATGTTACATTTGGCAAGTAGTACATTTGGCACTGTTGTAATACGAATGGTTACATTCGTGTAACCTGAAGGTTTAAATGTATATTTGAAAGTTACTTAATTATAGACGAAAGTCTATAAACCGAATCTCTTTCAGTTTATAGACTTTCGGATTATAGAAAGCCCATAGCATTACATGCATTCTATAAAACTAAAGTCTATAAACTGAAAGAAATTCGGTTTATAGACTTTCGGTTTATAGAAAGCCCCTAGCATTACATACATATACATTGTATGTAATGCTATGAGCTTTCTATAAACCGAAAGTCTATAAACCGAATCTCTTTCGGTTTATAGACTTTAGTTTTATAGCATGCATGTAATGCTATGGGCTTTCTATAAACCGAAAGTCTATAAACCGAATCTCTTTCGGTTTATAGACATTGTATGTAATGCTATGGGCTTTCTATAAAACTAAAGTCTATAAACCGAATCTCTTTCGCTTTATAGACTTTTGTTTTATAGCATGCATGTAATGCTATGGGCTTTCTATAAACCGAAAGTCTATAAACCGAATCTCTTCCGGTTTATAGACTTTCGGTTTATGGAATACATGTAATGCTATTGATTGTCTATAAACCGAAAGAGATTCGGTTTATAGAAAGGCAATAGCATTACATGTATTCCATAAACCGAAAGTCTATAAACCAAATGTCTTTCGGTTTATGGAATACATGTAATGCTTTTGGCTTTCTATGAACCGAAATAGAGTCCCCATTCATACGAATAGGTCAGTTGACCTATTCGTATGAATGGGGACTCTATTTCGGTTTATAGACTAGCAATAGCATTACATGTATTACATAAACCGAAAGTCTATAAACCGACTCTCTTTCGGTTTATAGACTATCGGTTTATGGAATGCATGTAATGCTATGAACGAATCAACGAATGGTTAGTAAACGAAAATCATTCGTCCATTCGTGCTATTGGCTTTCTATAAACCGAAATAGAGTCGGTTTATAGAATACCAATAACATTACATGCATTCCTGCACTTCATATCTGAGAGTCAAATAGAACCATCAAATACTGTAATTACAGTGCACTTTAAAAAATTCTAATAGTTTTGGGTGGTAAATAGTACATTTGCGTCTTGCGGTGCACTTCATATCTGAGAGTCAAATAGAACAGTGCAATACTGTGCTTACAGCGCACTTTGAAAAAAAAAATTCTGGCTACCTCCTCCTCCTCCACCTACACCGCCATGGTCACCGCCTCCTCAACCTATGGGTCACTTAGTATAAACTGAAAGAGAATACCCTGCACTCCAACCCTCTCTCAAATTGATAATTCTGTTGATCCTCCTGGCAGCCATGCTTTAGATTTAGATTTATGTTCTTCCAAAGCTAAAATCAAAGATTCCATCTAGTGCTATTTCATGGCTCAGCTGTATTTGTAATTTGTATGTATTTTATGTTATTTTAAGTTATTTCCCTATCCACATTTACTTGCAGGGCACTTGTCCTACTCTTACCCACATTTTACTTCATTTTGCAGCCCTCTAGCCCTTTCCAGGACTTTTTTAGAGGCATTTTAGTGGCCAAAAGTTCGGGTCCCCATTGACTTCAATGGGGTTCGGGGTCAAGTTCGGGGTCAAGTTCGAGCACGGACCCGGACATTTTTTCGAAGTTCAGCCAAACCTGCCGAACCCGAACATCCAGGTGTCCGCTCAACTCTAGTCACTATGCTGGATCATGTAATTACATTGTAGCACAAAGTGGCAGACTGAGTTATACAATATCAAGTTTATGACGGTGAGTTTGCAATGCAGGTGCAGACTCTACATCTCCATGTTCAATGACTGGCATTAGTATTTGTTGTGCAATCTGTTTCCTTACTGTGGGGCTTAGGCTTGATTTGTGGCACCTAGTTTTTTATATAGTTTTTTTTTTCCAATACACTTATTATACACCTACCCAAAAAACTAGAAGGCCTTATCTTCTTTTTAATTTGTTTATTAATGATCTGCCACATTGTGCTGAGAGCCATGTCTCCGTGTTTGTGGACGACACTAAATTAGGTAAGGCAATAAAGACTAATCTTGATGTTTTTTCTTTGCAGGAAGATTTGGACAGAGTGGGGGACTGGGCAGTAAAGTGGCAAATGAGGTTCAATATAGACAAATGTAAAGTTATGAATTATGGGGAAAATAATAACAAAGCTACATATACTTTAAATGGTTTTTCCCTGGGAAAAACTACTAATGAAAAGGATTTAGGGATAATTGTAGATAACAAACTTGGCAACAGTGCCCAATGCCAGTCAGCAGCTGCAAGGGCCAATAAGATATCGGCATGTATAAAACGAGGTATAGATTCACGGGAGGAGGAAATCATCTTGCCTCTTTACAAATCAATGGTAAGACCTCACCTTGAATATGCAGTACAGTTCTGGGCACCAGTCCTTAAAAAGGATATAAAGGAACTAGAAAAAGTGCAAAGGAGAGCTACAAAATTAATAAGGGGATTGGAGGATCATAGTTATGAAGAGAGACTTAAAAAATTGCATTTAGATACATTAGAAAAAAGGCGTCTCAGAGGGGATATGATAACATTATATAAATTTGTGCAGGGCCAATATTAAGAGCTCTCCAGTGACCTGTTCATTAACAGAAAGGTACAAAGAACAAGAGGTCACCCCCTCAGACTGGAAGAGCAAAGATTTCATAGACAGCAAAGGAAGGGATTCTTTACGGTTAGGACAATAAAGTTATGGAACTCCCTGCCAAGAGAGGTAGTGCTATCAACCACAATAGATGCATTTAAAAATGGTTTGGATGTTTTTTTTTAGGAAAGCAGAACATACAGGGCTATTAATAATAGAATATGCATTAATAAAAGAGCTTATTGATCCAAGGAGAAATCTGATTGCCTCTTGGAGTCAAGAAGGAATTTTTTTCCCCCAGGAGGCAAAATTCGAAATAGCTTCCTTAGGGGTTTTTGCCTTTTTTTGGATCAAAAGCTGTAATGATAGGTAGAAGGGTTGAACTTGATGGACTTGTGTCTTTTTTCAACCTAAATTACTATGTTACTATGTTACTATGTAAGCATGCCTAACCTTAAGAGTTATTACTTAGCTACAAGAGTGGTGGACTTTATTTGTAAATTTTCCAAAAGAACATCAAGCTTCTTGGACATAAATTAAAAATACAAGTGTTTACTCCAGTATGATCCAGCAACTGGTGTGATGGGACCCTGAGAGCAGACCGAACCTCCCAGATATCCTTCCTACCACAATGCTATTACTCAGAATATGGGACTCCAACTCTGATTCTCTTCTTAATAAAAGAGACAAATTAGACCTAGCCCTGGTTTCAATGTTATCTCTGCTAACAGAGAATTTAAACTTATCAAACTGGGAAAACAATGTCGCCAGTTAATCAGTCGTACAGAAATCTGGGACTTTCCTGCAGGAAAAATATGCCTTCTCAGCACAGATATTCTGAAATGTATTATTCAGAATGTTTATTCCACTACTACAGAATACTTTCCAGCTAAATCTCCTTTTGCTAATTTATGCTCCCACTCCCATGGGAAACGTAAAGCATTATCCTTCTGCTATTACACTATTACCACTGAAATAAACCAGACAGACTGGGAAAAGGAGATGAACAAATCATTCACGGCTGAACCGTGGTCACAGGAAATGCTGAATTTTATCCGACCATCAAAAAGCTACCAACCACTGGGAAGCAAATAGGAAAGTACTAATAAAGATAGTACTTAGTTCCAGCCAGACTCCGTGGAATCTTTCTCCAAACATCGGACGAATGTTGGAGACAATAGAATCACAAAAGAACAATGCACCATATATGGTGCCAATGTACATTTATACATCTTGTCTGGCCCAATGCCTTCCATTTAATTCAAAGGCTTGTTAGATATGTGACCAGCTCAACTCCCTACACAAATAAATTGAGAGTTCATATTACTACAACTACAAACTGGAAATCATCTACAATACCAAAAATTCCTGAATTAATTAATAGAGCGAACTAAGCTGCATCAACAATACGCCCGCTTCTATAAAAACAGCACATCCCCCTTTTTTCATTAACCCATACTTTTATATATGTGAATCCGGCACTCTAACATACCCTATTATGATTTCCCCTTCCCCTTTATATTGCTCTTCAAACATATTGAATTAGTTTATCTAAAAATGCCTATGATTAAGTGCTTTTGAAGCACGAAACGCGTAAGGCGTCTTTCTCACTGTGTGGTTCATTTCCTTTTTTGTACTAGCCTGTTTTACGTAAGCATTAAACTCTGGCTTATTTTCACATACCTGCTTTGATTGTGAGCTCCTTCCGCAAACCGTTTTTGCTTCCTTTTTTTTTCTCCTATTTAAAAATGCTGCCAATGGCAGAAATACATGATTGTATTAATATTCCATGCATCCTCTCACGGTCTGTGCTTCCAACATACAACATGGCTTCGCATGAACACAGAGAAGTCATCATCTTACTGCTTTACAATGTCTTTAAACAAATGAGAAACATTAAATAAATAATATGAAAATATGTGCTTCATAGAGTTTGCTTTAACACAGACAAAGAGCGATGACAAACTAGGAAGCAGTGCTAAAGGCAAATTTCTCCCCGACGCCATCTGTCATAATACAGAGAAATCATTTCCCCAAATAATTCAAAGTGAAGGTGAATCTTCCTTTTTTAAAAATGTATCTGAGCAATTTCACATGATAAAAAAGTTTAATATTCCGTTTGCTGAATTATGATCTTGTATTGAAATCAATGCCCACAATCTCCAGTGATGCTTGCTGCCATTATACTCTGAATTAAATAAGCCATAAGTAGTCTACCAGTAAAAATATACCAACGCTGATCTGGAATAGAGTTGTAGAATTTTTCCAACATGATTAAGTTGATCTACATTTGCCACAGCTAAAGGTTTTGTTTGAATTAAAGGACAACTTTAGACAAACATTAAGCTAAGTTTAAGATTGCACCAAGTGTAGACATTGTAGAAATTATTTAATGAAAAAATACAAACAAATGTTATTGAGTCTTTTTTTGTTTGTAGAGCACTGGGGCAGACATGTTGTTTCATATTTTGGGTCAGAAGAGTGAGATCTTCCTTTAATATTTTAAAAAGGAATTTCTATTTAAAATGTCTACATTTAATGCAATTTTTCAATTAAACATGAGTTAATTCACCTTTAATCTATTTGAAGGGTTTTTGGACCTCCATTTATCCTCGTTCAAGTCACCTGGAAGTTATAACATAATCTAATAATATATTTATAAAAGCCTGTATATCTGAAGGCTGAGCAGTCCAACTAAAAATTGGTGAGGCTTTTTTAGGGATGTTCATAGATTGTTCTATAACTCTAGGTTGGCAAAAAACTGGGGGCAGTTTGAAAGCAGATAGAACATCTGCAGATAGAGTACCAATCTACAAATTCAGTATAATCTGAGTTACTTAAAATCATACTAAGTTGAATTCCCATTGACTTTAGTGTACACTTGAGATTTCAGTGGAAACATGTTCACATCACCCAAAACAAATAAGTGAAATCGTGCGCTTCCCAAAACACTACACACTGTTATTTACCCTTATAGGAGGCAATATTCTCTGTATATAATGTAAGGGGAAGAAAAACAAACACAAAATAAAGTAATATAGTGTAGTATATTAAGTGGACCAAAAGACATATAATATATGAGGGTTCCACTCACATCTTCCTGAGCAGTACCCTGCTCAGTGTCATAGGTATTCGGGAGCCCCTCTAGGGGTCATGAATTCACAGGTGTTATCAGATGATCCTCGAGGTCATAAAGAATAGGACAGGAGAGGAAGGAGATATATCTTCAGCAAAACTTTCTTTAATAATGCAGAATACAAAAATATAAAATCTTACATAAAAGCAAACAGCAAGCAGCTGCAAAGTGCATGTAGTTCCAGACTTGTAAGGTGCATGAAGTTCTAGTAGAATGCTCCTCTCCCACACACAACGCGTTTCCAACATAATTATATTAGCAGAATGACAAGCAAATTGCATGAATTAAGATAACAAATTGGCTTTCTCCCAATATGACATCAGCTTATGGCACCATATGCAAAGGACATATTCTGTTTTCTTTGGCAATTCAGTATTTAATTTACAAATCAAGAAACAAAGACTCATAATCCATTCCAGAATAAATAGTATCTTCTTCTTTGGATTGCACAGTAAAATGTACAAATTCTCCCATTCAGTAAAACAGATGTTGCATCAAATGAAATCCAACACTTATACGGAAAGAGCAAACCGATTACACATAAAAATGATTGTAATATACCAAGTATAGAATCTGAAGCCATTAAAACAAGTGGCCCATCTAGTCTGCCATTTTTCCATCTGCTGTAAAAAATCCCATATTTGCTTATATTCCTTCACTGTACTAACTTCATGATAATATAATATATCTATTTGTGATTCTGTCTATTTTGGGCTATCCAGGCAGGATGGTTAAATAGTTGCTCACTCTAGACCTCTTAATCAGTTTTCTACTTCTAGACTCCTCTTCCTTCATGGAATGGAATACATGTAATCCTATTGCTATTCTATAAACCGAACGTTCGGTTTATAGAATAGCAATAGGAATACATGTATTACATAAGCCAACAGCCTATAAACCGAACGTTCGGTTTATAGAATAGCAATAGGATTACATGTATTACATAAGCCGACAGCCTATAAACCGAAGGTCGTTCGGTTTATAGACTTTCGGCATTTGTAATGAATGTAATAGTAGTACTATTGGCTTTCACTACACGGAGACAGAGTCTCCATTCATAAAGTTATGAATGGAGACTCTGTCTCTGTGTAGTGAAAGCCAATAGTACTATTACATTCATTACAAATGCCGAAAGTCTATAAACCGAACGTTCGGTTTATAGACTTTCGGCTTATGGAATACATATAATCCTATTGCTATTGTATAAACCGAACGTTCGGTTTATAGAAAAACAATAGGATTACATGTATTCCATAAGCCGAAAGTCTATAAACCGAACGACCTTCGGTTTATAGACTTACGGCTTATAGAAAACGTACAGTAGTAGTGCCTTTCTATGAACCCATTCATAAGAATTATGAATGGGTTCATAGAAAGGCACTACTACTGTACGTTTACTATAAGCCGAAAGTCTATAAACCGAAGGTAATTCGGTTTATAGACTTTCGGCATTTGTAATGCATGTAATCGTAGTACTATTGGCTTTCACTACACGGAGACAGAGTCTCCATTCATAAATTTATGAATGGAGACTCTGTCTCCGTGTAGTGAAAGCCAATAGTACTACTATTAAATTCATTACAAATTTTGCCATGGATCCCCCTCTGGCATGCCACAGTCCATGTGTTAGTCCCCTTTAAACAACTTTTCCATCACTATTGTGGCCAGAAAGAGTCCCTGTGGGTTTTTAAATTCGCCTGCCCATTGAAGTCTATGGCGGTTCGCGGGGTTCGCCCGTTCGCGAACATTTGCGGAAATTCGAGTTCACCGTTCGCGAACGGAAAATTTTATGTTCGCGACATCACTACTCAGCAAATATCTTGTGGCCTGCACATTAGGGAGTGTACAATGTACTAATCTTGTACATCTTAAACTAGTCAAATAGATTCCAATAGTTAGTGATCTTCATTCTAAGCTTGCTGTGGTGCTAATATGTTTATTGCCAAGTTCACATACAATGACTCAGATTACAGTGCAAAAGATCTAACCTATAAAGTAACAACAAAATGGCTACATTAAAACAGAAGAAAACTAAGCATTCTGGGTAAAAAGGAAACTGAGTAAATATTGCTCCATTTTTCCCACTCATGTAGCCATTTTTTGGATGTTTCTAAGCCTCTCCTTGATTTGCCAACTACAAATTGTTCTAATACGGTTGTGACCAGACAGAGCAAGCCTGATCATAAAAAACTGTGGAGAATTAATACATAAAAATGCCTCTTATTTTACTGACAAATGAGTAAAATAATTATACCTGTGGAATAATTATAATGGTGTTCTATTTATTTCTGTAAACAATAAATAGCATAATGCAGTTATTTCAAGGGTTCACACTTTACACAAAATCATATTTTTTTTTTGCCAAATTTTCTTGAACTCCCATAATTGAAGACATCACATAAAAACATGCGTGTTGACCCCGTATCATAGTTATTCTCATTTTGTGCTACTCGGGCACAGTTACAATTATTTTCATTAGCATTTTTGAGTTAGTATTATTTTAGTTACATTTATCACAAAAATTCTATGTTTATAGTTCATAAATATAAATCTTAAGGTACTACATTGACTATAAATCCACAGGCTTATTGCAGGAATATGATAAATCTTAATGAATAATATTTCAGTATTAAATTGATCGTTTGCATACCATATTGGTGAACCAATTTTTTTTTTGGGGCACAGTGGTTTGGACATACGTCTGGTAGCGAAAGGATTAAATAGAAAAAGATTCTGTCGTTTTGTCAGCTGATTTCATTTTCTAGCCGTGGTAAGAAAAATGTTTTGCTGTGCGGTGTGTCTCTCTGAGTATAAAATGAGGATATTGAAGTGGAAAATACCAGTGATCTTGATAGCTTAAGAAGGTTTCGGGTCATATCAAGGAAAATAACTCATAGCTACACAATCTGTGCATAAAACAAGTGTACCATTCAATACCACTCATGAGAAATATATGTGTGCTCTTCGCAAGTGCGAATAAGCGAAAAGGTCTACTCAATAAATTGATAACTGCAGGGAATTCAGATGGGAATTTTAAACTTAAAGGGACAGTCTAGTCCCCATAATCACTTTGGTGCAAGTTCAAGATCTTCTTAAGTCATTCTGCTTAAATCATATTTTTTTTTATTTGACTCAAGTACCTCCCCCAGTGATTACTCTGCATGTTTACTGCAGGTGTGGCAGCACTGATTATATAGACACAGGATATAAAGTTGTGTTTCATTAAGTCACTTCCTGTGTTGCTGGAATACAATGCATTGTGTGGAATGTGATAAACCTGCTATTGTACACCGTAAGATCTATTAACGGTGCAACAGATTGTCTGGTGACATCATTAGAGAGACAGGAAATTCCATTAATTTGAATGGCATTATTCTCACTGTTTCCAGCAAAAAAATAAAAGTTGACTTTTACTCAGCTAGTGTGGACAGTCCTGGTTTCTTGCAAACTGCTGTAATTTCACAATTTCATCTAGCTGTAAGTATTTTACTTTTTAAGCAATGCAAAATGTAAAATGTGCTTTTTAAAGTACTTTGAAAGCACATTAATATGCATTCACATTTGGAAGATGCATTTTGGGCACCAGACAGTCCCTTTAAGGCCAAAGTAGGTGAGCTGGAAAAATTCTCCCACTCAGAATTTTTCCAACTCAGCTACATTGGCCTAAAACGTTAAATTCTCAGTTACCTGCAATTCCCTCTTAACTGAGTAGACTTTAAGCAATGAAAAAGGTTAGAAACATGGTTGTGCAAACAATGGTTGAGAAGTAGTGGATTGGTGTAGGTTTTCCTGTAGGTCATGCATAGTGATGTAATGCATATGAGTCCTACACATGTTGTAATGCCTAAGAGTAACTGAGTTTGTGCATAAAGAGGTTTGGTGCATACGTATGTTGACAAAGAAACAAGGAGGATTCTGGGAAAAAGGTCTAATAAAAATATGAAGCAATCACCATAGAAACCGAGAGAATGTTTCTGCAGAATGTGCAGCATTTAGAGCTTTGTGCTAAAACTGACCTTTAGAAATATTTTTGTGTGGATTATTCCACACACACACACAAACACTTCTTTTGTTATAACGTTTGCCAACATAAACAGACATCATTATGCTGTGTGCAGCATTTTACAGAATGGAGAAAAATGTGAAAATGCTAATTTTTTTTCTCCCTTGCAGACTCAAGCAGCAGTAGAATATTTGCTGGGAAGTATTCCTTTCCTGCTGAATTCTAAAAAAAAATAATAAAAAAAATCAAACAACTCCCCCCTTCCCCCCCAAAATGGTCTATTTGCTCATCCTAAATAAAATAATACTAATAATTATAAATCAATAATAATATGCAAGCTTGTTATGCCTGCTATGCTCAAAGGTGTTAATGTGTCTTTTGAACAACATAATTATCTAATCACCATCTATTTTATTGAATATGGTACCAAGGAGAGCCTTTTACCACTTATACATACATTAAACCCTCCGTGAGCAGATTATACAGTATGGCTGTGGTCTCCACTCCAGCACGCCAAGGGTTAAATTAAATAAACCTAAAAAAAAAAAAAAAGAGTGATGGAGACACTTTCTAGTGTTAGAGACAGAAATAGCCGGGCTCTCTGCATGGAGAGGGGGTGGAGGGCAGCTCTGCCTCAAGGCATCAAAGTGTGTGTCCTTCATGTCACACTTGGGGCTGGCTGCATCTGGAGTGACGTGCGAGCCCTGTCCAGAGGAATTTACATCCCCTCATCAGAGCCACAATAGTGTATTTGGCAAGGAATGGTAGCTTGGTTCCTTAAGAGCTGAGTAATTAAACTGTCTGACTGAGCAACAGCAGCAGATCAAACGCTTCACCGTCCAAATAGTTTTGGATTCACACCCCAAGAGTAAGATGCACTTAGACCTCGGTAAGGAGCTGCCTCTCCATCCAGGCTGCATACAGCGCTTAGTGTACCACGAGTATAGGAACTCAACGCTAGGAAGCAAGTGAGCACTTCCCTACACAGCGCCGCACATCTTCTCCTCAGTAAGGATGCATGGAGGACACGAACATGCGAGCTGCTCTAGCTCCTGCTACGCTTACTGTCCCAGCTGTGCCTCTTCTTGCAGCTGTGGTCCTGCAGCCCCTCAGTCAGTGCTGAGCACAGACTGCCACCTCTACCAAGCATCAAGGGAAGATAACGCGGGGGGCTAGAGCTGGGCAACTTCTCATGGGGATGCAGATGTCGCACTGGAGTGCCCCAGTCTACGTGGGCAGCCCACTGGCCACGGTGAGGTTTGCACTAGCACCTGGACAGCGCTGAAGACACCTGAAGTATATGGAGATGTTGATGAACAGGAGCCATCTCCAAGAAGCGCAGCAAAGGAGGGAGCTGGTGGCAGGGCAGATTGTCACCGGGAGTCTTCTGTCCCTTCTGATCTTCTGGACCCTTTTTGGCAACATCTTGGTATGCACTGCAGTGATGAGGTTCAGGCATCTACGCAACAGGGTGACTAACAATTTTATTGTGTCCCTGGCCGTCTCAGATCTTCTTGTGGCACTACTGGTGATGCCATGGAAGGCTGTGGCAGAGGTGGCAGGTCACTGGCCCTTCGGAGCCTTCTGTGACATATGGGTGGCTTTTGACATAATGTGCTCCACAGCATCTATTCTGAATCTATGTGTCATCAGTGTGGACAGGTACTGGGCGATTTCTAGCCCCTTTAGGTATGAGAGGAAGATGACCCAAAAAGTGGCCATGCTGATGATCAGTGCTGCCTGGACCTTGTCTGTCCTGATTTCATTTATACCTGTCCAACTCAACTGGCACAAAAAGAAAAAGGATAGCAAAACATTAGGTAACCATACAGTGGTGGACTGTGACTCTAGCTTGAACAGGACGTATGCTATCTCCTCCTCTTTGATAAGCTTTTACATCCCTGTGGCCATAATGATTGTGACTTATACACGGATTTATAGGATTGCCCAGATTCAGATCAGGAGGATCTCAACCCTGGAGAGAGCTGCAGAACATGCCCAAAGTTGTAGGAGCAACCGGGTGGACTGCAGGCACCACCACAACAGCTTGAAGACGTCTATCAAGAAGGAGACCAAAGTTCTGAAAACCTTATCTATCATTATGGGGGTGTTTGTCTGTTGTTGGCTACCCTTCTTCATTTTGAACTGCATGGTTCCATTCTGCGATAGGTCTTCTGGACACCCCAAAGCTGGGCTTCCTTGTGTCAGTGAGACTACTTTTGACATCTTTGTGTGGTTCGGTTGGGCGAACTCATCCTTGAATCCCATCATCTATGCTTTCAATACTGACTTCCGCAAGGTCTTCTCCAACCTCCTGGGATGTGGACACTGGTGTTCCACCACGCCGGTGGAAACTGTGAACATCAGCAACGAGCTCATATCCTACAACCAGGACACGATCTTTCACAAAGATATTGTCACTGCTTATGTCAACATGATTCCCAATGTGGTGGACTGTATGGATGACGAGAATGAGGAGACGTTTGACCGAATGTCCCAGATCTCCCAAACGTCTGCAAACAATGAGCTTGCTACAGGTTCAGTATGTGACCTGGACTGCGAGACAGACATTTCATTACACAAAATTACACCATCAATGCCCAACGGTTTACATTAAATACACTGGATACATTACTGAGGCAATTATGCTGGTGAGGTATTACATCTGGTCATTTAACATTATGGTCTTCATTCTGAATAGGTATACCATCACCAACCCATCTGAAATAATACAACACCAAAAACTCCAAGATTATAAATGCATATAAGTTCCATAAAAACATGAGTGTGTGAGTTTGTGTACAAGTGTGCATCTGTATGTGTGCAAGCTGCGCTGAAACATAATGACTGGGTGAACAAAAGTAAATGCAAGTAACAAAATTCTCCACACATTTATCCAGATGTCTTCATTGAAAGGATTACTGAGATTGGAGTGGTTTCAATAAATAACGTTCCTTTGGTTTAATTTTAAAATACATGTCACATGATTGTACAGATAATTCTATATCTATCTTATAATGCTCCAACCTACACAGGCACTAGTACAGTGAGTGCCTGGTACATACATTAGTATTTGTGTCTCAGAGCAAGCAGTGTGTCAGATGTTGTCTAGTAATTGCTAACTGCCCATTTCACACCTCTGAATGTTTCAAGGTAACAGTACACCCATTACACAATATAAGGAGCAGAGAGCCTCCTGCAGGGGGCCAGGAAAGGGTTAACGTCAGCCCTCTCAAGTGACTGATTTACAGCTGATTTTACTTGACAGGATACAAAGTGCCAAATCATTCATGTTACATCCTAGAGTTTCTTTGTCAAGTGAGGAGTTTGATGGTAAAATGGCACCTGCTGTTCAGGAAGATGAAGATTGGTACCCACAGAAAAACCTGGCCAGCTTGTCTAGTTTCAGCTGTATATGTCAGTGTTAGGTGCAACCAATGTGGTATAAAAGAGATATATCTCTTTAATACCAGTGAACATACTACACTAAACAATATTCTGACATTTATCATAGCCCCCCCCCCCCTCAGCAATTATCATTCAAAATACTGCTTACAGAAGCCTTGTCCTGTAACTGCAGACAGCCTAATGATTATTTTGAGGAATGCTATTTTATTGCTTAATGTAATAATAATAGCAACAAAACACAACAAAATAAATAATGAGAATAGTAACAATACATGTGTTATTATTATTAGTAATACATTAAGCCTTTAAATAGTTTACTTCAAAATGTATTCTCTTATAGGAACAGTTAGCTATAACACATTCTTTTTCTGAAGATGATTACATAGATTCCATGGATTCCAAGCCAATCTGTGTATCTCACACAAATGATAGAACTTGCGTCACTCAAATGGCTCACTGTCTCTTTAAGATATCGCTGTGCAAACGTTGAATCATATCTCATTATGAAGTACTTAATGTAAGCAGACCTCATTAAGCTCTGTTCTGATACCTACACTGTTATAAACAGAAGAAACCATATGACATGTACAGTCATAGTCTGTTATAGTCCAAAAAGCATTTTGACCCCTCTGTATATGTGAATCCCACAATGTCACCAAAGCAAATCAAGACTTATGGGGTTGTTCACTCAAATGTGAGTTGGGGAAGCAGGTGAGTTGAAGTGAGTAGCAGGTGAGTTGAAGTGAGTAGCAGGTGAGTTGAAGTGAGTAGCAGGTGAGTGAAAGTGAATAGTAGGTGAGTTAAGGTGAGAGGAACAGTTCATCAAATCAATTTAGCTATACATTGAGCTGGAAAAAACCTGGTGATATTCCCCACTAACGGCCAGATTGATCAAAGCAAAAAAAAGTGCTACATTTTGCACAAAGTGCTATAGCATTCCACTGGGTCCCATAGTTATCACTACTATTTTAGCCCTTTTTTCCTGAAAATAGCACCCGTTTTGTCTTGATAAATAAGGCTCTATGTCAGTGTTTCTCAAACCTGTCCTCAGGACCCCCCCCCCCCCCCCCCAACGGTCCAGGATTTAGGGATTACCCAGTTGTATTTAAATAAGGATATTTAGAACACCTGGTATGGTTGCTTAATAGTTAGGGAACCATACCAGGTGTACATATTCTTAATTAAATACAACTGGGTAATTCCTAAATCCTGGACCGTTGGGGGGTCCTGAGGACAGGTTTGACAAACACTGCTCTAAGTGAACTTGGTCAGGTTTGTTCCTGCACAATGTATAGCTGAATTTGTGAAATCAAATGTTCATCTCACCTCAACTCAACTCATCTCAACTCAATTCACCTTCTACTCACCTCAACTCACCTGCTACTCACCTCAACGCAAATATATTTTATGTGCAAAACTATATTTCCGCTTTGCTCCTATTGCAATGTACTAAGCATTTAACACTCCAATAGTACAAACGAGCAAATTGCGAATAAAACGGGCATAATTGAGAATAAAAACAGGCAATTTTGTGAAAAATGTTTCTACCTCTTTTGATAGCACTCGCTAAAAGCTGGTGTAATTTTCGCACGCAAATGAGAATTATTTTTCACAAAATATTCGCAAAGCTCTTTAGCCTGAGCAAATATAATCGCAATTTAGTAACGCAACCGGAAAAATGCACGCTAAATAAATATAAACTGAAAATCAGGAAAAAAGAAGCGCAGAATGTTACAAATAGTCGCAAAATGCTCCTTACTCATGTTTTGCCTACTTTTTTCCCACTGCACTTGTTTAGTACATGACCCCCACTGTGTGCT
The DNA here is from genome assembly GCA_036172795.1 of Pelodytes ibericus. NCBI lineage: Eukaryota > Metazoa > Chordata > Amphibia > Anura > Pelodytidae > Pelodytes > Pelodytes ibericus. The sequence continues at coordinate 168,097,055 of CM069863.1, read as the reverse complement.
ATGTTTAGACAATACCACACTATGGTGTTTGATAGTAAGATACACAGAGTTCTACTTATTGAACCATTGATTCCACTGCTTCAATTCAGTAAAGTGACCTTAACATTTCCTGAAAGGATTAATAAAGGCATTGTCATGTTGTATTCATTCTATGATATGTTTTTCATTTATTTGAATGTTGTATTTGGTTTGTGACCTATGCACTTTTGCAATCATAGTGCCATTCTACAGATCCCTATTTTGAGAAACTCAAAGTAGATCATTGTATATTTATTATGTTCACATTAAAAATGATCTTGTGTAAAAAAAAAAGTGAAATTAGTTTCATGTTTGTTAAAAAAAAACAAAAACTAAAATTCACATATTGTATCAGTTTATGGAACATAACATATAGATTTCTTCTATTATATCATTACTAGAACCAAGCAAATTATACAATTGCCTGGTATTGGAGTATCGATATGTTTTTATATTCTATAGCACTATAGGTTTTATTCAATGAAGAGAGAATTGCAGGGAATTGAGATGGGAATCTCAAACCTAAGGCCAAAAAAGCAGAGTTGGAAAAAAAATCTCCCATTCAGCTGCAATGTAAAATGTTTCTAACTCAAATGTGTCCTTAAAGGGGCAGTCTACTCCCAAACACGCTTTGGTGCAAGATGAAGATTACTGCTTGTATAGGGCACAGGCTTTTTTCTAGTGTTATTTGATGCAGGCATTCTGCACAAATCACACATTTAATATTTGACGCCAACCCTCCCCAGTGTGACACTTAGTGCTCACCTCATTCAATGGTGAGGTGGATGGCATGCCGTCACACTAGCGACATTGCCTCTCTGCACCGCCCACTCGTTAATTTCGTTAATAAGCTAGCAAGGTGGAAGTAGTTGATGCTGAATATTAAAAATCTTTAATCATCATTTTAAAATTATATTATGTAACCTTGTGGCCGGTGCATGAGTAAAAGTGGGTTATCTGTAGGTTACACCCGTTTTGTATTCCACAGTGCTCATGATAAATGGTGAGCAAGGAAAGTTCTTAGCAGTGGAGTTGCTAGGTCGCCAAAAGATCTGGGGCTAGAGCCCATGACAGATGGTAGAAGTGGAGTAAAGAAGCTCACATTCTTGGGTAGGTATTTAAATTATTTATATTATGACCATGAATAAAAATATATGCAATAACGGATTTATACAATGATGCTAATGAGCAACAGCTATATATAATATAAACAATGAGCATTAAATACATGTAAAGAAGTCACATGATGCTAATAAACAGTAGGAACATACAAGCGCTCACCAATAGCTAAATGTAAATGATGTATATGATGCCAATGAGCAGTAACTTTATACAAAGGCCTTATACCAATAGACATATCTAAATAATGCAAATGATGCAAACAAAATGTAAATGCATAAATAAACTTTGTCTATGATGTCACTGGGCAGCAAATGCCAAAATGAAATGCATACAAACGCATACATAAACTTTATATATGATGTCAGTGACCAGTAAATAGATACATTAAATGCATAAATAATATTGAATATGATGCCAATGAGCATTAAATGCATAAACATTCTATATCATTCTATAATGAGCAGTAAATGCATGGACTTTGAGTATGATGCCAATGAGCGGTATATGCATAAACTTTTTATATGATGCCAATGAGCCGAAAATGCATACATTTGGTATATGATGCCAATGAGCTGTACATTCATGAAGTTTGTATATGATGACAATGAGCAGTAAATACATACACTGTTTATATAATTCCAGTGAGCAATAAATTAACTTTTTATATGATGTCAATAAGCAGTAAATGTACACACTTTGTGTATGGTGCCAATTTGCGGTAGATGCATATAATTTATATATGATGGCAATGAGCAGTAAATACATAAGCTTTACATATGGTGCCAACTTTCAGTACATACATTAACCTTATATATGATGCCAATGAGCAGTAAATACATATATTTTGTGTATTATGCCAATTCATTTGTATATGATTGTTATTCACTAATGGTCGAGAATAATGCAAGGAGATCAACTTGGGAGATTTACTTTTATTTTAAAAGTCTAACTCCCAAGTCTACCTGGGATGGGAGTCTCGTTCTCTCATCCCAAACTCCTTCAGTGAAAACCGATACAAATTGCTATTCACAAAACACCGGGAGTTCAATTTGGGAGGCAAGTTTAACTTTGACAACCAACAGCATTGCTACAACTTGCCTCATAAAAAAGAATTAAAAAAAAAAATTGAAAATAAAAAAAGTGCACCCCCCTGACAAAATCAGGTCCCAGGGGCCAGAGATCCTTAAAACATATGGGGGCCAGGGCAAGTACACCTGCCCACCATTATTAAAAAAGGTGCAGGGAGCGGCCTACGCTTCCCGGCACCGATAACCAATATGGGGGGAAAGTGCCTATGCCCTCCGCTACTTTTAAGTGGGCTCAGAGCCTGCCAAATGGCTCCCAGCCCCCCAAAAATGAATGAGCCAGAGAAATGTCCATGAACCATGGCCTATTGATAAACCCACCCACTGTGATGGGGGTGGTTATAATTACCCCCCCCCCCCCTAATTCTCTCAACGTCCAGATTGGCCATGTTAAACTGCTCATGTTTTTTTTCTTTTTTACTCTGAGTGCTGGGCTGTCATGTGACACCCGGCACTCTTACTTCAAAGGGAAGCTCATGATGGGAAAGAGTGGCAGTGAAATGATTTTGCTTGCGTGCGGTCCAGGAGTGTGGGGAAACAAAAAAACAAAAGAAACAGGACAGCAGGTGCAGAGACTCGGGGCTATGGAGCTGAGATTCGGGGGTTTAGCCCCAGCGGCCTCCATAGCGATGCCACTGGTGCTTAGCATGCCTTATCACTAATATGAACCAGTTGTGGTGTGCCTTTTAATTGGACCATGTACAACTTGTCCAACCTCGGAATTCTCTTAATTTACACAACAGGATCCCTGCCTTGTCTTCGAGTTATGTTCTGTCTGCATCCGTTCCCTGCTGATCCCGTGATAAATACTTCACTGTCACATTAAAGCTGAAATATTCTCTTTGCAGTGCTCTAATATATCACACAAATCAAGTCTACCTCAAAACACCAGAAGAGTCAGTCTTCATACACATGATATATACAGGGTGTCATAAGGCACTTGAAGGAGTTAATATATTACATTTGGAATGCTGGTCTGGTGTAGAGCTAATGTCCCACTAATGCAATGCTACAGAAGTAATGTGCCACTGCCCTATTTAGGTCAATCTGTTGTGTTTATATAGCACTAGCTTAGTGAATACAGTGTTAATTCGCAGAAACATCTGTTCCTGTATTAAGTAACATCACTTTATTCCCTTTTATTTCATTGAATTTAACGTGTTTGAGCCAGACTGTCATACTTTGCAGTAACAGCTATATTTAATTCCTCAGGAATGGTTAGAAAAGGAGTAATGGCAAAATGTAAATAGATTTTATCCTGCGGTTATTGACATTTGTAGGTGGCGTGTTGAGGGGAGGAGAGATATAATTCATATGTGGTGTGGCTGCCGCCTTATCAAAGTGTTTTGGAATAAAATTAATTGAATAGTACGGCATATCTGAGAAATGAATATTAGGTTAACGCCAGAACTGCTCATCTTGTTCCATTCAAAAATGGTGGGAAGGAAGTTTATTCGATTGATAAATGCAGTTATACCTCCACTTAAGTCTTGGCTGCACCAGATTAATAAAACAAGGCAAATTGAAGAGATGGCACAAGGGATTTGCAAAAGATCAAACTGGTTGGCTTGAAGAATGTACTGAGTTTTATTTTGTTTTCATGTAATCCTGGGGAAACATTGGTTGTTGTCATCAAATATGGCTCTACAGCCAATGTCAAGTTGAGTCATCACGAAAGCCACAGGACCTGAAGCCCCCATGGAATAATCTGGGTAATTAACCTAAATCCTTCTCAGCTGTGTCTGATCATAAACCTCCTTTCCTTGATCTCATTTTCAGATTAGCAGCATTCTTTCATGTAAAACACTTGGTTATTATCAACAGACCAGGTTAATCCAGCCCTTCTTGTACCTCATGGCTATTAATCGTTCTCTTCACCTGGGAGATTGGGGGCAGCCATATTAGTTTAATGTTTGTCTTGAGCGCACAGTTCACCCAACATAGGCCCTTTTTGTAGATTTAGGGACACAAGTTCCCTAGTGCAGGTCAGAACTGAATAACAGGAAATTTCACAAAATACAATTAATTCTCAACCCTTTGGCACTATGTTCATGTGCCTGGATTTCCTAAAATGGAATCAAACATTTGCTATTCAATAAATGTAAAAAAAAGGGGGGCTGATAATTCTGACCCCCCACTACATTGTTCTAATTGTATCATTATTCGTCTTTTGTGTTGTGTTCCTCTTTTTTGATATTTACTTTTGTTTTAGAAATAGAATCCCTCTTGTCTTAGATACAGTCTATTAGTCATTAAACAACTCAGGTGACTGCAGACAGTTTAAAAAACGGAATAATACAGATGAATGTATCAGTAAGTGAGGGGAGGGAAGGAGATAAGGATTTGATTACCATGTTGATTGTATGTTCTTTTTCGCCTACTTTTCTGCAGACTGTTGATGTTTTGAACAATGCTATGGTTGTCCCTTATATCTGTACTTAAACGAAAGCTCAACGTTTGGGCAGCTTAAAAAAGATTTAGAAAGAGATCTAGAGCACTTATACGGTGTGGAACCCCTACGTGTTCTGCACAGAAGACATATTGGGCTCGATTCTATGGCCCCGTTATGTGTAAAAGTGGTGTTAGCAGTAAAATAATAATTTATTGTTCAGTGCTCATCACTAACCCAAATAACGGCTTCTATGGCTGAATCCCCTTTAAACAAATATTAGACCCCCATGGGGCCAGTGGCTGCACAAATGCGTCTAGACCTATTAAAGAATAAATTATGCGACCCCCAGGTGCCATGGGCTGGCGCAATGACTGCCCCATATACATAAAAATCATGCACCAATCCTGGGGCCAGTGTCTGGTCAAGTGCCATTTTCCCATTTACAAATAAATAATGCCCCCACATGAGGATATTTTTCAACACTCTCATGACACTCAAAGGGCGAATCATCTCCCCTTCCTGGGCAAGGTAGAGGTTGGAGGGTAGGTAGGGAATTTTTTCATATTAAAATATAATTATTGTATTGTACTGGAGACATTTGGCCAGCCCCTTGCACAATCCGGGGTGGGGGGAAAGCCCCAGGGGGAAGGTTTTATTTTTGAAGCGGCTATGGGCATAGTGGCTGGCCCTTAGTCCCATGAGGCAAATATATTTTTTATTGAACTGCTGGTAGTGTCATTATATAGTGTAAAATGTAAAATATGCATTGTAAAGTACTTTGAATGTACTTTAATATGTATTGCATTTGGAAAATGCATTTTGGGCACAGACAGTCTCTGTGACACTGTAAAGGAATTTGCATTGGCAGGCTAGATCATCCAATTTCCCCCTATATAATTAATAACAGAATTACACCCATGAATATTATGTGTACAATACACCTCTGACTAGTATTCTGATTAAGAATAGAAAAGTTGAATAAATCTTTAAATAGATTTCTGAGCAACATTGATTGATCATTAAACTACAAAGGATTGTTTTTTTTCCTGTTTTTTTTTCCATGTTAAGATGTCACTTTAAAGGCTGTTTATTTATTATGACAGTAGTAAACAGTCCACTAAAATATTCTACAATCTAGCCGGTTTATAAAATATTATACTTTTTATACCTTTTGGAATTTCATAGATTAATTTTAAAGGGACTGTATGGTGGCCAAAATGCATCTTCCAAATATGAATGCATAGTAATGTGCTTTCATAGTACTTTAAAATGCATATGTTGCATTGCTTAAAATATAGAATACTTACAGTTAGATGAAATTGTGAAATTACAGCAGTTTGCAAGGAACCAGGATTGCCAACACTAGCTGATTAAAGTAAATTTCCTTTTTTTATTGCTGCAAATGAATGTAATATCCTGTTTCTCTGGTGATGTCATCAGACAATGTGTTGCACTGTTAAGAGACCCTACTGTGTACAAGAGCAAATTTATCACAGTAGCACAGCAAGTGGCTAAATGAAACAATACTTTATATCCTCAGTGTCTATATCCTCAATATAATCATGCTGACATAAAGTCCATGGCTCCAAATACAGAGCTAATTATCCACCTGGGTTTGAGGCCGACAATATGCCCCAAGCCTACATTAAAATAAAATTATAGTCCAGATTCAATCAAATTATGTTACTTAGTTATATAGTAGTTTAGGTTGAAAAACCCTTTTCCTATTCCATGTTTATTGCTGTTGATCCAATAGAAGGCAACAGGAAAACCCCTTTCAGCAATTTTGAATTCTGCTTACAGTGGGGGAAAAAAATCGTTCTTGACTTCAAGTGGCAATCAGATTTCTCCAGATTTTGTTCTTTGTATGGTTCTGTTAATAAACAGGTCTTCATTCACTCCCACCGCCGGTGCAATGGGCTGGCCAAATGCCCCTAGCACAACAAATGCCCCAGCACATTAAATTAATAAAATAAACACATACAAATTAGTCCCTACCAACTCACCATACAGTAGCCACATGCCTTTGCCATGCACCTATATTGCACCCACAGCACTTGGCTTGCACTCATATTGCACAGACAAAATTTGGCATGCCACAGTGTCAATTTGCCCCACAGAACTAGCCACAGCATCACTTTGCCAATTAAAATAAGCCACTATCAGGTACCAAGTAACATGTCACAGTCATTTTGTCATCAACATATGCAACAGCCTGTTTGCCGTTTAAAATATGCCACCGTTTGTCCATTAAATATGCCATAGCCAGCTTGCCAATTAATATGCCACAGCAAGTTTTCCCATTATTATGCCAGTGTTAGTTTGACCATTAATATGCCAGTATTATTTTACCATTAATAAGCCACAGCCAATTTTCCCATTAAAATGCCAGTATTATATTTCCATTAATATGCCACAGCCAATTTTACCATTAATATGCCAGTATTATTCTGCCATTAATAAGCCAGTGTTATTTTGCCATTAATAAGCCACAGCTAATTTGCTTAATAATATGTCAGTATTATGTTGCCATTAATAAGCCACAAACAATTTGCCCAATAATATGCCATTATCATTTTGCCATTAATAAGCCACAACCAGTTTGCCCTATAATATAAACACCTTTTAATGTTTCCATTCACCCACATAAGTACACACCAGTCTATCCATTCACACACAACCAGACAAATTACTTAGGTGATAATCATAGTCCACAATGTTGAAGACGCTGTGCTAACAGGCAGACAGGAGACGCTAGTCATATGTCAGCTGCTACTTTAATACTCCCCCCCGCCATCCCCCCCCATACAAGAATATTCTAACATTACAAGTGAGATTAATATACAGCAGAAAAAGAAAGGAGAACATTAATGATGCTCTGGGGACAAATGAAAGGAAAAGTAAAAGGGATGGGACTTTGTCTGTCCTACTGGACTCTATTAAATATTCTGCACACCTCAACTTCTCAATGCAGTATACATATGACTGGGGTGGTCTAAAGATTAAACAATCCTCATTACATTATGGTACAACACGTTAACAATGTGTATTTTCACATTTAATGTTTTTAAAGTGATTTAATGATAAACACGTTTCCAGCAATGATGTGTGTATAGGGAGTATGAATACAATTTTTATACTGACAAAGCTTTCATACAGTGTAAGTGAGGGGCTATGTCCTGGGGGTGCAAAGTGGGTGCTGCGGCATGTCCTGGGGGTGCAAAGTGGGTGCTGCGGCATGTCCTGGGGGTGCAAAGTGGGTGCTGGCTGTGGTAAGTTCTGAGTGTGCAGTGTGGGTGCTGTGGCATGTCCTGTGGATGCAAAGTGGGTGCTGGCTGGGGTAAGTCCTAGGTGTGCAATGTGGGTGCTGCGTCATGTCCTGTGGATGCAAAGTGGGTGCTGGCTGGGGTTAGTCTTAAGTGTGCAATGTGGGAGCTGCGTCATGTCCTGTGGATGCAAAGTGGGTGCTGGCTGGGGTTAGTCCTAAGTGTCCAATATGGGTGCTGCGGCATGTCCTGTGGATTCAAAGTGGGTGTTGGCTGGGGTAAGTCCTAGGAGTGCAATGTGGGTTATGGAGCATGTCCTAGGTGTGCAAAGGGGTTCTATGGCAAGGGACGTGGGGGCAATAATGAAAGAAATGCAGGAGAAATGAAGTGGTGTATTTGTTCTGTAAAGGGCCCCACAATTTCTATTTATCCATTTCTTCAGCATGGTAGAATTCAAACAAGAAAAGGTGGATAAATAGAACCAAACTTTACCACTCAGCCTGCCCTGTGGTTAATCCTGCACCGCCTGTTATACTGAATTTTCACTGTACCGTAAGTTCATGTGTATTAAAAAAGGACTAATCAGCCAACATGTTATTAGTGCACAGTACATTAGACAACAATTTATCAAGTTGTACACTGTCCTCTTATGGCATGGTCTGAGAGGAAATGATTTATAATAATAATGTAATGTAAAATAATAATAATGTAATAATTTATCATACAGAACATTGTATTTGTCATTTGCTTTTCAAATCAGTCTATCCTCCCAGTGACAGTGTCTAGGCCTGGCTGTCACTCAAATCACTGGGATTGATTATTATATTTGTCATTATTTGAAATTTGGTTTTAAATAAAAATGTACTGCTCAGTCTAAAATGCCCCGGCCTATTTTTGGTCCCAGTCCAGGCCTGCTGGGGTGTATAATATAATTGGAGGGGTGGGGATGCAGACACTGGGGCTTGATCTTTAGCTCACAGATACAGAGGCACAATATAGTCTTTTATTTGAATCAAGTATAGTCTGGAGCCACTATTATCTTTGATTAATCTTGACCTGTCTGTCTTGTATGCTTTTTTTCAAACAATTTCCATTTATTTTCAGGCATAAGATATATAGTATTGGTATTTTTAATCATCTGGGTCTAATGAAAAAAAAGAAGTAATTTTGAAAAGTGTTTAAATGTGAACTGCAACAAAAAGATCAAACCCAGCTGAATGTCTGCGGAGCAGACAGGTTGTCCAGCCTCACGTCCTTCACTTCAATCCCTTATATCTTGGTCACAAATGGTGCGAATGAGAAATTCCACTGGACTGTAATCAACTTCTATTTATAGAAGAAAGAGAAAAGGAAAAGTCAATCATGAAGTGTCCTGGCAAGAAAGGTTGACACTAGGAATCAGAGGGGGACCGGAGGGGTGACACTGGGGAGCAGAGCTGGAGTCAGAGGTGACACTGTGGAGCACAATGGGTATAGGGGTGCCACTGGGGAGCAGAGGTGGTGGGACTCTGGGGAGCAGAGCAGAGGCAGGGGGCCATGAGAAGGATGAGGGGTGACACTGGGGAGCAGAGAGGGACAATCGGGGTGTCACTGGGGATTAGAGCAGGTACAAGGGTGACACTGAGGAGCAGTACAAGGGGTAACACTGGGGAGGAGAGCGGGGACTGGGATGACACTGGATGGGATAACACAGAGGAACAGCCTAGGACAGGGGTGACACTGGGGAGCAGAGGTTCTTTTTTTCTGATTTGTTTCCTGGTTTATGTATATTGGGCCACATGCATTCAACTGGCCTGTGGCCCCATGGCCCATCATTTTTTTGTATTAAGTGACCAAAGGCATTACGACAGTCTGTGGCCCCATGGGCCTCTAATTTTATTTATTTAGTGACGGCGAGCATGGCGCATAAAAGGGGGCCAGGGAAGTATATAATACAATTATACCCTCCCCCATAATATATTATTAAACATCTGCAAAAACTCTCAGCTCATGCCACTAACATTCCCACAAATACAAATAACACATAGTTACACTGAGCTCTAAGACATATGGAGCCAGGGCTGGTGCAAGGATTTTTGCCAACCTAGACGGAACCTCATTTTACTGCCCCTTGCCCCTCCCCTTACCCCACCTACTTATAATAGCCAAACAACAGCACATCAATCACACAAACACACAGAATTACGCAGTCACATGCACACAGTTACACACACACAGAGACACATACACACAGGTCAGCAGTTTTTTTTAGTTTTTTTGTTAAAGAAAAGAAAAAGTTAATTTCCAAATGTGTCCCCCGTCTGTCTCCTCTCCCTCCTCATGTCTGTCAATCTCCTCTCTCTTCCCTTGCCTGTCTTCCTCCTTTGCCTTCCTATGCCTATCTTTTCTTCACCCTCAACTATCTGTTGTCTCTCCAAAAGTCTGTTGTCTGCCCCCACCCCCCTCCCATGTCTATTGTCTCTCTCCTCCACCCCCTCTCCCTTTTATTTTTATTTACTGCACTACTGGTACATTCCGCCTCCCTCCCTCCTCCACCTCTACAATTGCCCCTTGTAAAAATGCACCATAGGCCAGCGCCTACTTCGCCTACAGGTGGCGGGGGCACTGTATGGAGCCAGGCAATCACTGGATGTATGGCGTATAACCTTGTGATTTATCCATAGGTTTTGGTGTGCACAATCCATCTCCTATGTTTCCCCTGTACAATATATAGTATGTCTTATAGATTATGAGCATCCTTATCAATCATGCATGGACATGTCATTAACGATGGAGATAAGGAGTGAACATATTTACTGGGTGGTATCTATATGCACCACCTCTAGCACCACAATGACATCACAACTCCTCATAATAAGTTAGGTCTGCGTCTGCATCTCCTTCTCCAGCTCTCTTGGCAGAAGTGGCAGCTCTAAAAAACTATTTTGCTTTATAAACTTGCCACATTGTATCTATTAATAGAAATGACTTGTGCCATGTCATGCATGTTTTAAGCAACTTTTTTTCCCTTTGTAGATGCACAATTATTCAGGGATATACCTGGTGAGCATCTCCTACTAATCAAACTCATCAAGTTTGTCCCTTCACAATGTATAGGTAAACTCGTGAGAGGAATTGTTCTCACCTCAGCTACTCTTAGTGAATAGCCCCAGTTTGTTTCTACCTATGTAGCCAATAATGATCTATATTTTGTGACAATATTTGGAGATCGTAACTAGGTTTATCCTCTGGCTACATTTTCATTCTACAGCACTTCCATGTCTCTGAATTAAAACTGGTTAGCACAAACCTTTATTGTTAGATAAATAGCATCCAGCCACAATTTGAGTAGATTCATGCTGTTTTATCCTCCAGCTAAATTAACTTTATCCAGCTTTATCCAGATTGTTTCCTAACAGACATTCAGAGAGCATAGAAACCATTGGAACACATTTTGCTGAAAGTCATCAGCTATTTGCAGTTTAATAGCTGTTGATTCGTGAATTGGTCTTTCACACAGCAACCTGTGGAGTCACCTCAATTTGTGACAAATACTAATGTATTACACTTGCCTCTATTTATTTGCTGCTTGGTACTTCATCTGCCCTATTACCCTTACCTTAATAATTGTGCAATGGGATGTCCTACACATTTATAGCATAATTAGGGCTGCAATTGTTTTCTGCACGTAAGCAGTCAGTTTTCACTAAATTTATGAACATTGTGTTTGTTCTTTTTATTGTTTACAATATTTTAAATACATATCAGTAAAAGTTCAGTTTTACAATTACTTTTGAGACTTCATGTCCTACCTTGTCGAACATTTAGGTTGATTCATTTTCATTTTTATTTTTGGATGGCCCCTTTCTCTGGGGTGAAGATTTTTATGACAGGATGGATCATTTATTTTCCTTTGTTGCCCCAACGCCTGGGGATGATAGGCATATTGCCCCAGACTTGCCAATCTGCCCCACAGACTTTCCAATGCACCCCAATACTTGCCAATATGACCCCCAGACTTCCCATTCTGCCACTTTCTGGGTGCTGGGGCAGGTACTGTTGGCACAACCTGAGTGCTGGGGCAAGTTATGTGGGTGCAATCTGAGTGCTGGAGCAAGTCCTGTGTGTGTGTAATCTGGGTGTTTATGGGGATATAATCCGCACTGTTATCACCAGGCAGAGATACATTATGATAATTATGTGGGTTGGGTAGAGTGAGTGGATCCTTGTGGCAGTGAGTGTGGTATATTTTCAAGTAAGTAACTGATAGCTGTTCTGCAAAGTGTCTCTAGAAGTTTTTTTCAAATGTTGCCAACTATGCTGTTTGTTTTCCAGTCCTGTTGTGTTGTACTTCACTGTAAAAGTGAATTTTGAATAGTTTAACCCATGTGCTAACTGGGAAAGAATTGCACTCAGTTTGAGTGCTTCTACTATGCTTTCTTACTGCCAGTTATATTCAAGACAATCTGTAAACATGGTGAGAGCGCCATGTGTCTTAAGATCATCTGCTGTGCACTGTCTGACTCAGCCTGTCTGAGACTCTGGATCTGTGCTACCTGTCATGACCCTTTGTACTGAAAACTAACTTGTATTGCCTCTCCTATCTTATTAGCTGTTCAACTACCTACTGATTTGTGGAACCGATTCCAGTAGGATGTTTATTATACACATTGCTTAACTTTTAAACAATATGCAACAACATAAGTAACAAAATCCAATAGAAGAGTCTAAACAGAAGTGAGCAGATCCCCAGCTCTCTCGGACTTTGCCAGGGAACACATTATAACAGTGCTGCCCCTCCAAGCACCATTGTGATTAATAACAGGAAGACAGTTACTATCTTCTGAATGAATTTGTTGCTGCACATGCTCATATACTGAGAACCCAGTACACATGCACAGATCTTATTGCAAGTAAACAAAGGAGGGGGTGGTAGAGCTGGTAGAAAACTTGCAAGACATTCCTAAGGATTGCCTGTATGCACTAACTTGTGATACAATGAAAAGGTTAAACACTTATAAATAAACCAAATTCAGTTGCTACATGGAGTGTCCCTTTAAGAAGTTAGGAACTTATTAAGCACAGCTAACCTTTTTATAAATTAAAAAGTCTCTTGTGTTTATATTTGGAATGTATAAAATTAGGGTCCACATTTCTCATGGCAAAGTTCTTCTAAATCAACCTAAACAATATTAGAATCCGAGATTTAATCCAGCTAGCCCTCTATAGGCAAGTGACCACCCAAAAAGCTTTAACACCTTCATGACGGTTATTAACCATGATTTATGTTATGGACCATGGCTGTTTCAGGCAAGTCACACACAAACATGCCATTTGTCACAGTTGACATGCCTGGCACACCATGTGTGGAATGAGCACAAATAACAATCAAAAGTAGCTTCCTATGCAAAGCAGCTGTTGTAGCAATGCCTCGATATTGAGCCATCCAGCAACACCTAACTTTGACCCCAGAATGCAATGCAATTGTTAAAACAGGCAGAATTGTAAAACTACTCATTGTCCAAAATGACCAAAATTGTTCTGTAACTGAGGGGTTAACACATCTGAAGTGTTTGTGTTCAGCTGAAATTTTCTTCTTTCTCAGGGCAAAATTTGTGACTCAGTCATTCCAGCTTTGCAATGGGGAATTTGGTGTACATAGCTAAATACTATCTAAGCATCATAGGAATTAAAGTGTAAAGTCGGCAACAAATATCATTGCTACCCTACTGCTGCACGGATGACATTTCCAGCTGCTGCGGGCCCCTCTCTCCTGCTGTCTGCCACTAGCAGCCGTTCTTTTTAATAAAATATCCCTAGAGCATTAATAGGTCATTGGTCATCTACGGGATAACCTTTTATTTTCATATAATTTATTTGTAATTTTTAAAAATAAAAATAAATATATATTTTTGGAATCAAATCCTAACCCCAACCTTAAACAAAGAAAAAAAAAGTGGAGTTTTTTAATACTAAAAAAAGCTTGCTGCTGAAGGGGCAGGATGGGCCAGATGTACTTTGGGCATTTGGGCAAGCTGCCCATGATATAATTAGTCTTTCCCTGCCCCATTATTGATGTGGGGAGGGAGCGACTTTAACTGTCAAAGCCAGACTGTCATAGTGATGAAATGCTTCTGGAGGGCCTATCTATTCTTTATTATCTCCATGTATGTTGCAGCATGTAACATTCTGTATTGCACATCATTTATAGTTTTAGAAGACCAATGCAATGTTTATTTTAATGCACAGTGAAACATATCACATACATGCAGTGATAAACTCAATATTTTCATTTTTTTTAGCCTGGTCGCTTTAAATATACATTTGTTGTGGAGAGTGGCTTTCCAGCTATCCACACAAATACTTTGCACTCTTTTCACCACGTTAGTGCATGCTTTGCAGAATGGCATGATATATAAAGTTTATGTATTGACTGCTCATTGGCATGATAGATATAAAGTTTGTGTATTTACAGCTCACTAGCCCCTGTCCCCAGTATTTATTAAGTCACTGTGGCCCATTCTGACAGGCTCTGGGGGGCTGCAGTTATTTTTAACTGATGCAATAATCCGGTGACTGTATTTACCTCCTCCATGCAGGAGGGAAGACTGCACGGAGGAATCGATCTGGGACACGGAGCAGCCTAGAGGTCAGTACTGGGGAAGTGGAGAGGAGGGTGGCAAATTGGCTGTGTCTTATTAATGGCAGCATAATACTGGCATTTATTGGGCAAATTGTAAGGGGCATATTAAATGGAAAAATAATTCTGGCATATTATTGGGCAACTTGGCTGTGGAATATTAAATGGCAAAATAATACTGGAACATTATTGGGCAAATTGGCTGGGGCATATTAAATGGCAAAATAATACTAGCATATTATTGTGCAAATTGGCTGTGGCTTATTAATGGAAAAATAACACTGGCATATTAATGGCAAAATGAATTCTGGCATTAATGACAAAATAAAACTGGCATACTAATGGGCAAATGGGCTGTGGCCTATAAATGGCAAAATAACACTGGCATATTAATTGGCAAGCTGTGGCATATTTAATGGCATAAGTAGACTGACTGTTGGATATGTTAATGACAAAGTGACTGTGGCATGTAAATTGGTACCTGACAGTGGCTTATTTTAATTGGCAAAGTGATGCTTTGGCATGTTCTGTGGGGCAAAATAACATGTACCATGGGGGAAAGTGACACTGTGGTTTTTTATGTGGGACAAATTTACACTATGGCATGCCAAATTGTGTGGGTGCAATATAGGTGCATGGCAAGTGCTGTGGGTACTGCATGGTGCTGTGTTAAGTCATTTAGTTGAAATGTGGGTGCAGAAAAAGGGAATAAAAACAAGAAATGCAAATTTTCAATAACATTTTTATTACATATACAAATAGTTGAATGTGATAGGAAAATAGTTGCATATAATATTAAAAAGTTTACATTTACATACAGTTTTTTTACAATGCGATTTAGAAAAATTGGGTCAAGGGGGGCCCACTGCTACAGATTTTTCACAGGGCCCACTAGGGTCTTAAAGCGACCCTGCAAGTGTGGTTGTCCAGATGAGCTCTTTAATGAATAACCATTATACATATATATATATATATATATACATACACACAGACACACACGTATATATATATATATGTGTGTGTATATATGATATATATATATGTGTAGATACAGTACATACACTGTATGTTTTGTATTTCCCCTGTTTCTTTATCATTAGATATTGTTTTGATAAAGTAATAAAGCAGCATTGCAATTTCACAAAATACCCTGTCCTACTTGCTAGCATTTCATTTTTATTCCAATTACATGTGGGTTTCTGGCTTGCTGATCCTGCTTGAGAGCTGAACTCTATATTCTTGCTCCAATGATAAAGATTTGATTTGTCTGTGAACTGAAAAGACCTCATCCATCACATGTCCTTTACTTCTTTCTATATTCTTTTTTTGTAAATATGAAATAGAAAGAGTACGTATGTGTATGCTCACATGTCAAGAAAGTCAAAAAGAAAGTCACAAACACAGCTCTGGATTCATCTGTGAGCCGTTTAAAGAATCTGTTTGTCTCTTTCAGAGCATTTCAAACAAAACCATTTTAGAATTACTACCAATTTTGTATGGACACATGCCCACTACACTACTGTTATTTTTTTCCATTTAAATTATATATGAAAAGAGTTAAAAGAAAAAAAAATCTTACTTTTTATGATGCAGCATTTTGTGTTCAATCAGGTTGTGAGAAAACTCAAGCCACTTTTCATCCATGCCTCACCCACTACCATTTTGTGTATAAATTATATATATATATATATATATATATATATATATATACACACACGCACACACACAATGATCAGCCATACATTATGACCACTGACAGTGTGATGCTTTGAGCAATGTTTTGCTGGGAAATCGTGGGTCCTGCCATTCATGCGACATGTACCACCTACCACAGTGAAGAAGTTTAAGCATGTGTGGCACAAGGCTATACTAGATATAAGATAGGACCAGGGACTGATAAAAGTGTTAAAATACCGTATTTGCTCGATTATAAGACAAGGTTTTTTTCAGAATTTTTTTTCTGAAAACTACCCCTCGTCTTATAATCGAGGTCTTCTTATAATCTGACCTCAAATTGAGGTCAGTTTATAAGACATGGATCCAG
This sequence comes from Pelodytes ibericus, assembly GCA_036172795.1. Lineage (NCBI taxonomy): Eukaryota > Metazoa > Chordata > Amphibia > Anura > Pelodytidae > Pelodytes > Pelodytes ibericus. The sequence continues at coordinate 168,080,509 of CM069863.1, read as the reverse complement.
GTCCCCAGCAGAGCTGCAGGGGACCTGGATCCCCCTCTCTGACAGCAGGGGAAGTCTGCGCGATGAGCGCAGACTCCCCTGCTTCCGCCCGGCACGACCGCCGGGGCTTCTGTGAAGAAGCCGGGTACTTCCGCTTTCGTCACAGAAGTCCCGGCGAGCGTGCCGGGCGGCAGCAGGGGAGGTCTGCGCTCATCGCGCAGACATCCTCTGCTGCCTCACTAGCCACCAGGGTAAATCGGGCATCTGGGGGATGTCTGCACGATACGTGCAGACATCCTCCATGCTGCCCGACACGGCAGACTATTATGACGGACCAGCTGTCCATCATAATAGACTGCCGTGTCGGGCAGCATGGAGGATGTCTGCACGTATCGTGCAGACATCCCCCGGCTGCCCCCACTAGCCACCAGGGATCGACTTCAAGGTGAGGGGGAGGGAGGGGGCAGAGAGACAGGGGGAGGGAGGCGGGAAGAGAGACAGGGGGAGGGAGGGGGGCAGAGACAGAGACAGGGGGAGGGGGGCAGAAACAGAGACAGGGGAGGGAGGGGGGCAGAGACAGAGACAGGGGGAGGGAGGGGGGGGAGACAGAGCAACAAGGGAAGGGAGGGGGGAAGAGAGCTACAAGAGGGGGAAGAGACAGAGGGAGGGGGGGGGGCAGAGAGAAACAAGGGGGGGAAGAGACAGAGTAGAGAGGGGAATCAAAGGGAGGGGGAGAGAGACAAAGCTGGGGGCAAGGGAAAGAGAGGCAGAATTGGCACATAAAAGGAAATAAAAACAAATGCTTTTTTTTTTATATAATTTTTTATTAAAAAAACAATTTACATGTGAATATATACAAGTTTAACTTTTTTCCTATAGGGTAGTTTTATATTCAGGCTTTTAGTTTTTTTACTAAAGGAATATCCAAAGTTTGGGGGGTCATCTTATAATCAGGGTCGTCTTATAATCGAGCAAATATGGTAAATAAAATTGGGCAGACTAGATGAGCCAAATGGTTGCAGACCATGTACATCTTTTCATGGAAAGAGTATTCCCTGATGGCATTGGCCTCTTTAAGCAGGATAATGCTCCCTGGCACAAAGCAAAATTGGTTCAGGAATAGATTGAGGAACACAACAACGAGTTCAAGGTGATGACTTGGCCTCCAAATTACCCAGATCTCAATCCAATCGAGCATCTGTGGGAAGTGCTGGACAAACAAGTCCGATCCATGGAGGCCCCATCTCGCAACTTACAGGACTTAAAGGATCTGCTGCTAACGCCTTGGTGCCGGGTACCACAGCACACCTTCAGAGGTCTAGTGCCATGCCTTGATTAGTTAGGGCTGTTTTAGCATAAAAATCGGAAATTAGGCAGGTGGTCATAATGCTATGGCTGATGGTGTGTGTATATATATATATTTATATTTTTTTCCAGGGCATGAGGTCTAAGGTTGCAATCTGAAATGTAAATCTGTCCCTGATCTTGACATATTTTAATTAACTTGCTTAAAGATCTTAGAACTTGAGGACCAAGAAGGAAACAGCCGCTATCTCCACCAATAACCTTGGCTCGGTTGGCTTTTTCCTCTGTGAGCTGTTCTGCTGTGATCTCTTATTTCCCTCTAACTCAATGATGGCCAGTGGCGGATGCTCCATATGTGCTAGCTGTGCGCCCCACACCTAGCACGGAGCTGTGCATTTCCGGGGTATAATGTGCTGGCTTTTCTCAGCACACAAATCCCTGGAAATACACCAGAGACATTGTGGCTCTGAGTGACAGGCGTGCTCCGGACTAGCAGCACGCCTGTCACTCAGGACACGATACACCCCTGATGATGCCATCCTTGGTTCACACATTAATTTAGAATTTCCCTCTCATTAATTTCAGCTCAGCTTTCAGGTAATTATATCCACCTCCTCCAAATAGGAACACCTCTAGCCCTTTAAGTGCTGCAATAATTAATGTTCATGTTACACAATCCTGGAGTCTCATTCCATTATACATAATTGCACATTAAGGTACAAAGTCTGTGCAAATGACTTAACTTTCAAGAAAAAAAAGAGAGCTTTATCCAGTCACAGATGTGACTGGCTGAGTCTGTATCTATTATATTCATACTTGAGAGTATTAGTCTCTCTCCATTATATTCATACTTGAGAAAATGAAATGTGCAACCTGCATACATTGTTGCCTTGTTCTTCTGTCAGGAATACTACTTGACATGGTATTAAATGTAACAAGAAACCTCCCTTAATTATCCAGTCATTGTCCTGTGTCATACCTCGGCATTCTAGTCTCCCAAGGCAATGCTTTTTAATAGGAACAAAAAAGATCTGCTTTTTGTTCACTTGTAATCTCCACATGCTGAAAAGGTTTCTCTAGCACATTTAAAAAGTTATATTCCATTAATCAATAAACTCTTTCAATATGTATATATATATATATATATATATTTTAAACTGTTTTTATTTATAAATAAGTATGTTGCAAACAAGGTTGTCATAGAAGGCACAGAGGACAGGCAAACTCACTCATAAATACCAGACATGCGAAATGCGTCAGCAATGTTTTTTCATGTCCAGTACTTGACTGTCTCTTTTATGGTGATGTACAATAAAGGCTTCCTTTTATAAATGTATATTATTTGAGCCAGTGACTTGTTAGCGCACTGACACTTTTATTTTCCCCTTTGTACAATAAAGCCTACATGGATTACCTGTTTTGAATTCTTTTTGGCCGGCACTATTTTTCCTATACAGTCTCTTCAACCACCCATGGATTTATCTCAGCTGTAGCAATGGGTCCCGGAAGTCTATTTCTCTTTGAATGTAATGCTAATCTGAATAATGTTCCATTTAGTGTTCTTCTTGAAATGTCACAAATGCTGCTGCCATGACTAATTAGAATTGAAAGCAGAAGCATTAAAATCCAGAAATCAGAGTTGTCATTACAAATAAAACCCATTCAATACACACTAATTACTCACTTGCTATGTCAGAAACTCATTTTGACAAATAAATTATATGTGATTTTTCTGCTAACTTTTGATAAATGCAAGTGGGTGAAATATGTCTTAAGAGATATTATAATGATGAGATCCTGTCTATATTTCCTACTTTCTGGATGCAGCAGTACAGAGCTCAATCACAGTTCTACCCATGCACATAACTGGGAACAGTGTTCTTATAATGTCCCCAGGTGCCGGCTTTGTGGCTGCTGCCTGACTCCCATAAAGCTTGTCTCTTGGCTGCCACAAGTTCCCCCCCCCCCCCCCACATTCCATGTGTGACTGTGTGTGAATGTGTAGCTGCACGTGACATTGCATGTTGGACTGTGTGTGTGTACATCAGGGGCGTATCCTGGTTATGAGAGACAGGTGTGCTGCTACTTAAAAAAAAATAACAATGTAAATAAAGGGTCTCTAATATAGTTTTAACACAAAGTAGAGAAACTTCCACTAGGGGTTAACCTGAAAACTAGGCAAGAAATATATGTACATGTTTGTGGAATCTGGATGAATTAAGACATAACTTTTATTAGTAATTAATAAAAATGACACGTATATAACAAACGAGTAAAGTGAGAAAAACCGTGAGGTAAGTGAAATAGTGATTAAAATAAATCTTGTGTTCACATAAATGATTGAATGCAAATTACTTTACTATAGTCCTATAAAGTGTAAAATGGGATGCAAGAACAGAAATTAGGTAAAGTTTTAGTCATTAATATAAATCCATATGACAAAATGAAGTCACATCAGGACATGTAAGTATCAGGAGTAAACCAATTACTGAAAAAAGGGGGTTCAGCTGTCCTCACTGAGATTCAAACATGTGCATTCACATATTAATCGATAAATCCCTTAAGATGAATTCTGCAGCTGATAATCAGCAAAATAATGCCTTGTATCTGCTAATGCTTTATCACAATATAACTGCTTAGTGAGAAAATGGGGAGAAAAAAGGAAATGAATTGTTGCTTTAAAATTCTGGAGCTAAAAAAGAACATGCTCTGTACAGACAATTCCTAACTCCCTGTTGACAACATTAGATAACAATTGAACAGTTAGCTGTAATTGTTAATAAAGAATACTACTAGATAATAAGTGTAATCGGTTTCTCAAATTGAGCAATATTTATCAAAAACGTCAAGGAAAATGGAAGCACGATGCCAATTAATATGCAAATAATGGGCAATACTAATAATTTATGGCACCACTTCCAAATGCTACTTGATACTACTCTCACTGATGTCAGACTACAACCACAAAGTATAATCCTGCCTTATCCAGTCCAAACATGGTCTGAGCCTCCTAGCTTTGCCCCATTTACCAGCAGAAATAGAAATCGACGTACTTACTGAATAATAATCCATGTCCTGTAGAATCCAATTTCCCAAACTTCCGAATGTAAATTGAAGTTGCACTAACAGTCGTCTCTGACATGGAAACACAGGATGATAATAATCACCTGCCACTGCTGCCCACCCTTGGGAATGGAAGATATATATTGATTAATAAGACAGAAGGATAATAAATTCATATAAGTGTTAATTTCATAGGTCACTGTCACTTACTCACTGTGGGCTTTAGTCATGAATGAGAGGATTGCAGGGACATGAGAAGGAAATTACAAACTGAACTAACTGAACTGGAAAAATTCTCCAGTTCTGCTGATTAACTTTTGGAACTCCACTACTTTGTCCTTAAGTTTGTGTTTCCCTTTTCAATTCCTGCAATTCTCTCTTTCATAGATGAAGCAAGAGTTGGACCCCTCTCTCTGTCTATACAGATCAAAACTCTATCCTATCTGTTAGTCTGTCTGTATAGTACTGTTTGTCTGCCATTGATCAAATATTGTATTGTTGTATATATGTCTCCTATTAGGTAGATAAGCATACATATATAGTACTATGGAATACAAATCTCCCATGCTCTGGCACAAGCAGCCACATACTAGCTTGCAGTGGGATCTTTTGTTAAGCTCTCTGCTCATGCAGCCTGTTGTAGTGATTAGCTAAGGTCCACAAGCACAGAAATGCGTGTGCGTGGCTTGTGTAGTCACATGAGGCTGCATTATGGTTGGTGAGTGACAGTCTGTAGATTACTGATTTCTGAAAATCAAGTAGCAGGGAGCTGGCCAGTGAGTGAGCTCTGGGAGTGCTCACTCAGCTCTGGAGTAGGGACTCATAACCATGGCTGGATTTCAGTGAAATCACACTCACTGACAATGCATAAAGTTACATTAACTGCACGTTTGGACACACATGTGAGTAACTATTATGCCCATGATAAACTTGATGCATGCTTAACTTCAGTACTTGCAAAATCAGCAGGTCCACATATTTGAATCTCTATACTACATTTGTGCTCCACTTCTATCTCTCTCTCTCTATATAAATACAATTAAATTCTATATTTACATGGACACACAGACACATATATATATATAAATGTAAATATACACACACACAACTATATATAAAAATGTGTATACATCCATAGCTTCTGCATGTACTCCATTCGTAGGTTTTTTTCTTATATTTTCTACCTATATTTGTAGAAGTGCAATAACTATACTTTATCATATATTGCTTACATTATTTTCATAATCAGATCACTGAAGGTTGTCTTCTTCTGTGCACTGGTAATCTGTTTTGGTGACAAGAGTCACGTAGAAGCTGTTTGGAAGTTAAGGATGGCACTGGTAAGCTGTTTGTGGGACAAGGATGGCATCATGGCATGCTGTATTTTGCACACACAAGCCTTAGATTTTATTTTTTTATAAAAATAATTTGTTGCTATTAAAATTAAACTATATAAAACCACATTTTATCATATTTGTCTTGATTCATAACTTCTATGGTGGTTATAAAATAAAGAAAAAGTGGGCATGGATATTGGGCTGATTCAGTGTCATAATGGACCACTTGATTAGACTTGCCACCCACGGCTGCCAGCCCTACCCTGCCTGTCAAAGAATAGATATCTGTGTCAGTCAATTAAATTCACATTTACTGCAGTACTGTCTCCTAACACAGTATACCACATAATCGTGTAAATTAGGATATAGTACTCTTTTGTATAAGAGATTTTATCCAAATCAAGATTTGCTCAATATTGTGTTACTTTGAAAATCAGGCATTTTTAATAAAAAATGTTATCAGACAGTTTCTAGTAAAAACATGACTGTTTTCAAGCAGATATAGCTCAACTTGTCAGGAGCCCCTTGTTAACGTTAAGGAAGGAATCTCAGAACATCATTATCTCAGTGAGCTGCTGCTGTCAGTGGGAATACACTCTTCAAAGAATCCATGCTTAACAAGACAGTGACACTGGTTGAAGTCAGTAGAAATATAGAGTTGGAAGTTGGACTCTATCCACACAGGACAGCACACACACTGCTGCCAGCCAGAGGTCTGCTGGACAGCACACACTACTGCCAGCTAGAGGTCTGCTGGACAGCACACACACCGCTGCCAGCTAGAGGTCTGCTGGACAGCACACACACTGCTGCCAGCCAGAGGTCTGCTGGACAGCACACACACTGCTGCCAGCCAGAGGTCTGCTGGACAGCACACACACTGCTGCCAGCCAGAGGTCTGCTGCTCCAACTACTCCAAGCTTCATGCAGTCACTCGTGCAGCCACTTTCCCGCTCAAAATAGATTGCAGGTGCGCAACAATTTATAACTGTGCACACACACTGAGCTGCCCTGTGGGTGGAGAAAAAAAAAACATTGACAAAAGCCCGTGAAATAGGGCAAAATCTCGCATCTCGCGAGAACTGGGACTTTGGAAAAAAAAAAATTCGGTTCAAATCCATAGGTGTGCCGCGCACACCTAGCACCAATGGAAGATCCGCCACTTGTGTACATGTGCCTGCACATGTGATACTGAACATGTTACTGAGGGCCTGAGAGAATGATCAGCAAGGGGTTGCAAAACATACGTTCACCTAGGACTGCAAAAAGTCTTGCACTGATCCAGAATGGTCCACAGATCTCCCTGTGTCCTATCTCCTTGATGATGGAAGGGGCAGTTCCACAATGTGAAAGAAAACATGGCGAGGCCCAATATGGAGTGGCAACTCTAAAAGCAGAGTAGAGCTAAACATGTCAGCCTTGGTCACTTCAGGTCAAATTTGGAGGGTTTCACAGTATGCCTATGCCCATTTCAAATGTGCAACGAGGTACACATATTTTTTGGGGGGAGTGGCCGAAGGTGTGACTATGTCTGTGGCTTCACCAGAACATTTACAGCAATGTACAATTTATAATTATTTAGGTAATTTTGATGTAATTTAGAACAAAAATTAAGTATTTTATTTACACAAATTAATATATAAACATGTTTTCTGCCGTTTAAACTCACTTTTATTGGGAGTTTTATTGTTGTGGAGCTCTGTGATACACTCGCACTTGTACCACCAAAACTGAAGATGGAGCTATAAAAAAAAAATGGCAGGACGACAGGATATAAAAAATAATACAAGTTACTGAAGGTGACAAAAGAGGTCAGGGCTGGCGGAAAAACAGGCAAGGTCAAATTCAGCTAGAAAGTCAGGAACCAGATAATCAGAATATAGAACACCCAGGAACACTAGCAAAGGCTTTAAATAGTACTAGACATAATTGCATGCTCGATGAGTGAGCTCTGAGGAGAAACAAACGTTTTTAAGAATGGCCCCTTAAGGCTAGAATGTCAATACGTATTGAAGTACACTGCTCATGTGCAGACTAACTACTAAGCGAACTCCATGCGGCTAGTGGAGAAAGCCTTGGAGGAAACAATTTCATCAAAACATGGCTGTGAATTTGAAAGATGAAACCAAGCCCTTTCGGCATAATACACTAATAAGATAGCTTAGTGGGCTAATGCACCAGATGTATAAACTGTTTAATCCTCATATTTGCAGGTTTAATTGTTTCAGCCTTTCATCCTTTCTGAGGTAAATAAAATGAATACTATTGAACTAAGTAACAGTAACATCCAGTGGCGGATGCTCCATGTGTGCTAGGTGTGCGCCGCACACGAAAAATCCGCGCTGTGTATTTCTGGGGTTTGTGTGCATCGAACAGAAAGCACACAAACCCCAGAAATACATCCGAAAGGCGACGCTGCTACGAATTCGGCAACAGAGTCGCTCACTCTGTTGCCAATTTCGACAAGCGCTAAAAGTATATGAATTTTCTTATACTTTTCATGCTTGTAGAATTGGCAACAGAGTGAGCGACTTTGTTGCCGAATTCATAGCTGGCGTGGCCTTTCGGATGCAACTCGGGTATTTCCGGGGGTTTGTGTGCTTTCTGTTCTAAGTACACAAACCTTACGGAAATACACGAGAGACGTCATGCCTCCGAGTGACAGGCGTGCTTCGGGCTGGCAGCACTCCTGTCACTCAGGGGCACGATACACCATGGGAACATCCCCTGGATCAAAGGAAAAAAGTAACATCCCATACTTGAAAATCACAGGATATCGTACCTGATTAAACACATCCCTGGGGGTTATGTATAAAACCAGCACATACATATACACTTTTACTGCATTATCACCACGTGTGCAATTCTATAATGCTAACGTCCAACAAAAGTAAGGAGCTTGCTCCATGTGCTTTGTGTGGCGCTCTGACACTTTTAGTGCAGCATAACACCTGTATTAGAAAACAGGAGCCAAAAAGTGCCTGAAAAGTGGCAGAGCATCTCCACTAAGGTCACTTTTGGTAAAAGGGGCAATTTTCCCACACAAACAACAGTGTCAGGATGTATAAAAAAAAGGCACAATCAGCATTATGCCTGGGGAATAGTGATTGATTATTTTATGAAACCATCCCATTATCTAAAGCAGAGGTACATAAAGAACAACTTAATGATCTGAGGAGATACATTTATCTCTGCGATTCAGAAAAGTCTGACCTCTCACATTAAAAAATAGAGTCTATTGTCTGTCAATCTGAACCAAACTTTTCAAAATGAAATTCTTCACTTTTTTTTCCAAAGTTTAAGCAAAAAAAAAATGTCCTCCCTGTCAAAATTCTGATTTATGGCATTGGTTTTCCAAATACTGCATTGCAAATCTACTTGGAAGGTAAGAATAAGTTTATTCTGTGTGTCTTTACTTAAATTTGGCATAACACTAAAACCTCTGAACTTCTCCCAGGTGGATATCATTTTGGACCTGTCAGCCGGGAAGATTTGTGAGACAAAATTCTGAACATTTCTGGGAGTTATTGTAACAAACAAAATATACAGTATAAGAAAATACTAAAAAGTCCAGTTTGTATTTGTCGGCTGGGATATTACATGGAAAACCTCTCAAGCGTATGATACTGACAGTGACTACATTAAATGCTACATTAAAAGGATCAACAGCAATGTGTTTTCATCATTGAACTGAATCGCTTTCTATGTACACTAGGATCTAAATTACACAGTTATCTATAGTGCTATAGAAAAATATGCCACTGTTTGCCCATTAATATGCCAGTATTATTTGGCCCATAAATATGCCACAGCCAGTTTGCCAATTAATATACCCCAGTCAGTTTGCCCATTAATATGCCACTCTTATTTTGCATGCTACAGTCAGTTTGCCTATTAAAACATGCCACAGTTAGTCCATTAAATCAGTGTTTCCCAACCCAGTCCTCAAGGCACACCTACCAGTCCAGGATTTAGGGATTACCTGGGTGTGTCTAAGGTGTTTTTACAAAGAAGAAAAAAAACACCTTAGACACAACTGGGTAATCCCTAAATCCTGGACTGGTAGGTGTGCCTTGAGGACTGGGTTGGGAAACACTGCATTAAATATGCCACAATTAGCCCATTTATATGCCAGTGTTAGTTTTGCCCATAAATATGCCATAGCCAGATTGCCAATCAATACGCCACAACCAATTTGCCCATTAATATTCCAGTATTATTTTGCCATTAATATGCCAGTATTGTTTTGCCCATTAATGTGCCACTGCCAGCTTCCCATTGATAAGCCAGTATTATTTTGCCCTTAATATGCCAGTAATATTTTGCCATTGATATGCCACAGCCAGCTTTCCATTAATATGCCAGTATTATTTTGCCATGTAACAAGCAAAATACTGGCATACTAAGTGACAAAATACTGGCATACTGAGTGACAAAATACTGGCATACTGAGTTGCTAAATACTGGCATATTTAATGGCAAAGTACTGGCATATTGAATTTCAAAATACTGGCATATTGAATGTCAAAATACTGGCATATTGAATGGCTAAATACTGGCATATTGAATGTCAAAATACTGGCATATTGAATGGCTAAATACTGGCTTACGGAGTGGCAAAATACAGGCTTACGGAGTGGCAAAATACTGGCATCTTGAGTGGCTAAATATTGGCTTATTGAGTTGCAAAATACTGGCATATTGAATGGCAAAAGAATGGCATATTGAGTGACCAAAAAATAGCATACTGAATGGCAAAAGAATGGCATACTGAATGGCTAAATAAGCACATGTGTGCAGCTATTTTTAAATGCCAGCTACGGTCACTCCGGGGAGTGATCATAGAGCGCCTCTGCACTTTTTTGTGTTTCACAATGCCTCTACATAGAGGTATTGAAGCAACACTGAAAGAGTAAAGAAAGTGACCTTTGGTGACCTTTTTAGTGCATGACGTGCCATGCACGTTATGCATCACGATCGACTTGTTTATGTACGATGTGCATGGCACGTCATGTGTCACGAAAGGGGTTAAAATGCCAGTAATATTTTGCCATTAATATTCCACAGCCATTTTTCCCATTAATATGCCAGTATTATTTTGCCAATAATATGCCAGTGTTACTGTGCTTATTATATGGCACCCTTCTCCCCCTTCCCCAGTACTCACCTGCTCCTTGTCCCTGGCCATCTCCCCCGTGCAGTCTTCCCTCCTGCACAGAGAAGGGAAATACATCTACCGGATATGATTTACCATCAAATCCGGTGCCAATGATTTTTTTTTTTAGAAAAACTTTAGCAGTTCTATGCAATGCGAAGAGAATGTCGGCATCAAGTGTGGTTTTACCCAGTGCGGCCCGCACCCCCCTTGTGACACCACTGGCCACTTCTTTAAATGTTTTGAGGCAGGGCAGTTAAAAAGAGAAAATATGCCCCAGAACCAACTTACTTGATATCTTTTAATAAGCAAGAACAAATAATACAGTATCTTATAACTGCATAAAGCAGCAACAAAATGGAGGCTTTGATATGCTGAGTGGCATTTAAATCCTGTTCTCAAGTGAAATAATTATTCATGATTCCAAATAACTGTGCATTGCAGCCTGGATAGCTAACAGACTAAGGCTGCTAAATAGATAGATAAATATATAACCCACTGCACTCTCCAAGTAAGGAATAAAAGTGATTCTGAAACCGCGACAAGACATAACACCAAGAGCTGTGTATGATTAAAGCCCATAAAAATTCATGGAGGGATATTCATGGAGGGATAAGCCAAATGGCAAATGATTTAGCTAAACTAGAAAAATGGTCAGAGCAGTGGCAACTGACATATAATGTGGACAAGTGCAAGATTATGCACCTTGGGCATAAAAACCCAAAAGCAGAATATAGACTATTTGGTACAGTCCTAACCTCAACATCTGAGGAAAGGGATTTAGGAGTAATAATTTCAGAGAACTTGAAGGTAGGTAGGCAATGCAATAGAGCAGCAGGAAATGCTAGCAGAATGCTTGGTTGCATAGGGAGAGGTATAAGCAGTAGGAAGAGGGAAGTGCTCATGCCATTGTACAGAGCATTGGTGAGACCTCACTTGGAGTATTATACACAGTACTGGAGACCATATCTCCAGAAGGATATTGATACTTTGGAGAGAGTTCAGAGAAGGGCTACTAAACTGGTTCATGGGTTGAAGGATAAAACTTACCAGCAAAGGTTAAAGCATCTTAACATGAATAGCTTGGAGGATAGACGTAACAGGGGGGATATGATAGAAACATTTAAATACATAAAGGGAATCAACACAGTAAAGGAAGAGAGTATATTTAAAAGAAGAAAAACTACCACAACTAGAGGACATAGTCTTAAATTAGAGGGGCAACGATTTTAAAGTGATATCAGGAAGTATTACTTTACTGAGAGGGAAGTGGATGTATGGAATAGCTTCCAGCAGAAGTGGTAGAGGTAAACACAGTCAAGGATTTTAAGCATGCATGGGATAGACACAAGGCTATCCTAGCTATAAGACCGGGAACGGGGGACTAATAAAAGTACTCAAAAAAAAATTGGGTAGACTAGATGGACCGAATGGTTCTTATCTGCCGACACATTCTATGTTTCTATAAAAATGATTTGGGAAAAATACAATGTTATAGCTAAACTTTATCTCATAGAAAATGAACAGGTGAGAGGATTAATGACTATCTTGAGCTGTAGATAGCCCCATATGTCAGCCTGTTCTCCAGGAGTGTATCCTGCCCGTGAATAGTAGGTGTGCGCCTAATGGACAGCACTCCAACATGGAATAGAACCGAGAGGCTGACGGCAGCACTGAATTTGGCATCAGAGTCACTCACTCTGTTGCTAATTCGACCAGATTGAAAAGTATAAGAAAATAACTTTGTATACTGTTTTTAAGGCTGGTGGAATTCACTGCTGCCGCCAGCCTCTCGGTTGTATTTTGTGTATTTTCGGGGTTTGTGTGTCTGTCAGTTCAGAGCACACCAACCTCGGAAATACAGCGCGAGATTGTGTTAGGTGTGTGGTGGTTTATGCAAAAAAGTTAATCACGCAGGATAAATACAGATGAGGCTATTCAGGACTTGTCTTTAGATAGCCGCTTATATCAGTTTGGTTATACAGCAAAGACTTTGTGAAACCTTATCTCAAAGGAGATAAACAGGGAATAACATTAGATGCCCTTCTCTGGCCCTCTGTCAAACGTAACCTCACACAGCATTTTTTGGGATCTAGAGCAGTGGGTCTCAACCTGTCTAACTTCAGGACCCACATTTGGCCTTGGTCATTAAGTCACGAACCAAATATTAATTTAATTTCCAAAATGGTATCATTTATTCCACAAAACAATATGTATTTGTAAAAAAATGTCTACACTTGGTGCAATCCTTCAATTAAAAATAAATATTTTTTTGTTGAAACCTGTCCTTTAACCTGAGCACCAGCGTTGGACAAATTTGCATAGATTATTCTATTTGTATAGTTGTATCAAAGACATACATAGGGTAATGTCTAAAGGTGGCACTGCACAAATAGAGCCAAATACTGGTGTTACCAGTGTACAATGCTCTGACATGTTGGGTTGTGCAGTACAGTTCATGCATATTTATTATCACCATGATAATTGTCCTTAGACATAGTTCAGCTACAAATAATAGTTTTTCCCTGAAAACAAAGCAAATTTAGAAAGCACACATTGTTGACTGTAGAAGTAAATAAACAATACAGAAAAAAAGGGAAGCTATGATAATTCTTCGTCATTCCTAATTACTGGACCCGCAAGCATTGCCTAATTAATTCAAGCATTGTTGAGTAGTTTCAGCTGTCGGTTTTTAGCAACGTATTGTATATTCTCATTGTTATGATATCAAATATTGTTTCCCTGGATACAAAGTAAAAAGTCCTGGGAAATACCTAGTAACTGAGATCACTTGTTGAGCTGCTTGTAATATTGCATCAGATTAATAACAATTTTCTTTCGGGCTATTTTTTCCATATTGAGATCTGGATGAAGGTTTGTAAACTGGTATGTTTTCGTTGGCTTTTTGCAAAACATAGCACATGCGGGCTGGCCGCTCTACTCTCCTTCTTCCAGACACTGGGGGGAATTGAGGTCCTTAATCCTGCTGTCCCACCAAACTCTACCTCGGTCCCGTAAAACGGGAAAGAGGTAGAACTCATCAGACATTGGGACAGATGCCCCAAATAGAGACTGTGGAACAGTTGAGGTGTATGGTGTACATTTTTAAAAGTTAACATGCCATGGTATTGGGGGTAAGAGCCTTAGCAAGCTTTTCTCACCCAAGGCAAGAATAGAAAATTGTGCCCCCTCAGCATAATTTTTATAGCATTTATTTAGCAGAAAATGAAAAAGGTACATACACTACAAGATAATTAATAATTATTTAATCAGTACTGTCAGTAAATAGATGGACAGACAATCAGGGTGATACTGTATAGCTTCCATGTGAGCCTTTTATTTTATAGTTATCCAGATTGTTTTTGATTTATTTTACTTTTATTTTATGCAACTCACCTCCTATTAAGGAAGCAAGTTGCGGGAGGGGGTTGGATGTCAAAGTCCCACTTGCTTCCCAATGGAGGGAGTTCAAGATGAGAGATTGAGATGGACTTTGGCGAGGTAGGGTGAGAGGGAGGGCAAATTTCCTTTAGAGAAAAGGGTGAGGAGGTCGACTTTGGAGGTCAAAAATACAGGAAGGTTGCAGTCCAGCAACACCCTCTGTGTGATGGAAGCAATCATCGATCACTTCTGAAGCTCATTTGAACACTGGGCATACTAGGCTTTCACACCTGCCCATGGACAGTTGAAGATGACCTGTCAATCACACCTCCTCATCCAATGCAATGAGTGGTGTTCCAGGATGCCTCCGGATGGAGGCAAGCTTGAAATGCCCAGAAAAGGGGTTGTCTAAGTCTGCAATAGCAAAGACAGATTGTTTCATACATTCGGCTTATCAGAAACCATTGCAAACCTCCCCCAAAGTTGGACTAATGGATGGGGTGAGTTGATCCAGATTGCCTTAACAGTTATGCAGATCAGGATCAACCATTATTTTTTGTATTTATTGATGTGATCACTTTGAAAATCAATCTCACTGATCACATGCAATAAATGACAGCCAATGTTGTTTGAACACTGATCTTGTGTCAGAGAACGAGAGGAGTGACATAAACTGTGTCACTGAAAAAAGACACTTTTTCTGACATTTTTACAAACTGTATTACATTTTATAAAGTAACCAAAGAGCGAAGTCTCAAAACAATGGTCTCAAAAGAAAGTCCTATCTGTCCTTAAAAAAAACAATATATAATATTGGGGGATCCATTTAAGAAGAAGCATGTACTTTCATTTAAACACACCATCACTAAAGGTGTAAAATGGCTAAATTAACCCCCAAAAAAACATTGAAAATACCAAAGAACAGAACGGTCTTTCAAATATGTCAGATCCGGAGCTGTATTGAAACAAAATAGCAATAGAAATCAAGAAGATATAGCTGTCAATATCTGCCCTATTACTTCATGACCTCTGAATTTCATTTTTATCTTATGGATACAATAAAGATTTGAAGAAGACTTCTGGCTGGTGTATCTGTTTTTCTTTGTTCCTTTTGCAGCTCATCTTCTTGGATTTATAAAAATAAATAAATTGCCCTTAATGTGTTAATAAGGTTATCAGTCAGCATTCTGAATGATACATCTGTCTGTCCCCCACTCTATCTATCTGTGAACATCTTGCCCTTTCTTGAAGTTTCAAGTTCGTGGATGCGATACGATATTGTCATTCGGAGTGATAAAAAGACATTACTCCAAGGTCCAGATTGCGAGCGCTGTCAAGGTGCATCTTTACCAAGATGGACGAACGCAAATATGGGTCCATTAAAAAGAGAAACATAATCATATTTCTCACATCTTCCATACCAGCAAACTGTCGATTATTTATATCAGTAATCTATGATGCAAGTATCTAATTTAATTTTTACTGTTTTATTCCGATTACCTGAAAGAGATCGTTTTGGAACACTTATTTTGTTTTATTGATTTCACACTGCTTTGATTTTGATTGTTTTCTTTTGTTTCAAACAATCTTTGGTTTATGTGGTATTATGCTTTGACACTAGAAACAGAAATTCTACATCACAGAAAGATAAGTAGACACCTGAGATAACCTTGGAATGAGAACAAATAAAGAAAGAAAATAAATCTGAAATGTCACTATGGGCAAAATAAATGGACCAAAGAGGTACTTACGACAATCTATCTTTCTGTTTGTCAAGAAACACTGTGACTCTGGAAGCCATCTGGGAAAGGTGTGCTAAACTGTGATTGTATGCTTGTGTATCCTCACTGGTCCACCTCCCAGACTGGTGCCAGGTTTAATTGTATTACCCATTGTGTGAAAGTTAATCCCTTTAAGTGTATTGTTCAGTCTCCAGTGTTATCAAGATGTTACTGTATAAATGTGCTGTCCTGTCCACAATAAACTGTTCTTTTTGCTTGGGACAAACCTTGGTAGCTGAGTCTACTTCTGGGGATCACTATATTTTGGTTGACTTCCAGGGGGTTGGCAAGGAAGCTGACACTCTATTCCTAAGGACTTGGGCTGAGGCGATAATGAATCCCTTACAAAATGAGAAATAACATCTGGGCTGCCTAGCCTTCTCGTTACACTGTTGTATTATGTGCATTTTTGATATTTATTTTATATTTTAAAAAAGCATTGCATTTATAAACTATAGTTTATACCAAAGATAATGACATAATAAGAAGGAGCTGCATCCAAGAGAATGAACGTTATGCAGTGTGTCATATATGATTTAGTGTAGCAATACGCAAAACGCATAAGGTTGGTCTCTTTTCCTATACACTCTGTGTACCTTTGTAGGACTTGCATTCAAATAAAAGCACCTTATTGCTGTATGAGTGTGGCGTGCCCATCATTTGTCTGTCTGATTACCTCTGCTTACTCAGCTGCTTGGAGCACCAGCTAGCCCACAGGGCCGTCTTTAATAGTGATTGGACCCTGGGCAAGCATTTGCTTGGGCCCCCTGGACCCTGCCCCCTCCCCTGCATGCAATCCCGCCATCCATCGCAATGTTACCCCCCCCCCCCCACACACACATATGCCATAATTGTTGTGCCATTCAGATGCCAGTAATATTGTAACTTTCGGATGCCAGTAATATTGTGCCAGTCAGAGCCCAGTAATATTGTGCCAGTCAGAGCCTAGTAATATTGTGCCAGCCAGATGCCCAGTAATATAGTGCCAGCCAGATGCCTGTCATATTATGCCAGTCAGAGCCCAGTAATATAGTGCCAGCCAGATGCCTGTAATATTATGCCAGCCAGATGCCCAGTAATATTGTGCCAGTCAGATGCCCAGTAATATAGTGCCAGCCAGATGCCTTTAATATTGTGCCAGCCAGATGCCCAGTAATATAGTGCCAGCCAGATGCCTGTAATCATAGGCGTGCGCAGCCTATTGCATTAGGGTGTGCACCCTAAAGCACAAACACACACGCCGCACACGTGTGTGTGTATAGATATATAGATAGATATATATCTATCTATATATCTATACACACACACACACATACACAAATGCACTCTGCATACTTACATACAGACCCGCATTCATATAATTATCAATATAAACAAACATTTAAAAACTGTATTAAAACTTTTTTTTTTATTAATTAAGCATTTAGCAATGTAAACAAACATTTCACATTTTTTAACTTAAAAAAACACTTACTTAAAGTTTACCAGCCAGCCGGCCGCCCCAGAACCCCTCCTGGGAAAAAACTATGTGCCTGTGCTCCGCTCTGCACCCTCTCCTCTGGCACTGCGGCTGGGCCTCACCCTTGCGTTGCCGTGACTCCGCCTCTGCGTGACGTCACGGAACGCGTGTACGCGAACGCGTACATTACAGGGGAGGTCAGAGGGAGGAGAAAGTCCGTCCTTCACTATGCGGCGCTTCCGCTCGCATAGTGAAGGATCGGATTAGGAGACAAACTCGGGCGGCAGACGGCAGTGCAGCACGGAGGTGAGAGAGCCTCAATTTTGAGGCTTGATTAGGGCAGGGCTTGACAAATTGATCTGAGTTTTAGGAGCCAGCTAAAAAATCTAGGAGCCAGACAACGGCACATAAACACAAACACACGCAGTCACACACAGACACATAGTCTGTCACATATACATACAGAATAAAGGATCCTTTATTCTGATTTGGAGGACTAGGGTGAAAGTCCTCTCTGTGCACCCTCCACTTCTGAACGCGAAACCTGTTACACCTTGTTTTTCTACATATACATACAAAACACCCCCCCACACACACATCCAGTCACACATATATATACACACACACACATCCAGTCAGTCACATACATACATACATACACACACACCCTATTAGACACATACATACACACAAACACATCCAGTCACACATATATATACACACACACACATCCAGTCAGTCACATACATACATACATACACACACACCCTATTAGACACATACATACACACAAACACATCTAGTCAGACACATATATACACACAAAACGCATCCAGTCAGTCAGACACATATATACACACAAAACGCATCCAGACACATATATACACACACAAAACGCATCCAGTCACATATATACACACATATATACACACAAACACATCCAGTCAGTCCCACACATACATACACACAAACACATCCAGCCAGTCCCACACATACATACACACAAACACATCCAGCCAGTCCCACACATACATACACACAAACACATCCAGCCACACACATATATACACACAAACACATCCAGCCACACACATATATACACACAAACACATCCAGGCACACACATATATACACACAAACACATCCAGGCACACACATATATACACACACAAACACATCCAGTCACAAACATATATACACACACAAACACATCCAGTCACACACATATATACACACACACAAACACATCCAGGCACACACATATACACACACACACACAAACACATCCAGGCACACACATATACACACACACACACAAACACATCCAGGCACACATATATACACACAAACACATCCACGCAGACATACACAAGACAGCAGGGTTTTTTTTGGTTGTCGTTTTTTTTTTTAAAAGAAAAAAAAAAGTTCACCTATCAGTGTCCCCCCTCCCTGCGATTACACCTCAATGCAGAGAGAGGGGGGCGGTATCCGTTGCAGCCCGGTGGCACAGAGCAGCTTCCATGCTATGCTCCCCAGTGATCAGCGCTAGAACGAGGTGCTCGAGGGGGCGGAGCAGGAAGTCTGTGCAGCCGGTGCACTCACTCTGCTCCCTCGCGCACCGCTGCAGGAATAAAGAAAAAAAACCCAATCCCATTGCCGAGGGCACCACGCAGGGCTCACGATACCCGGGCGCCAGGTCTGATTTCCTGGTCGCCATGGCGACCTGGCGCCCGGGGATTGTCGAGCCCTGGATTAGGGTGTGCCCAGGCACACCCGGCACACCCCGTGCGCACGCCTATGCCTGTAATATTATGCCAGCCAGATGCCCAGTATTATTGTGCCAGCCAGAAGCCCAGTAATATAGTGCCAGTCAGATGCCCAGTATTATTGTGCCAGTCAGATGCCCAGTAATATAGTGCCAGTCAGATGCCCAGTATTATTGTGCTAGTCAGATGCCCAGTATTATTGTGCCAGCTAGATGCCCAGTAATATAGTGGCAGTCAGATGCCCAGTATTATAGTGCCAGTCAGATGCCCAGTAATATAGTGCCAGTCAGATGCCCAGTATTATAGTGCCAGTCAGATGCCCAGTAATATAGTGCCAGTCAGATGCCCAGCAATATTGTGCCAGTCAGATACCCAGTAATATAGTGCCAATCAGATGCCCAGTAATATAGTGCCAATCAGATACCCAGTAATATAGTGTCAATCAGATGCCAAGTAATATAGTGCCAGCCAGATGCCAAGTAATATAGTGCCAGTCAGATACCCAGTAATATAGTGCCAATCAGATGCCCAGTAATATAGTGCCAGATACCCAGTAATATAGTGCCAGATACCCAGTAATATAGTGCCAATCAGATGCCCAGTAATATAGTGCCAGCCAGATGCCAAGTAATATAGTGCCAGTCAGATGCCCAGTAATATAGTGCCAGTCAGATGCCCAGTAATATGGTGCCAATCAGATACCCAGTAATATAGTGCCAATCAGATGCCCAGTAATATAGTGCCAGCCAGATACCAGGAATATTGTGCCAGTCAGCCCCCCCCCCCGTACTTACATGAAGCTGCTCCGTGTCCCCAGCCGGATGTCTCCTCCGTGCAGTCTTCCCTCTTGCACGGAGGAGGGAAACAGACACCGGATGTGACGCGACGTCACATCCGGCATCAGTTTTTTTTTTGTTTTTTTTTCCGGCCATCGCATCCATCGGATGCGGCTTGCCGGAAAAAAAGCGTTCACAAGCGCAATGCGCTGTGAACGTGGCAGCAGGGGCTGGGGGCCCACGGGACAGCTGCCTTGGGGCCCCCCAGGAGTAACTGGGCCCAGGGCAGCTGCCCCGTTTGCCCCGCGTTAAAGACGGCCCTGCTAGCCCATCATCCAAGGGAGTAGATGGTGCATCTTCTGGACTACCATATACCTCCCCATTGATGTACTGCACCCACTTCATTTGTCTCATGTTTAATGAGTTCTTTTATTTTTACAAACCAGACATTCTAGAACTTGCGGCAATGTTTTTTTTGGTAGGGCTTTTTCTCATTTTCTGACACTCTAAGCCCTAAACAACCAACACTGGCCCTCGAGCTGCTTCTTACTACAACCACCATGATTGCGGAGCTTGCAACTGAGGACAGTGGCCACCTGTATGCTGAGAGCCTCTTATAAATTTTTTTATTTTTTTTGGTAGGGCTTTTTCTCATTTTCTGACACTCTAAGCCCTAAACAACCAACACTGGCCCTCAAGCTGCTTCTTACTACAACCACCATAATTGCGGAGCTTGCAACTGAGGACAGTGGCCACCTGTATGCTGAGAGCCTCTTATAAACGGCAATACTGGCTGGATTTTCATGGCAGAAACTCCACATAAATACTTAAAGACATCATCTGGATTGGCTACAATAATGGGTCGCAACTCCAGTAAAGGGGGGAGACCATACAAGCCCCAAACTGTTGATATTGAGTTTTTGCTACTCTCGCTACCCAGGCCTCAGCAGACTATGCCGATGGCATCTTACTTAGCTTGTGGTGAGGACTCAGATTCTTCCTCAGAAGAACAGATAAGCACCCCACGGGGCAAACATCAACCAATCCCTAGGCCTGGAAATCAAGATGAAACCCGATCATGATGAGTACCCAAAAGGGTACTTTAAGAAATTGGACCTCCAGGCAATATGGCAAGCCGACATGGTGACAATTAGGTCAGATGTCACTGTTCTATAGAGTAAAGTGGAGGAATGGGAAACGGCATTGAAAGACTCACAGAAGTCTGAACAAAAGGCACCGGTGCTCACGGCCGATTGGCAGAACAAATGTACAACATGCAGAAACAAGTTTCTCTATTAGACTACGAGATGCGTCATGCTAACGTGCGAATTCATGAAATACCGGAGAAGGTAGGGTCCACCGTCCTTCGATCATACATACATAGATTGCTGACGCACTTGGAACCTGGTTTATAACCTGCCAACTCGTAATAGCTGAGTTGTTCAGAGTCAAGAAGATGCAAAGAGCTCCCCACGCAGCACCCAGCGATACGGTACTCCAATTCTGCTCCCATGCAGAGAAATTGCACTTTCTGACTGCTGGGTGGAAACAAGGACAGATCGCTTTTGAGAATGTTACTCTTCTGAGACAATATGCTCTTCAGTTAAAACACTAAACAATTCTATGCTGTTAGTCTACTCTGCAATGCATATTATGCTGTATTATGTTTTGGAATGTGTATTCAGATATTGTACTTCAGCAGCAGCTTGAGGGCTACAGCTGGACATGTAGACTTTAATCTATAGTGGTGGCCTACCTCTTCAAAAGTCAAATGAAAGATGAGGTTTCTTAGTTAGAGCCTTATTCTCTCACCTGTGTGGTCCTATCTCTGCTCCAGGGTTCCGGTTTTGCATGCTGACAAGAACAAGTACCCAGGTGAAACCATAGTAAGGGCTGTAGGAAAACTATAGGAGGTTTTCTGCCACAATCAAAGTAATCTTACTCCAGTGCTATTGCCCACTCGCAACCACCTTGACAGTGGGATCTCACAAGGGTGTGCTGTCTCCTGCCAAATGGTTCCTCTTCGAGCAACATACCTGCTTGTGGCTGTATCAGGTATGACATAATATTGAACAACTGTACATAATTAACATGGTTATTGCTCCTCTAAATAGTAAAAATAAATATAACTTTAAACTCTGCCTGCCCCAACACTTATGTTACTTTCTGTCAGGTGTTTTTCTATAGGTGTGACTGCTGAAGCCCCTACATCCTGAACATTTCATACGGCTTGCGATCATAATGTACAAACATCGTTTAACCCCTTCGTGACCAATGGAGATCCGACATAGCCATGTTGGCTGAGGTCCCCCCGGAAACACCTGGGATCTGGGACAGCAAATCACAGTGCCAGGATGTTAATAGCTCTCAGAGCAGCTATAGTCTCTCCCTGCTCCACAGAGATTGTGGGGCAGGGAGAGACTAAATAGAGTGATGAGAGTATCCCCCTGGTCCCCCCAAGCACATCCAGCCCCCCAAAGATTTTTTTAATTAAAAACACACGTGTTTGTACTAATCTTAACCTTTGGGTTAGAGTTCATCAAAACCCTAATCCTAGAGTTAGAATTAGGGTTTGTACTGACCCTAGGGTTAAGGAGAGTTAATTAAAATGTAAAAAAAAAGGAAAAAAATGAAATAAAATGAATTAAATAAATAAATAATGTAAAAAAAAAATATGTAAAAATCAGACATTATTCCGTAGAGGACCAGTGACATGTTAGGTATATTTTATTTAAAGAAAAAAAGAAAAGACTGCTAGCAGTAGATAGGGGCCCGCAGCAGCTGGATATATGATCCATGTAGCCGCAGCAGGGTAGCAAGGATAGTAACAATCTTTACTTCCAACTATAGACTACATTTCCTATGATGCTAAGGTAGTTTTTGGATGGCTAAGCATGATAGGAATGTAGTCGGCAGGCATTACGTACAAAAATACACATTATAAAGCTGCAATGACCGTATGCTAAATTTGGCCCTGTACCTGCCATATAACCCTAGCAAACCTATACATGTGGGGCAGCGCTATACCGGGGAAGTTGCTGAATATATATTGGTGTGTTGTTTGGTAATAAAAATGAATAACCCCTTTAAATTCATACCTAAAATTCAAATTGTGTCAAAATAAAACACACAAAATGACTACGCCAAAACCTGTCAAAAATTGGTGGTAAAACGACTGAATAAAAAGTGTCAACATACCCCAAGTTGAATACCCAGGGTTTATGACAGATATTGGTGTTACAATGTCACTAACACTAATTTAAAAAAAAAAAAAAGTTTTAAAACAGCTATGTGCTACTTGTATTTATTAACCTATAACATGCAAAAAATATATAAACACTGGGTATTTCTAAAGTCAGGACCAATATTAGAATCTATTTAGCAGGTTTTTTCATTTGCTTTTGGAGCTTAGTAAACGATTTTACAAATAAAAGTCAGGAAAAGTGTTGTTGTTTTTTTTTATAAAAATGTCACCATATTTTATTATTTTTTTCATAATACAATAATCATATGAAACAAATAATGGCATCAAAAGAAATTCCTCCTTGTACTGAAAAAAGAAACAGTATATCATTTGTGTGGGTACAGCAAATGACAAAGAAGAAAATGAAAGCTAAACACAAACACCTCAGAACAGCATCGGTCACTTAACGCTTAACATTCCAAAAACAGTTCAGTCATGAAGGGGTTAATACCTTACCCAGTGCTGAAATACATGAATCTTAAGGCCATCATCCCTTATCTTATAAAAAAAAAAACCTTTCTTTGCTTGTTCAGGCAATTGTACCTTAGGTGTTGCTGCAGCATTCATTCGAGAGTTAAAGTTCAAGGCCATCATCCAAGGAATCTGCTAATTTATAGTCTAAACAAACAATGTTGCATTCACCGCTGTCGAACTCTGTATCACTGTAGTTACGTTCAACTTCACTACCCCAAACAACACATAACACTACTGTGGTTCTTAATATATTATGATTGTACCATTGCCCTATGACTGGTTACATGTGTAAAAGATGCATTCTACACTTAGGTCAAGGATACCTTTATGAAAAGTTCCACAAACCTTCTTGTACAAGACATGAGTACATTCAGTAAGACAAGGCTACAGAGAATAACCATCAAAGAAACATTGAATACGCGGGCAGATAACAACCATTCAATGCATGTAATAAGCCCTGATTTTCCCCTCATGTTTCATTTGATGATTTCCTCGTATAATTTGGAAAGTCAGAAGTAATTATAATACTCAGTGGTTCCCTGGTGGTTACAGCGCATAATTTAAACTGAAAATGGGATATTTTTCTGTACGATGCATTTTTTGGGGGAAGCTGTAAAGTCTCAGCGATGATCTATGTGATCTCTATGTGATTTCCATTTTCTAGAGATATTATTTTAAATAAGTCAACATGCTGGAAGTAGACTTGTATAGGTCACAGAAAGGCATTGGATAATAAGAGTAGAACACTGTGGATCATCAGAGACTGGTAGTAAAAGTATGAGCACCCAGAGGTTCTTGAACCTAGGCCAACAACCATTTGTGTAGAGAGAAAAGGTTGCAGAAGACAATACCAGTAGGTCACATTGAAAGCTACAGCCCATTCCTGGATTCCTATTTCCATAGGTATCTTTTACATCTCTGGTAAAACAGCACTGGGGAAATTAGATGATGAGATACAGTGAAAGTAGTAAGATGTCTTTGTTATCTGTCTATGGACATTAATATAAAAACACTCAGGGATATATATTCAGGAAAGTGAGGATGACAGGGAATTGAGATGAGAATTTCAAATTTAAGGCCATTCAACTGAATGTAAAAATTGTTCCAACTCTACTATTTTTGGCTTTAAGTTTGAAATGGCTGTCTCAATGCCCTGCTGTTCTTTCTTCCATGACCAAAGTCCTGCCTGCAGGAAGGTTATTTTAGCTATCTCCCTGTCCGATTTCTTAAAATATTGAATATTCATTATTTTCCAGTACTAGAATAAAGGGGAGAAATAGAAAGTAAACTGCACTCTTCCTACTTTCTTTATTATCCCCTATTTAAATGCTGTTCAGTTTTTCATGCATCCTAATTATTCTTGGCATTTGTTTTACTCTTCATCTGCTCAATAAAGGCACTTTCTTGTGCTAAATGGGATTTACACCAACCTCCGCCACTGGAAGTGTTAATTGTGGCACAGAGACAATAATTTGAGATCCCACTGCCAAGGAATTGGCGGTTAGCATAAAAACATTTTTTTAAAAAAAAAAGAAGGGTATTTCCCACCTCCTGTGTTTATAGTCTAGCTGGACAATGCAAGTCAGTAGTTGTGCTTTGAATATTGAGATGAGTTGATTTATTCTAGCAGCCCTAAAGATTGCTCCTGCTTGAATTAAATCTGAATAAGGTCATTGTCTTGAAACAAAAAATGAATTTTAAAATCTGATTATTTTATAGAAAATGAATTTGTTTTTTGATTTTATATTGGATCTGTCAGCTCAGAGCCACAGCCACCTCTTTTCTGTCCCCGAGACAAGAATTTGAAATTGCGCCCGGCTCAATATGGTTTCATCTGTATGAAGAAAATGAAAGAATGTCCACAAATAACGAGATTTAGGATTCAATTAATAGATCCTTTCAGTAAATAGCCATACATAATGAGGATTATACTCCCCTCATGCAGTAGCGTCCCGAGGGGGGGGGGGCGGACCGCACCGGGTGACACCTCCAGCACCGCGCTGCTTACCTGCGACCGGATGTGACGTGCAGGAGGGAAGAGAAGACTGCACGGAGGAGGCGTCCGTCCAGAGACAAACAGCAGCAACTACTCTGTAAGTGATGGGGAAGGGGGGGAGGAGGGTGGTTTAAAACGAGCACTGGCATGGCACACTATTACTGGGCACTGACTGGCACAATATTACTGGGCACTGACTGGCACAATATTACTGGGCACTGACTGGCACACTATTACTGGGCACTGACTGGCACAATATTACTGGGCTCTGACTGGCACAATATTACTGGGTTCGGACTGGCACACTATTATTGGGCTCTGACTGGCACAATATTACTGGGCTCTGACTGGAACAATATTACTGGGCTCTGACTGGCACAATATTACTGGGCTCTGACTGGAACAATATTACTGGGCTCTGACTGGCACACTATTACTGGGCTCTAACTGGCACAATATTACTGGCTCTGACTGGCACAATATTCCTGGTATCTGACTGGCACACTATTAATGGGCTCTGACTGGCACACTATTACTGGGCACTGACTGGCACACTATTACTGGGCTCTAACTGGCACAATATTACTGGCTCTGACTGGCACAATATTCCTGGTATCTGACTGGCACACTATTAATGGGCTCTGAGTGGCACACTATTACTGGGCTCTGACTGGAACAATATTACTGGGTTCTGACTGGCACACTATTATTGGGCTCTGACTGGCACAATATTCCTGGGCTCTGACTGGAACAATATTACTGGGCTCTGACTGGCACACTATTACTGGGCTCTGACTGGCACACTATTACTGGGCTCTAACTGGCACAATATTACTGGCTCTGACTGGCACAATATTCCTGGTATCTGACTGGCACACTATTAATGGGCTCTGAGTGGCACAATATTACTGGGCTCTGACTGGCACAATATTACTGGGCTCTGATTGACACAAAATTTATGCTATCTGACTGGCACAATATTCCTGGCCTCTGACTGGCACAATATTACTGGTATCGAAGTGGCACACTATTACTGGGTTCTGACTGGCATACTATTACTGGGCTCTGACTTGCACAATATTCCTGGTATCTGAATGGCACAATATTCCTGGGCTCTGACTGGCACACTATTACTAGGCTCTGACTGGCACACTATTACTGGGCTCTGACTGGCACAATATTACTGGGCTCTGAATGGCACAATATTACTGGGCTCTGACTGGCACACTATTACTAGGCTCTGACTGGCACACTATTACTGGGCTCTGACTGGCACACTATTACTGGGCCCTGAATGGCACAATATTACTGGGCTCTGAATGGCACAATATTACTGGGCTCTGACTGGCACAATATTCCTGGTATCTGACTGGCATAATATTACTGGGCTCTGACTGGCACACTATTACTGGGCTCTGACTGGCACACTATTACTTGGCTTTGAATGACACAATATTCCTAGTATCTGACTGGCACAATATTCTTGGGCTCTGAGTGGCACAATATTTCTGGTATCTGACTGGCACAATATTACTGGTATCTGATTGGCACAATATTACTGGGCTCTGAATGGCACAATATTCCTGGTATCTGACTGACACAATATTACTGGGCTCTAAATGGCACAATATTCCGAGTACCTGACTGGCACAATATTACTGGGCTCTGAGTGGCACACTATTACTGGTATCTGAATGGCACAATATTACTGGTGTCTGACTGGAACTATATTACTGGGCTCTGAGTGACACAATATTCCTGGTATCTATAATTGTACAATTGTCACCTCGTGGGGCTCCTGTGTGTTGCATAATTAATGGCGGTCCCATGTGTGCATAATTATGGGGCGCTTGTGTGTGGCATATTTATCGAGCCCCATGTGTGGCATAATTAAGGGACTCTTTTGTGTGGCATAATTAAGGGACTCTTTTTGTGGCATAATTATGGGGCAACTGTGTGTGTGTGTGTGGCATAATTATGGGGCACCTGCGTGTGTGTGGCATAATTAATTGGGCAGAGGTGAGGCATTAATAGTGGGGGGGCTCTGGTGTGGCATAATTTATGGGGCTCTGGTGTGGCATCATTTATGGGGCTCTGGTGTGGCATCATTTATGGGGCTCCTGTGTGTGGCATAGTTAATAGGCCATCTAACTGGCATTACTAAGGAATCTGTTTGGCATTATATTGGAGGAAATCCAGGGGGGTGACACCAAGAGTTTCCGCACCGGGTGACACCAACCCTAGTGACGCCTCTACCCTCATGGACAGACAATGAGGGTGATTTGTCCATGTGAGGCTGGTATAGTTAGCCAGGGTGGTATAGCATAGCTCCTGTTAGTATATAATTAGCTGGATGTAGATGGTGGTATTGTGAAGTTCTCCTCATCATGTAGTTAACCAGATATTAATGACGGTGAAATATAACGCCTTTCACTATAGAGTTAGTAAGTCACAGAAAACCAACTGACTAACCCCAGGAAGGTATACACCTGAGAGGGAGGCTCGTATTACCTTTCCTATTAATACTTATTTGGCTGATGTTTCCAGCCATCATCATCAACAGATAATTATAACCCTCATGATGCTCAGCCAGACATACTGCACACAAGATGCTGTATTTAAATGTTGCATGCTATCATCACTGTGCTTTCTCTATTTTGTGTGCCCTATGCTTGTTTCACCACAGGATGTACCAGGTACGTCGGCTGTCATTAACTGACATTAACTAGAATGCATATCTGCTCTCTTTTCCCATACATGGGCTAAGCTGGTGCACTTAGCACAATGGCGGTTTAGGCGCACAAAGCAGGTCATTCGTATTTTTTTCAAGAGTTAGCATTCTAGATTAGATTCCATTGACCTAACCATTCATGCTGCATGGACCAACCCAGCTTACATAATGCATAGTTATAGTTGTGAAGAAATGCTCATCTCACTTGCACCTCACTTTTAGTTAATAGCTCCCTCTATAGTTGAATTGAAGAAATGCAACTCATCGACATGGTTTAAAGGTCACACTCTAATAACAGTGATTTTCTCTTTTTTAAAGTTCATGATACAGGGAACATTTACTATTGCTTAGTTTTTATTGCAAACAATTGGTTGTTCATAGTTACACTATTTGAGCTCTCTGTTCCCTGTAACACATCTACCGACAAATTACCTTTGCTACTATCACTTACATCTTGGCCATTTGTAACTTTTGCATGCTGCCTTGCAGAAGGAAATCCGTGTGGATTTGTGTCTGGGGCGTGTCCTATGTGTGTGTTAAGACATGTGGCTTGACGTGCAAATTACCTTCTCTCAATAGAAAATGTGTTATTTGCATATTAACCCTTTCGCACCAATGGAAGTACCAGCCAAGTCACGGGAAATCTGTCAGTACCTGTGGTGAAAGGAGCATAGGCAGTGATGACTGGTCACTGACTATTCCCAGGCAGTGTTGATGCAATAATTTGATATTAAGGCATTCAGCAACACCAAAATGTTGCACTCCCCCCCCCCCACCCCACCCCAGGCTCTACAATGCCTCCCTGGAGTAACGGTGCGCACCATATTGGATGGCATATGGCTCTGCACTGTTGTGGGCATGAGCTTCAGAAGTGATCATTTATCACTTCTGTCAATCTGTTGGTGTTGCTAAAGAAATCGGCAACATTACAGCAAAAAACGGCTGAATTAGCCCTACATATAGGGTTAGGGTTACAGTTAGAATTAGGATTAGAAAGCGGTTAGGGTTGAGTTAGGGTTAGTGCTAGGGTTAGGCTCAATAGGTAACATTAGGAGAAAATGGTTTTTAAAAAGCAATGTGCTACTTACAGTTTTTGCCCTATAAGTTATAAAAACAACAACAAAAATGTAAATATTGCATATTTCTAAACACAGGACCACGGGCGTACCTAGAGCATTTGGTACTTACAGACTCTGTGACTCTGTGTGTATAAGTGTCAGTATGTGCATGTAAGTGTGACTCTGTGTGTGAAGTGTGAGTCTCACAGACTTGCACTTACACACATTTACAGACTCACACACACACATTTACAGAAACACAGAGTGACACATACACAAACACAGACTTACACACACAGACTCACACTTACACAAAGAGTCACTCTTGCACAGACTTTCACTTACCCACAGTCTCCCACTTACAGACATACAGACTCCCACTGAAGCACACACAGACTCACATGTACACACACACACACACACACACACACTTACACAGTCACACACAGACTTACACACAAACACACACACACACACAGTCACACTTACATACACAGACTCCCACTCACACACACAGTCACACTTACACAGAGAGAGACTGACACTTACATGCAAAGACTCACACATACACAGTCCCCCTTACACACTCACAGTCACATTTACAGACACTTACACACAGTCACACACAGACAAACTTACACACAGACACTTACACACACAAATTTTTTTTTTTTAAGTTTTTTTTACCGGTCTGCGGGCTTTAGATGGGCCAGTTCTTCATGCTGTCCCGTGGTCCTAGGTTCCGGCCTTTTGAACCTAGCGAATGGGTGACATTGGCTTGGGTGCCCAGGGTCCAATAAATTGTTTTAGACCCTGGGAACCCCAGCCAGTGGCACCCCTCTAATGAGTGGCACCCAGGGCGGACCTCCCCCGCACCGCACCCCCTTAGTCCGCCCCTGCATATGACAAATATTAGAATCTAATGAGCAGGGTTTTTTTTTTGATTAGCTCTTTTTTGTTATTCTCTACAGACACAAGACACACAATGTTTATCTGAAGGAGTCCATTTAACTTTAAGGGAATCTGGAAAAAAAAAATCACCTTTTTTGCACATTTGACAATGGTATATGGAGATTGGTTTTATATTAAAATTCAATAAAACATTTGTTTTTATTACTTAACCGTTGGTCTCATACCTCACTGCTTATAATGACAACTGCTCAAATGTACCTTTTGGCAATGAAATATTTCCAATTGTATGAAAACCCTCACACATAAAAGGATGTTACTGTAAAAATGTATTTTAAACTATTATACACTACTGTTCAAATGTTTGGCATCACTCAGAAATGTACTTGTTTTCTCATGAAAAGAAACATCAACTAAATTTCAAAATGAATAGGAAATACAGTCAAGACCTTGACAAGGTTGGAAATAATAATTTTTCACTTAGATAATAACTGTGTCCTTCAAACTTTGCTTTTGTCGAAGAATCCTCCATTTGTAGCAATGCAGACCTTCAGCATTCAAGTTATCAGTGTGTTGAGGTAATCTAAAGAGATTTCATTCCATGATTTCTGATGCACCTCCCAGAAGTTGGACTGGCGTGATGACCAATTCTTATGTACCATACGTTCAAGCTTCTCCCTCAACAGCTCAATAGGAATGAGTTCTGGTGATCCGGTGCTGGCCACGCCCTTATCGACAGAATAGCAACTGACTGCTTCTTCCCTAAATAGTTCTTGCATAGTTTGGAGCTGTGCTTTGAGTTGTTGTCCTGTTGTAGGAGGAAATTGCATCCAAACATGCCCCGTACACAGGGTATGGCTTTGGAAATGGAAACCTTTTTCAAATTAAACAATTATATATCTTTTACACAACTACTCAAGTGTGTGTCGGTATGAATCTTAATTGTTGAAAATATATTGCATATCATAATCAATAACTTCCATATTAGCGATTCCAATGATTAAAAATCAGTCGTTTCCAACTACAATAATCATTTACAACATTAACGATGTCTAGACTGTATTTTTGTCCATTAAAAAAAATCAAATGGATCATAATGAGCTTTTCTTTAAAAACCAAGGACATTTCTAATATATGATAGTGTATATATTTAAAAAGAGCAGATAACATCATCCCTGCCTTACACAACACAGTCTACATTTGCCATTTCTAATTTATTCTGGTTGGGATTCTCGGACACCTTATGGTTCTCCTCTGTTGATTCGCTGTCAGGTTCATATTCGGCAGTTAAAGAGGTTTTATTAATTTTAGCAAACGATTGATCAATTTCCATAAAGGTCTTGTTTTTTGTTTCCGGCAAAACGAAATAGAGGTAGAGCGCTGCGGCCAAGCAGATTGCAGCGAAGACCAGGAAACAGTAGTTACCTAAACCTTCCTGTAGAAAAAGAAAAAAAACAGAAAAAAGTTATTCTCAAATTAGTCACTGTTAATATAAAAGTAATATGTCTTATACTTTCATGGTTTGCCAATAGTCCTGGATTTGAAGAGAGAGTCCATTTTTTTTCAGACATACATAGTGTACTTGAGCCAAAAGTGAGCTCCAGACCACCGATGAGCTTCGTCTCGCATTGTCACATAGAGACATCCATGTACAGGCAAGGGTGCAGAATCCCACTTTTTTTCTTACTAAAAGAGCTTTGAGAAATGCTCCCAAAGGAACACCGCTCAAAAGGGATCTGCATTCCTTTTGGAAGTCTCATTGAGCTTTCCATGCTGCCATGTCACATGGCTCTGACTGGGGGTGGGGCATCTGAGAAGCCAATCACACCTCTAGCTGCAGACAAGATATTCATATCCTCCCCAGCTATTTGCTGTGTGTGGCTGAGTTGACGCTCACACACATTAATTGAGGGGAGAACTGTCTTTCTCTACCAACACACAATGATTCTCAATTGAATGAATGCCTCGGAGCCTGCGCTTTTGCGAAGTCTAGGGAGCAATAGTTTTGAACAGAGGACAGTACGGGCAACATTTAAAGGCATTTTAATCAGACACAAGTGGCCTTCTGTCTGTTTAGAACTGGTTTTATGGTTTAGCCCCTATTTAACCCCAGATGGTGCTTCGGTCCATAACGACTAAATTGGCAAACCAGCATTTTTGTGCTCCTGGCCTGGGAGCCAGGGACATGCAGACAGAGACCCAATCAGGCCATCTTTTTGTCTTATAATCATGAGACAGACTTCTTGGGTCAGATCTTCCTTCGTCTGACCCAAGATTCTAAGCTACATGTCTGCCCCTGATAGAGCTACTTTATTTGTATTCTTTCATTAAAGCATTTCCATTGAAAATGCCTACACTTGATGAAATATTTAAATTAAACATTGTTTAATTTACTGATAATTTACTTTAATTAACTGATAATTAGTTTGATAAGCCATTGCTGGGTGAAATTAGCACCTGACACAAACAACGCGACTCTTTTAGAATAAGTGGGGCAACTGGTGTGTTTTACTTGTTGACTCTGAGCTAAAACTGCCATGTGACATTCCATATGACCAGCTTATAACCTTCTTTTATCTTTAAAGAGGGATTAAAAGAATTTTCTATATAGAACGCTTTCCCTAACACTTACCTTTTATACTGGTTTACTGCAACTCACCTATAAATCTTCAGCATGTTCTGCACTCCTCCTTACACTACAGTGCTGACATCTTGTGTCTGTCTCACTATCTGCTTGCTCCCTACATATATTCACATTTGCTTTTTCACTTGACCATCTCGGTGAAGTAGCTGCTTCACAAAATGATTTCTCCCTAGTCTTTATTGTTTTGACATAGTGCCAGTTCTTGCATAATCACTTTGGGGACAATTAGTTTTCTTTATTGACAATAAAACTTGTCCGTCTTGTCTAAGCTTTATACAAAGTAAATTTGTTTAAATCATCATAGAGGTCATTTGCATAGAATTCCAAGACAATAATTAATATGACAGCGCCTGGAGGAGTTTGGAAACTTTTCTCTGCAAAACAAAAATATCAAATACATGTGTAATTGTACATAGGATCATGAATGTTACCAGAAGGTTATGAAAGCACATAAATGCTTACTGCCACAGGCTCAAAGTGTACTCTATCCATGGCAGCAAAATAACAAATAATAACTGTATTCAGATTCTAAATGTTGCAGTAGTTCTACCAGTGACCCCCTTGCCATCATACTTTAAGCATATCTTCTTATTTCATGAATCATATTTCTATTATTCCAAGACTGCAGCCAGAGAACAGAATTTGAGCATATAATGTATGTATATTCAGTAGAGCGTTGTCACCTCATGAGGCCATTTAATGGTCATGTGGAATGGATCCACCTTTTCTTCTAAAAAAATGTTGCCCATGCTAGTGGCCCCCACAGACTTCTCATTGGCCCCGAGCAAATTCTTTACCAACCAGCCAGTACAATATAATATCGGCTTGGTGTCAACTCCATGGATGGAGCAGGGAGATCTGTCCCTATGATATAACACGTCTATCTATCTGTTCCTTGCTGCTCTCCGTTAGAAGTGACTTAGACCTTCCTACCTAAACACTGAACAGATGTGACCCCCATACCCTGTCACATGGGAGCAAAAGGGGAAAACATGCATGGCTCTATGGGCGCAGATATCAATATTCACCCTGGAGAATGTGTCACCAAAAACGCACCACATACAAACATGGAGCAGTATCAAACGGATGTGATGACTGAGAAACAGCAGCTGACAGAGACCATGGACGCATGAAGAGAAGAAGAAAAAACCCAGAATAAAATAATTCCACTACACAGCAGAAACAATTAAATTAGTGTCCATGGTGACTGGGAAAAACTTTAGAACTTTGCACCACAATTGACCTTTAAACACCTCACCCTCAAAATAATGAAGGGTTAAACAGGTTTCCAGTCAGTGTTGTATACAGCTGTAATCTGCTACTACATCCTGTACAAGCAATAAGTTTTGTCAAAATATCCCTGGCAGATTATATTTTAGGAGATAACCCAAAAATGGGTTTATTTCTCAATTGCAAAAATACATCAGCTATAGCTTATTTAAAAGAAAAAAAGTAAAGATGTCAGTGAATTTAATATGTCATTTCATATTACAATCTGAGGTCTCGCACAAAAGGTTATACCCATTTTAGTGGGTCTTGGGAGTAACGCTGTGCTCTAATTAAACTTCTCTGCTGATGGATCAAAGGCCACATATCAATGTTTAAAAAATACTCCAATATTCATAGCCAGCTCCGCCATCCAAGAACATCCAGGGCTCTGCATAAAAAACTAAACGGCTTATTTAATTCAAGAATGAGTATTGCAACTAAACCCCCTCCAACCTATACCTCTCACGCACCAAAGGGCAGAAGGGAGCAAAGATTCAGGTTACATGTTTTAATACTTTATGTGTTATCAATGTTGAGGTTCTGTCAAAGTTTCATTGTCAGATGTTTGCTAAAGGTTCAACTAAATGAATCTGTTTCAGCTCAGTCCCCCACCCATCAAAAAATACAGTTTTTTATATTATGAAAGTGAAAAGAAAATAGGAAATATCAAAAGTGATCTATACATTCGGATAATTCCATAAACAATGTGTATTAAACACGTCTCTCCGCAGGCTCCTTTTTATGACATCACCTGTTACTTGAGTTCATTTTAATGGGAAATGTGAAATGTGCAGATTAATCCACAAGGTGAAGTCACATTGAAATCTATATCTTCTTTTAATGTATGCATTTGTTAGCATAATGTATAGATCATTTTTATCCCTTGTATACTCTTTATATTCCGATTTTCTAAATTATATTCATGCGGTGTAGACCTTTTATGGTTCTCTTACTTGTTCTCCCAGAATCCCCTCTCCCATATCCCCATCTCACTATTTCATACTGAATATAAATACTCAGTGCAGACTGCTTGATAAAAAATGGTTTTGACATGTCGGGACAGCCTTGGATCCTCAGCTCCAATAAAGGTACATTTACACCCACCACATGCTCCTTCTGTGCATGTAATGGACTCCTTCTTCAGACCTGCCGGGCATTCCAAGCCCTAATATAAGAAAGCATACAGTGGAGAGAAAGGCAGGGAGACAGGCTTCTTCGGATTGCTTGATAGGCCAATCCCTTAACCCAATAATAAACTCCAATTCTCCTTGGGAAAGAAATGCACATTTTATCTCCATATATTTTTGCTAGCCCCCCATCGTGCTAGCCCCCCATTGTGCTAGCCCATTAATATCTACACCAACTTTTACTTGTGTGACAGCATAAGGTAAGAAAATATGATATTAGAATTTTTTAACTTTTTTTTTAAAGAAATGAAATGATTGCTTCCACTAACAATGTTCCTAAAGTTTTTATGAGTGATGTACTGCTTACAGGGAACAGTCCGTCTTCCTCCTAACAATTAAATCATATTAATCCTTGCATCCAAAATTCATGAGTGGCAATAAAAATACTTTTGTAAATATCAGTTGAATGCACACTAGGGCAGTTGTAACTGTTAGACTAGAAGTACAATTTAGGGACACAGATAATGCAGAATTTTGGCAGCTGTGTCCAAATGTTGAATGACCTGGCAGCAGCTGTTTGGTTGACTTAATGAAGACAATCTGGGATCGTTAAACACATCTAAAGATATAGGAACGTGTAAAACCATGAGAAGGCATTGGATAACCAATAAAAGACGAGCAGAAGAATAAAAAGCAGTTTAAATATTGGAAACCTAACTGGTTTTACAAACAT
This sequence comes from Pelodytes ibericus, assembly GCA_036172795.1. NCBI lineage: Eukaryota > Metazoa > Chordata > Amphibia > Anura > Pelodytidae > Pelodytes > Pelodytes ibericus. The sequence goes on along the minus strand of CM069863.1, from coordinate 168,044,322 downwards.
TCATCTCGCCAAGGATCCAGACTTCATGGTTATGGTCAGCCGTGTAAGTCTAGTGGAGCCAGTTCTCACCTAGCTGTGCTATATCTCCATAACAAGCGAACGGGAACAGAAAAAATGCATTAAACAGAAGGCTTTATTAATGAACTGAGAAGGGAATTACAAGATTAAGGCCAAGATAGCAGAGTTTCAAGTACAGCTGAATTGGAGAATCTTTCCAACTCGGCTACTTTGGCCTTATGTTTGCAAATACCTTCTCAATTCCCTCTTCTAGGAATAAAGCCCAGAGTCTATTGTATGAAAAATAGTCATCTGCAAAGTAATTCACAGTAGCAGGTCCAAGTAGTTGAAAAAAATAAATACTCCCTTTAATTTATATTGGCACATAAGCATAAACACCAAATCCCCCGGTGGTATAAAGAAAGCCCCTTTACTAGGTACTTACTCACTAGCCTACCTGGACCTGCTACTGTGAATTACTTTGCAGCAGACCATTATTCATATTATTGTGCTGCGGCTGGGAAGCAGAGGACTGCACTTCCATTGAGTTAGCACTGATTGTTAATTAGCTGGTTTGGAGCTATACATTGCCTGTTCTGTTTGGTGGCCCTTGTATAAGGACAAAATATACAGTGAGTTTCCAGACACCTTCAAGCCCCTAGCATGGCAAATAGTGACATTTTCACTTGCGCTTTAACTTTTTTAGAAAAATCTTGGGAGCCTTATATCACAACATCTTCGTATAACTACTATGTCTTTTATTTTTTATTTTACTATACTTAGTACTGCCAGAATAAAACTCCCAGTCATTACATCCTCAAGAAACAATAACATCCCATGCCTTCACTACAATATCTTCCTTAGCCAAACCTTATAATTGACTTTCCACACGAATTACAATATTGGTTAAATACAATAATTGTTGTGTATTTTACTTATTATTAATATTATTAAAATATCTCTCCTGTGCCTGTGGTAGAGAATCCTGAATCACGCCAAGTTCCATCTCTGTCCTGATAAGTGGGACAAAGATAGAGCATGATGGGACAGCAGGACACAGCCAATCTGAACTGTTCCTGGCAAGCCAAGACAGTCGGGACACATGTTTAAAGGCTTCACTGTAAGCGCTACATATCTCAATATGCCACTTCAGCAGCACCCTGTATTCAATATACTGTTTAGGGTTGTGCACCCCCCCCCCCCCCCCCCCCATTCCCTTGTATTTGTATATATTGAAACTGACTGGAAAATGGCAGTGTCAGGAACACAGCACTGCAGGAGAAGAAGAGCAAAAATAAAGCTAGATTTTAATATTAAGACAAAAGCAAAATACCAGTTATTTTACTGGAAAGTAAAAGGTTACAGATCCTCTGCTCTGCTGTCATTAACTTTTTAAAATATTTTTTTATGCTTTGGTATTCAAGGAGTTAAACATGTTTCCCAAGCCTGCAGAAGTCTTAAATAAGCTGCATTTTTCGTTTGCTCCGTCATTTACTGCACGTCTAATATTCACATAGAAGAAACATCAATGCTGAAGCATTTTATTAAATAATATATCCTGCCAATATAACTGCCAACCGACTGTAGAGGCTACTTTTATTGCTAGGCCAAGGTCAGAAAGGACATTTTTGGCTATATATATTGCTACAGAAAGAATGAGGAGAGAGCTTGTGTGCCTAACATTAGTTTATTGATAGCAAACAGATATTGCAGCAATAGTCTGAAAACCAATATGTGAATAGAATACTTGGAATATTCTAATTATTGGATTGCAGGCTTCCCTACCAAGCTCACATTAAGTTTTGTGGAACAAATATTATGACCGGTATTTTAGATCTATGTTACATTAAAGGGTCATTGTGTGCCAAAGTCAAATTGAAATGATGTCTCTGAACTGGGGATCGATTTGGGGCTTATTGGGACCCGAATGTTGCCTCTGAATACGGTCATCATTCGAAAATCATAGCTGATTCCACACCATTATCTGCCGAAACTGAATGAAGTCTAAATATGCCCAAAATGTACAGAACTAAAGCGGCACAGTCTATGTATAAAAAAAAAAAAAATTGTCGGGAGTAATAAAAAAAAGCTGCAATCGCCATTAAAAACAAACCAAAACTGCGAATGCCCATTTTTATAAAACTCTTGCAGTGCTGGAGTTTTTATAAATGACCCCCCATCATGTTTCCTTTAGAACTTTAAGTTTATAAAAGAGATTAAAAAATATACATTAATAATGATATATAATAATTTACATGTAGGAGTTCCCTGAAATAAAATTATTCTTTCAAGGGTTCACAAGAGTAAAAAGCTTGAGAAACCTAAAGTCTCTTTAGCTGGAATAGGGCAAACATATAATTTGGGTGCAATCTTTGGTGTATTACCTCTTAACTCACTTAGACTATACCACTCGCTCTTCACTAGGAGAGGATTTTCAGTCTTTGTATTTTAAGACGCCAGTATTATTTATGTATTGCTATTTGCAGCACTGTAGCTTAGACATCATATTTAAGCCTTTCACCTCCCAGTGCTGTCAGCCTGGCATGATGTCTGTCATCAGACAGTGACAGCACCTTGATCTTTCTCTATGTTACATAGTAAGAAGGGGTTATAGCTTCTATTCATTTCCCCTTGCTATCCCTGTCACATACTAAGTCTGTGCTTCAATTTTTCATTATTATTTTTATTGACATGCCAGTAGTTCTTAACCAAGATTTAGGAAAGTGTCGTTATAACAGATGTTTCTCTGATTTTTAGTAAATGTGCTTTTTAACCAGTGACTTATAGCACATCTTGCCTAAACGGTCACCTGTGCATTATCTTTTGCACTTGTAATGTGAGTACCTTACCCAGGGCACATATGTCATTTTGAAAGTGTGGTATTCTATAGTTTAAATATCATTTGTATCTCCATAATTAATACAGGTTACATTATCTTAGTTCATTGACAAAATGTTGTCAACCCCCTATCTCCTGCATACTAATAATGAATGAGGGGAGGGGGTAGACACAGGGGAGGAGGGAGAGAGAACAGGGGAGGTGGGAGAGAGAACAGAGATGGGGTGAAAGGGGATAGAACAGGGAAGGGGAAGAGAGAACAGAGATGGGGTGGAAGGGGAGAGAACAGGGGAGGGGGGAGAAAACAGAAATGGGGGAGAACAGGGGCAGAGGGGGAGAGAACAGAGATGGGGTAGGATGGGGGAGAGAACAGAGATAGTGGTAGGATGGGGAGAGAACAGAGATGGTGGTAGGATGGGGAGAGAACAGAGATGGGAGGAGGGGGAGAGAACAGAGAAGGGGAAAGAACATGGGAGAGGGGAGATAACAGGGAAGGGGGGAGAAAACAGAAATGGGGGAGAACAGGGGCAGAGAACAGAGATGGGGTAGGATGGGGGAGAGAACAGAGATAGTGGTAGGATGGGGAGAGAACAGAGATGGTGGTAGGATGGGGAGAGAACAGAGATGGGAGGAGGGGGAGAGAACAGAGATGGGAGGAGGGGGAGAGAACAGAGATGGGAGGAGGGGGAGAGAACAGCTATGGGAGGAGGGGGTGAGAACAGATATGGGGGAGAGGGAGAGAACAGAAGAGGGTGGGAGAACAGATGATAGGGGGAGGAGAACAGATATGGGGGAGAGGGAAAGAGATTTGGGGAAAGGGAGCATATCATTTTCGTCTGTGTAGCAGAAAATCCTTCCACCGACACTGCTTGGACTCTACATGAGGGGAAGGGGTACACATATACTATACATGAGGGGAGTGTGTACACATACACTATGCATGGGGGACGGAGTACACATACACTATACATGAGGGTAAGGGGTACACATACACTATACATGAGGGGAGTGAGTACACATACATTATACATGAAGGGAGGGAGTACACATACATTATACATGAAGGGAGGGAGTACACATACATTATATATGAAGGTAGGGAGTACACATACATTATACATGAAGAGAGGGAGTACACATCCATTATACAGGAAGAGAGGGAGTACACATACATTATACATGAAGAGAGGGAGTACACTTATATTATACATGAAGAGAGGGAGTACACATACACTCTACATGAGGGGAGTGAGTACACATACATTATACATGAAGGGAGGGAGTACACACATTATACATGAAGAGAGGGAGTACACATACATTATACATGAAGAGAGGGAGTACACATATATTATACATGAAGAAAGGGAGTGCACATACATTATACATGAAGGGAGGGAGTACACATATATTATACATGAAGAGAGGGAGTACACATACACTCTACATGAGGGGAGTGAGTACACATACATTATACATGAAGGGAGGGAGTACACATACATTATACATGAAGAGAGGGAGTACACATACATTATACATGAAGAGAGGGAGTACACATATATTATACATGAAGAGAGGGAGTACACATACATTATACATGAAGAGAGGGAGTACACATATATTATACATGAAGAGAGGGAGTACACATATATTATACATGAAGAGAGTGAGTACACATACACTCTACATGAGGGGAGTGAGTACACATACATCATACATGAAGGGAGGGAGTACACATACATTATACATGAAGGGAGGGAGTACACATACATTATACATGAAGGGAGGGAGTACACATACACTATTCAGACAAAAGTATTTCACCACCAGGGACTTTTATGACACAGCATTCTAAATACTGTGACCGAAAGCAAGGAATTGCTATGTACCTGTCCACATTCTTTAAGGTTCCTACTTGGTGTAATGCAGAAGATTAGTTTCAGGGAAAAATTATTATTATGAACCTTTTGGGGGCCAAAAGTGTATGTTCGGGCCCTGGCGTGGGCACTTGGAGAGCGTGGTGGACCAGTATAAAATAAGTTATTTTCTCACAATACAAAGAAATTAATACATAGTTGGTTCTCCTCTGCTGGAATAACAGCTTCCACTCTTCTGTGAAGGCTTTCCAAAAGATCATGGAGGACGAGACCAGATCAGGGTCTTCACGGACCCTGTGGGTCCCTGCCTCCTCACTGCCCACCACATGTCTTCTAGACACTGCACAGTGAACCAAAAGATGTGCATTAAGACAAATACAGTGATAAAATGTTTACCTGTATCAAAGGAAATAGAAGACCAACTGCGAAGTTGCAGATCCAGTTGACGGTTCCAGCTATCATAAATGCCGACGGGCGCTGGGATTGTTGGAAAAACTCACCAACCAAGACAAAAGGAATCCCACCTTGAAAGAAAAGAACATCATTCTATTCAATATATGTCAAATGTTCTACATTTTCACATTTGCTATGAATCATCAAACAACATGGCAAAATGCAGGGGACCTCTACATCAATGTAGATGTTTTACACACACCACATATATAGCTTAAAGGGGTTGAACTTGTCCCAATATAATCTACTACACCAAGCCTGCTATTTAGTTCTCTTTACAACTCTTCACACAGTTTCCCCTCTCCATGGAGCTCAATACAACAACTCTGAGGATTAAGCCGACTCTGTGCATGCGGGAATGTGCATGCAGCTGACCGCATGTCATCAATTGACCTATTCGTATGAATGGGGACTCTATTTCGGTTTATAGAAAGCCCATAGCATTACATACAATGTAATCGCCGAACCCCGAACTCCAACCCGAACATACAGTGAAATATCAGTGTTCGGGTCCGGGGTCCAAAAACCATAATTTTCCGTATGAACCCGAAACAGTGTGGTTCGGGTTTGCTCAACACTAGTTAGGTTTTATCCTGGTGAAGTGTGGGTGAGATCTGATGATTTTTACTTATAAGGTTTAGTTGTTATTGTTGTTTAGCAGTTATTGTTGTTGTTCTAGTTATTTAGATTGTGTGTTATTATTTGTATGTTGCTGTTGTTTTGTTTCTGAATAAATGTTTGTTAAAGTTTTATGTGTATTTGTACATAATTCATACACCACACAACGTTTTAGGCAAAATAGATAAAAGGCAAATAGTCTATATAATAAAAAGCGGAAGACGTGAGACTTTAGAGTGTTAGCTCTGATGATATTAACAACAAATACCAATTTACAAAACATTACAAAGGATATAATATACACCAATCTAAAGTGATCATTTACCAACCAGGATGAAACTTTACATGCTTCTCTAGCACGGACAACATAACATTCATTCGAAATGTATAAATTTAACTGAAATGATGGACAGCATGGCAACAAAATTGAAATTAATGGGGATAGAGGGAGCGTATTTGTGCAAGCGTTTCGACTTACGTCCCCCAACCTGATTAAACGCTTGAACAGTCATTAAAGTAATGGAATCTTTCCATCTGATGTATCTGACATGATAATGAAGTCAAGTAACTGTAGTCAATTTAACATTTGTGCTGGAATTGTCAAGAACAGTTTCAAGAGCCATTTCTATTATATTAACATTAAAAACAGGCTGGAAGAATGGCATGTCCTTGAATATACATTTTAATGGTCAGAATCTATTACATTACTCATCTTTAGTATATCGCTCAGCATTCTAAAGAAAATACTTTGAAGAGAACATATCTTTTTACCAAAGTTGGGTACATGAAACAGATTAAAACATCCCATTTGCTATGTCTAATGAGTTAATTCTCTAAAATCCTGAGTTAGAACAAGCTGACTTATGTGGTAATTATGTTTGATCTTTGAAGCCTCCTGTCAAATTTGAGCAGTTTCTATTCTAATTAAATCGTTCTCTATAGATTTTTTTTAGTCATCCCTAATAGGGGAAATATACATAATTCTGTGTGATACGTAACACGGTATTTCCTGTTCTGCTTGTTATAATGAGCAACTCATTTATAAAGGCCATTTTTGGACATTCGTATAACTGTACTTCCCATAATGCAATGGCAGCAGTGCAAGAGAGTCTGGGAGCAAGGTCAGAAATGAGCTATCGTGTCTGAGCTGTGTCATCACAGCTCATCTATACATAAAACCTGTCACATAAACAGAAATCACAACACAGGAAACTGATTTACCCCAGTTGTCTAAGGATTCATTAGAGAAACAATCCAGGCGTACAGATGTACACTTGGAATTTCAGGTTACAGGCTAGTGGGTGGACTTTTACATATTTATCCAACATACAAAACAAATTGAAAGCTTGCCCCAAGATATTTTGCATTCTTATATTTTCTGGGTTGAATTGTCTATTTAAGAAGTTGGAATTTTTTTTTTTATAACCATTTACTTCACTGTGCATATATCTATACTGCATTTTAGTACTAATATTTATTTCCAGTTGATATAGTATGTTCCTTTTCATTATTTTTTAATAACCTCCTTCGTTTTAATATTAATGGAATCCCTATTCACCTTTGTGAATCTCTTCCAAACGTTTACATTTAGATCTTTTCATTTTAAGGTTATTTTGAAGAGCATTTTTTTTTTTTACTGTTCTTACGCAAATGTTTTCCTTGGTGGTGACTCACGGTAGCTGTTTACAGAGTAAATAATCCTGCTTAAGAGATCATTTGCAGGTTCACAAGCAGGAGAAGGATGGTAATTGTTGGCCTGGGGATAATTTAGTAGCCCATCTAATATCATTAGAGATGGACACACATACACATGCAGAGCAGATTTGCCCACGATAATGTACAGCCAAGATAATTGAATGGAATTTTTTTTTTTACAGAATGGGACATTTAAAAGTGAAAAGTACAGCTCATTGTGTGAGATTAGAGAGCAAACCAGTGCTCTTGACCCACCATGCCAGCCCTCCCCTGTTCACAAGGCACTACGCCTCTCCTGAGCAATTGTGCAGTGCTTGTAGAACAAAAAAAAGTCACTTTTAGTGCTCTTTTCACTGCCACCCATTGTAAAGGCACACTGCCTCTCTGGAGCGATTGAAAAGCGGGTGGCATTTTTTGTTGTTGTATTGCACAATGCTTCCACGCGGAGGCATTGTGGCAATCCCAAAAAATAATCACTTTCAGTGCTTGTTTCACCGCAGGATGTGTCAGGCGCGTCCTCTGTCGTTAAGGGAGTTTCTCTCAGGATGTGCCTGGCACGTCCTTTGTCACGAAAGGGTTAAATAAAAAGGATGTGAATCATGAAATCATGAAATGCTACAGCACAGCGAAGAGCTCTACCATGTTTATTTCCCAGATGTCCAAGTGACTTCTGTCTCACCCTGCGGCTTGACTGACTACAAAAGAAGCTTTAAGGATTAAACGAGCAAAAGGCCACAGTGCAGAAGAGTTATCGACTGGACTTCAATGTCTTAGACTATCTGTAAGGAAAGTTTACAAGCGGCACATAGCGCAGCAGATGTGTACGTGTTTTTCTTACAAATCAATTTCGTAACCATTTAAGTACCAGAGTAGTTTGACACATTTGGAACGACCCAATTTCAAAGTCTTTGCTATGTGTTTGTTTAAGGTAATCACATCTTTAAATTGGCAGTAAACGTTTTTTTATTGTTTGCCTCCTTAAAGGAAGCCTTTTTAATTAACCCTGTTTATTTAAAAGCTGTGAAGCCTCTTTTTTTTTTAATTAACATTTTTATTGAGTTCACATGAGAAATGTAGACATCGTCAAATAGCACATAAATCATCCACAAAACAATATATAGTAAAAAAAAAAAAAAAAAGTATATTGACTAACATACAAAGTAACTCACATTTTGATCTATTTTGGGACTCTTTGGGATTAGAACTGACTAGGGAGTTATCTATGTAACTGTAACATACGGTATATACAAATTTCTGCAGGCAATCTTTAAGATATAAAAAGAATATGGGTGATAACCATGTATTCAGAAAAAGCATTACGCATGGCGATGAATAAAACCCATAAGCAGTAGCGTCCCGAGGGGGGGTGCCGCCAAATGAGGAGCAGAGCCCTCAATAACCCAAAAAGAGAAAACAGGGTGGGGGATGCTGCCCGGGGGGGCGGGGGGGGGGGGTAGAGAGTGTGAGAAAGACACATTTAAAAAATCAAATATAAAGAAACACTCAAAGTGGCCTCATCTGACACTAGGGATCCCGCTGCAAGTCCCTGCAGCGGGATCCTCAGTACAGCTCATCGCGGGGAGTCACAACGAGCTGTAACATGCAGGAAGGTCTATGCCGTCCATCAGACTTTCACTGTGTCAGAGTGGAGCCACTCAAAGTGGCCTCACCTCACAGTGGGGACCCCGCTGCAAGTCCTTGCAGTGGGGACCACGCTGCAAAATTTAAAACAACAAAGGTCGACTCAATATAGACTGATCTGGCAAGTTAGACGAATTTCAGAAATCTTTGAAACCTGGCTACTCTCTATCCCTGAATTATGGATTGGCTGTTTGGGCCTTTGGGAAACCAATACATTGAAAGCATTTGGATTGGGACAATTTCACTATAAAAAAAACCATACAATTTGAGCTACCCAATATGTGATGATCACCCCAGAACATGCTCCAAATTAGGGAAATAGAAGTAACAATTCTCCAGATTTTTGTTCTACAGTTGAATGGAAAACTGTAAAAGAATTAAAGTAAAAATGTTTTAAACACTAAAATATGTATATACAATTATATTATTTTAATGGTACATATTATAATAGTATATTTACATTAATGTACGCATTCAATTTTTTAACTAAAAATACTTTTATCCTTTTTTTATGTCTTTTAATTGTCTTTTTGTATCATGTTACTTTTGCATTTATGTTTGTAATGATTTTTATTTTATTACACTTTGGTCCATTTCCAGAGGATTTCGGCTATTTTAGCTATAGCCAAAGTCCTTTCATTCACTTCCATGGTAGGAATTTCGCTATATTCGTAATTTTCAATGTCGTCCAGAAAATGGTCCCAAAATAAGCCAAAATCTTCCTCGACCGAGGCTACCACTTCGCAACGGGGCATTTCAGGTTATTACGATGTCAAGAGAAATCATTGTGGAATCGGCTCTGATTTCTAAACTGCAAATGTGTTCAGAGGCACAGTGAAGCTACCCGAGAAGTTCCAAATGTGAGTACCGATGTGCCACCGATGGGATCGGAATAGGTCCGTAATTCGGAGGCACCATTTCAGAGGGAAAAATAGGGTAAATTCTGGTGCGGGGTGGGGGTTAAAAAGTCCTGAGTGCAAAGTGGGCTCTGCGTCGACCCTACAATGCCCATTCTGTTTTAAAAAAATGTTTTTTTTATATGCTCAAAAAGTACATTCCATTTGATCCGCATTCTAACACCACTTGATATTTCATTTGTGTTTCTATGATGATGGCAGAAGTGAAAAAATAAACATAGTAGCTTTTTAATATTTAATGCACCCATGGTTTAGTTAGAATAACAAAGTAATACATCTGGATAGAAATGCAGCAACTTTAATACAAAAAAATTAAACGCTGCGCAGAACAACTGCAACTATATAAAATATGTATATATTTTCCTTCAGTTCTCCGGGATATGAGGAGACTGCAACTTTTAAATTAGGTGGGACACAAAGGGGTACAACGTTTTGAGTACAAGAGTTCATCTTGGCATAAATCAATTGACACTTAATTCTGCTCATTATAAACTTCATCCTGCACTCTCAGAAATACATTATACTGTCTTCCTTATTTGCAAGCACTATAAACAACGCTAGTGCAGATAACTCTGACAGACAGGTGCCAATCAGCATGCAAGGAGAGTGGTAATTTATTTTGCACATACTTTGCCCTCTGGTGCACCAGAGAATCAGGACACCAAAGGTTGTGATAGCCACTGCAGGACAGGAAACACAAAATTAGGACTGTGACGCTTAAAAGAGGGTTATAGGACGGTTCTTCACCGCTACCTCTCATGCGAGGACCAGTCCATCGCACGAGAGGTCATCACGGGACAGTTCAAAGTGGGATTGTGTACAAGGTCAGTATTATTAGGGGTTAAGTGTTAGTATTAGGGTTCGGGGGGGTTACTGTTAGTATTAGAGTTTGGGGGGTTAATATTCTTATTGGGATATTAGGGTTGGGGGGGGCTAGTGTTGGTAAATTCAGCAAATTATGTTGTGATTTAAGATATGGTAAAATCAAGGTGTCCTGAGAGACAGGATACTGGGCACACAGCCGCTGATACTGAGAGACAGGATACTGGGCACACAGCCGCTGATACTGAGAGACAGGATACTGGGCACACAGCCGCTGACACTGAGAGACAGGATACTGGGCACACAGCCGCTGAGACTGAGAGACAGGATACTGGGCACTCAGCCGCTGATACTGAGAGACAGGATACTGGGCACACAGCCGCTGACACTGAGAGACAGGATACTGGGCACTCAGCCGCTGATACTGAGAGACACGATACTGGGCACACAGCTGCCGATACTGAGAGACAGGATACTGGGCACACATCTGCTGGTACTGAGAGACAGGATACTGGGCACACAGCCGGTGATACTGAGAGACAGGATACTGGGCACACAGCCACTGGTACTGAGAGACAGGATACTGGGCACACATCCACTGGTACTGAGAGACAGGATACTGGGCACACAGCCGCTAATACTGAGAGACAGGATACTAGGCACACAGCCGCTGATACTGGGAGACAGGATACTGTGCACACAGCCGCTGATACTGGGAGACAGGATACTGTGCACACAGCCACTGGTACTGAGAGACAGGATACTTGACACACAGCCACTGGTACTTAGAGACAGGATACAGGCACATTTTTAAGAGGTGGGTAAAAAGGCTGTGTAATAATAATAAATGTGTTTACAGAGAGTATTCCAACTGTGGAAAGTAGGGCAAGGGTCAGCCTGACCTACCAGGATACTGAGAACTTTGCTGGTATAATGAGCGGGTATAATGGTGTAATGCTATGGGACTGATATCATGGTGTAATGCTATGGGAATGATATGGTGTAATGCTATGGGACTGATATCATGGTGTAATGCTATGGGACTGATATCATGGTGTAATGCTATAGGACTGATATCATGGTGTAATGCTATGGGACTGATATCATGGTGTAATGCTATGGGACGGATATCATGGTGTAATGCTATGGGACGGATATCATGGTGTAAAGCTATGGGACTGATATCATGGTGTAAGGCTATGGGACTGATATCATGATGTAATGCTATGGGACTGATATCATGGTGTAATGCTATGGGACTGATATAGTGTAATGCTATGGGACTGATATCATGGTGTAATGCTATGGGGCTGGTATAATGGTGCAATGCTATGGGATGGATATAATGGTGCAATGCTATAGGACTGATATGATGGTGTAATGCTTTGGGGCTGGTATAACAGTGTAATGCTATGGGACTGATAACGGTGTAATGCTATGGGGCTGGTATAATGGTGTAATGCTATGGGGCTGGTATAATGGTGTAATGCTATGGGGCTGGTATAATGGTGTAACGCTATGGGACTGATATAATGGTGTAATGCTATGGGACTGAAATAATGGTGTAATGTTATGGGGCTGGTATAATGGTGTAATACTGTGGGACTGATATCATGGTGTAAGGCTATGGGACTGATATCATGATGTAATGCTATGGGACTGATATCATGATGTAATGCTATGGGACTGATATCATGGTGTAATGCTATGGGACTGATATCATGGTGTAATGCTGTGGGGCTGATATCATGGTGTAATGCTATGGGGCTGATATCATGATGTAATGCTATGGGACTGATATAATGGTGTTATGCTATGGGACTGATATCATGGAGTAATGCTATGGGGCTGGTATAATGGTGTAATGCTATGGGGCTGTAATAATGGTGCAATGCTATGGGACGGATTTAATGGTGCAATGCTAGGAGACTGATATCAAGGTGTAATGCTATGGGGCTGGTATGATGGTGTAATGCTATGGGACTGATATGATGGTGTAATGCTATGGGACTGATATGATGGTGTAATGCTATGGGGCTGGTATAATGGTGTAATGCTATGGGACTGATATCATGGTGTAATCCTATGGGACTGATATCATATTGTAATGCTATGGGACTGATATCATGGTGTAATGCTGTGGGACTGATGTCATGGTGTAATGCTATGGGGCTGATGTCATGATGCAATGCTATGGGACTGATATAATGGTGTGATGCTATGGGGCTGGTATAATGGTGTAAAGCTATGGGACTGATATAATGGTGCTATAGGGCTGATATATAATTGTTTCCTGGAATGGCTTTTAGTCTCAGTCTGGCCCTGTGTAGGGATAGTCTAACAGAGCAATGGAGATTATTATTATGCTATACAATGTTTAATACAGTACACAGCCACAGGCATGATTAAAAACTAAATGTAAGGTTGTATTCACCTGTATCTTATAAATAGCAGATAAAAAATGGCCAGGGCCAAAGATCATGTTTTGTATCCAATTATCATACATCCCTTTATCTAATAAAATACATTTTTCAATTTCTTTGTATATGACAGAAATCCTAATTATAATATGTTGTATAATGATCATCCCACTCAAGGCTCCCACACATTTCAAGCCTTGATGTTTGTTAATGCTATTATTTAACCTTTGTTACCCTATGTTTTACTTATCTCCCACTTGTAAATGTCATTAACAATTATAGTAATTAATTCATGTACCTTACCTTTTCATTAATGGGAATCTTTTCTTTTTAACAAGGGATTACCAACATAGATTGGCATCTTAAATTGAAATGCTGGATTCTGCTTTAAATGTGCTCAAATGAACATATACATTTTAGTATATTAAAATTACTAGTTTAACACAGCTGGGTAATGCAAAAGATCAGAGGCATTATATTAATGGATTCTGCAAATCCTATATAAGAATAAATAATATTCACTATTATAATAATACTTCACTGAGCCGATCGAGCTAGTCAGTTGTGTCAGTCAAGTATTGGAACGAGAATGAGAATGTGATTGTGAATGTATAGGAAGCATATGAATGTGAATGAACATGTGAATACATATGGGAATGCTAATGTGAATGGTTAGGAATAGTGAAAGTGAACAAAAGCAGCCCAAAATAGGAAGGAAAAGTCTACGCAGCATGCATTTCTATGTGAAATCATTAATCCCTGTATAATTACAGCACCTATGAAAACATACCTCCCAACTTTATTGCCCGGTAATTTGGGATACTGGAAGGTACGGCTTCAGAGGTCATGGATCACCACTACTGCACTCAAACTTACAACGCTACTCAGGGCCGTCTTTAACGCGGGGCAAACGGGGCAGCTGCCCCGGACCCACTTACTCCTGGGGGGCCCAAGGCAGCTGCCAGGTGGTCCCGCTGCCCCTCCGTATGCACCTGCATTATGCGATCAGCACTGATCGCATAGTACAGGTGCGCCCAGCGTTCTCTGCTCTCCCTGGCTCCCTCAGCGGGGAGACGCAGGCAGCATGTGCTCAGTGTGTGTTCAACACACTGAGCTCTCAATCCATGCTGCTCGCGCTCCCCGCGAGAAGTGTTGGTTCAGAGCATCGGAAATACGATGCTCTGCGTCACTACTACGCGCGGGGAGTGCGAGCAGCATGGATTGAGAGCTCAGTGTGTTTAACACACACTGAGCACATGCTGCCTGCGTCTCCCCGCTGAGGGAGCCGGGGAGAGCAGAGAACGCTATGGTGAGGGGGGATAGAGAGAGGGGGAGGGGGGATAGAGAGAGGGGGAGGGGGGATAGAGAGGGGGGGATAGAGAGAACGGAGGGGGGGGAGATAGAGAGAACACTAGGGAGGGGAGGGGGGATAGAAAGAACACTAGGGAGGGGAGGGGGGATAGAGAGAACACTAGGGAGGGGAAGGGGGGATAGAGAGAACACTAGGGAGGGGAGGGGGGATAGAGAGAACACTAGGGAGGGGAGGGGGGATAGAGAGAACACTAGGGAGGGGAGGGGGGATAGAGAGAACACTGGGGAGGGGAGGGGGGATAAAGAGAACACTGGGGGGGATAGAGAGTACACAGGGAAGGGGGGATAGAGAGAACAATGGGGGACAGAGAGAACACAGGGGAGAGAAGGCGGGACGGGGAGAGAACACAGGGGGGACAGGTGGGAACACTGAAGGGAGAGAAGAGAATACAGACGGTGGAGAGGAGAGACATACATGGGGAAGAGTAAAGAGAGTGAACTGGGAAGGCAGAGCTGAGACAGACAGACAGACATGGGAAGCAATGGGAGAGAGACAGACATGGGGAAAAAGAGGATACAAAGACAGACATTGGAAGGAGGACGAGAGAGAGGCGGACATGGGAAGGGAGAGGAGAGAGACATGCAGACATGGGAAGGAAGAGACAGACGGAATGTGCCCCCCCCCCCAGATCAGACTCTGGATCCGCCCGTGGGTGCACAGGGTGCACCGCGCCCAGGCGCAGGTATCCAGAGGCGCTGCTTTAAGGAGTTCACTCCCTAACAGCGCCTCACCTCGAGGTGCGGACCGCAGGCGAGAGCTAACCGCACCAAGGGGTGAGCACAGCACGACGGGGGCAAGCTCTGCCCCATCACGCTGTGTAACTTCGGAGAGTGTTCTGCCTCTGCAGGGATGAGAGGCAGAACACTGAAACGTTCTCCTCCCTGCAAGTAAAGGTAAATGTGCAGGGAGGGGAACAAGCAGCCTATTTTTTTAGTAAAGAAATAAAATAAATTTAAGCGTGTGACTGTGTGTAAGGCTGGCTAAGAGTGTGATGTTTTCTGAAAAAGAAATCCGGGCTCCACCGGGGCAAAAAATAATGGCTAAGAGTGTGTCTGTAAGTGTGGACATGCATTTATGTGTGTAAGTGTGACTATGTGTAAGGGTGTATGTATATGTGAAAGGGTGACTGTGTGTTTAAGAGTGTGTGTATTTCTGTGTAAGTGTGACTGTGTGTAAGGGTGTGTATAACAGTGTGTGGATGTGTGTGTATGTAAGTGTGACTGTGTGTATAAGTGTAAGTGTGACTGTTAGTGTCACACAAGCATATATATTTTTCCGGTAAAAATAAATAAAATGTAAGTGTGTGACTGTGTGAAAGGCTGTCTAAGAGAGTGTATGTAAGTGTATCTATAAGTGTGACTGTGTGTAAGGGTGTCTGTGTATGTCTAAGAGTGTTTGTGTATTTTTGTGTAAGTGTGACTGTGTGTAAGGGTGTGTATAACTGTGTGTATGTAAGGGTGACTGTGTGTGTAATGGTGTCTGTGTAAGTATATGTGCAAGTGTGTCACGTGAGGGGGGAAATATCCACCCCCTCACAGAGCATGTTAGAGTGCCGGATGTCCGTAACATACCGGTGCTCAGAACACATGGAGCCACGCACAGAAGAAACAGCCCCTTCCCTGCAAATGTAAGGTAAGGGAGCAGGGAGGGGGACAAACGAGTGTGTGTTTAAGTTTGACTGTGTGTGTAAGTGTGTCTGACTGTGTAAGATTGTCTGTGTGTGTAAGTGTGTCTATCTGACTGTGTAAGTCTGTGTGTGTAAGTGTGTCTATCTGACTGTGTAAGGTTGTCTGTGTGTTAGTTTATCTGTGTGTTAGTGTGTCTGACTGTATGTAAGTGTGTCTATCTGACTGTAAGGTTTTCTGTGTAAGTCATATATATATATATATATATATATATATATATATATATATATATATATATATATATATATATATATATACACACACACACACAAAGCAAGTGTGTGTGTTTATTTTTTTTGTAGGGAGGTATTAGGGTGGATTGTGCGATTGCATGCAGGGAATGAGGGGCCCCAAACAAATGTTTGCCCAGGGTCCAGTCAATTTTAAAGACGGCCCTGACGCTACTGAACATGCAAAGTAGTTATCTCCTGTGTCCCAGACACTAGAGAGGAAAATCAGAAATGTGGCATTGTGGACCCGAATCAGTACAGTCCCCCTTAAAAGGACAGTCTAGACCCCCAACTCATTTTGGTGCAAGATGAAGATTACTGCTTTTATAGTGCACAGGTTTTTTATCCAAGGTGATTTGATGCAGGCATTCTGCATAAATCATATTTTTAATATGTGGTTTAAGCCCTCCTCAGTGATTACTCTGCATGTTTACTACAGGTGCAGCAGCACTGATCATATAGACAGTGAGGATATAATGTTTTGTTTCATTTCATCACTTCCTGTGCTCTTCCAATTGAATACAATGTGTGGACTGTGATAGACTTGCTCTTGTACACAGTAGAATTTCTAAACAGTGTAACACACTGTCTGATGACATCACTGGAGATACAGGAAATTCTTCTAATTTTAATGAAATTATTCTCAGTGGTCCCTGTAGCAAAAAAAAGAAATTATTTTACACAGGTAGTGTGGGCAATCCTGGCTTCTTGCAAACTGCTGTAATTTCATAATTTCATCTAGTTGTAAGTATTTATATTTTAAGCAATGCAAAATATAAAACATGCATTTTACAGTACTTTGTAAGCACATTAATATGCATTAATATTTGGAAGATGCATTTTGAGAACTAGACAGTCCCTTTAATGTGGACTTAGTTGGGGACATGTAAATATATAATACTTTATTACATAGCACATACTCAAATCATTTCACACACTATTTTGTCTTCAGATGCAGAGCTATTAACATAAAAAACAGCTACACTTTAGGGTGACTAAAGTATGCAATACAGTAGTAAGAGACTCATTATTCTAATATAATTGCTAATATTCTACCATTATTCTAATATAATTGCTTTGCTCTTTCCATTTGTAGGTTATTATGTAGTTCCCTCATTAATTCGGAAACATTAATCACTTACAATATTTCATAATGAAACAACACTGAATTACTATTAAAAAAAACAGCTTAAATTGGGAGAAACTAAACTGTACAATAAATGTTCATGTCTGAAAGATTGTGTAGTGCTTAAATCAAATGGACAATATGGAATAGAGACCCTTCCTGACCCAAATCAAGGAGGCAGATTTGTTTTCTATTATCAGCAGAGGTCACAATAGAGGATGACGATTGGTACTGGTCTAAATAGATCTGGTAGCAAAGAGTAGCTCAACTGTGTGAAATGTAGAAGTTTTGCTTCTATGGTGCAATAAATGTAGCTAGCTGTTTGTTGTAGTATGAGCACACACTATGCTTAGCTTACATGCAATCAACTATTGCAAACCATGCACTTAATTATTGTCATAGATATCAAAAGACATCACTGCAAATATCACCAAATATACAGATTATATGATATGAGACAATTTAGTTTGTAGAAACATAGAATGTGTCGGCAGATAAGAACCATTCGGTCCATCTAGTCTGCCCAGTGTTCTAAATACTTTTATTAGTCCCCAGTTCCCTATCTTATATCTAGGATAGCCTTGTGCTGTAACCAGTGTAGTAGCCCTTCTCTGAACTCTCACCAAAGTATCAATATCCTTCTGGAGATATGGTCTCCAGTACTGCGTACAATACTCCAAGTGAGGTCTCACCAGTGCTCTGTACAATGGCATGAGCTCTTCCCTCTTTCTACTGCTAATACCTCTCCTTATGCAACCAAGAATTCTGCTAATACCTCTCCCTATACAACCAAGCATTCTGCTAATACCTCTCCCTATACAACCAAGCATTCTGCTAATACCTCTCCCTATGCAACCAAGCATTCTGCTAATACCTCTCCCTATGCAACCAAGCATTCTGCTAATACCTCTCCCTATGCAACCAAGCATTCTGCGAATACTTCTCCCTATGCCATAGGTGTCCAACAGCCTGAGAGGTGCGGCCTGCTTGACACCCGGTGCTCCAACACAGTCAGAGCCTACTCTGACCCTGTTGGAGCACCGGGTGTCAGTGGCATCCAGGTGCTCATATGGCGAATATGACCTCCACAGATGAAACAATCTTCCTACCTGCAGATACAAGGTAAACAAGCAGAGAGGGGAAACAAAATAAAGTGTTGTTGTTTGGGGGTTTAAAAAAAAAAAGAAGAAGCAATGCCTGTATGTCGAAGTGGGATTCAGTGTGTGTATGTGTGTGGAAGTCTGACTCAGTGAGTGTGTGTGTGGAAGTGTGACTCGGGGTGTGTGTGTGTGTGTGTATAAGTGTGTCTGTGTGTAAGTGTTACTGTGTATTTGTGTGTGTGTGACAGTGTATACACGTGTGAATGTGTGTGCATTTAAAATGAGTTTTTTTTTTAAATTTCTGATGTTTTATTGCTTTGGGAATTTGTGAAACACTCACACACTGCACATTACTGTGATATATATAGATATATATATATATATATCCACACATGTATGTATGTATGTGTGTATGTGTATATATCTATAAATACATTATCTTTCAATGAAACATGAATGCGGCCCACGAACAAACGTATTTACCATGAAGTGTCTCGCTGCAGAACAAACTTGGACACCCCTGCCCTACGCAACCAAGCATTCTGCTAGCATCTCCTGCTGCTCTAGGAAATCCGCCACTGCATAAATCAATGTCCCAATTTAAACATGAATAGAAGACATACATTGTAGTTTTTGGTGGGATACTAATGAGGAGCTGCTGTAGTTTTATCCTCCATCTAGATCTGCTCGCTAGGGATTAGAGAAGACAAGACTATAGTGAGCACTAGCTGTGCACACTTTAATGGTAACAGGCAACATCTGCACAGCGCTGGGCAGTATTGTTTATTATTAATGATGTTCCTTGATTTTAACTACTATTCTGTGAGTGTTACCATTAAACCTGTGCGCAGCAGGCACTTTTTATATGTAGCTATAGGAGAAGCACAAAGGTGAGCAGTATAGATGGCCATCAGAAACTGATTCTAATCTTTAAGCTTTTGCAACTGAACAGGTGGTTTTGGGACCTAGGAGGGGTCTTACTATGCTACAAAACAGACTTACTATGCTACAAAAGAGAAAAACATTTTGTATTTTGACTCTCAATACATTGGTCCCCAGAGACCTTAATGATAATTTCAATCTGGTTCATTTGTCGGAATCCATAATGCAATACATAAATTCAGTGTGCAACTATACAACATATTATCTTAACATTATTTTTTACGTTTCTATGTATCTGAAGTTATTTTAAAAGCACCTAGCTTAGATGAAAAAAATCTTGGAGATTTAGCCACAATTTATGTTCCTGTATATACCCCAATTATATCTTACATACATTATATTTTTTCCCTTGGCAATTGCAAATATGAACATGTATAAAGTGTGCAATATATCTGCTTTGAGTGGGACAGCTCATCCCTCTTCTCAACTCTGTAACAATTAAGGATGCCTATGAATTACGTAGTAGTTTAGGTTGAAAAAAAGACTTCTGTCCATCAAGTTCAACCCTTTTCCTATTCCATGTTTACCGCTGTTGATACAAAAGAAGGCAAATAAAAACCCCTTCAGCAATTCTGCTTTCAGTGGGGAAAAAAAATTCTTCTTGACTCCAAATGACCATAAGCGAAGCAAAGCTACACAATAGAGAGAGCCGGGGGTAACCCGAAATAATGAAGTTTAAACAAAAAGAACATTAAAAGAAAAATTTTTATTTCAAATATATAATAAGAGGTGAAAAATCACCGTAATAACTAGCAAAGTGGGGGGACAGTGAAAGGGTAAACCGGCGAGAGGTTATACCAAATATATACCCAAATAGATTCTAATAAAAACAAAGGATATATTAAATCATATATCACAAGGAAACCAAAAACACACACATACAGAAAGAAAAAATATATTAATGATAGAGCCCTATATTCTAACCTGTCTATACACAAAATCCAGCCTGGGGGATATATATATATATAATTCCAAAATAGTCCCACATAAGGTAGAGAATGAAAAGAGAAACAATAGTAGGGGTGGAGTATAATGGAAGTCCCTAATCTCAAAATCAAGTAATTCCTATCTAGTGATAATACGCTAAAATAGCGAGGATAGCAGGAGATGAGAGAAAGACCAACACAGGCTGCAAGCTGGCGACAGGTGAGTAATCAGAGAGGATATAGAAAGGGCTAGATGTCAGCAAACAAAATAACAAAACGAAAAAGGAGAAGCCCGCTTCTCCAAATGACAATTAGATTTCTTCTTGGAGAAGCACTAAATAAATATGAATACCTATACTAACATGCATAGCCCTCTATGCTCCGGCTCATTAAAAAAGTATCCAGGCCGCTTATAAAGGCATGTAATGTATTTGCTAGAACCACTTCTTCAGCCAGTGAACTCCAAATCTTAATTGTCCTTACTGTAAAAAAAAACTTCCGCTGTCGTAGACTAAATCTCCTTTCTTCAAGTATTAGAAAGGGATCTTGTGTCCTTTTTACTGTTAATTAACAGGTCTTTAGAATGTCCTTTATATGGTCCCTGTTCAATATGAAATACTGAATATATTCCCTTAGTAACCCTTCAAACAGTTTCCCCACCAAAAATGTCAAGCTTACAGGTCTGTAATTGCCCGGCTGGGATTTTGATCCCTTTTTAAATATTGGCACCATATCGGTTTTACGCCAATCTGTGGGCACTATGCCTGAAATAAAAGAATCACTGAAAGCCAGGACCTGGCTTTGCTCTTTAGGGTCCCGTGGGTGAATACCATCTGGCCCCGGGACGGATGATACATTGTTTGCTGAATCAGTATATTTGTGAACAGTGTCAAGTTCTGTGTCTTACTTTTGTTCTGTTTCAAACTGTAGGTTTGTGACATCTAGACAAAAAGTGTTGGGAGGGAGGGACCGGGGGAGTTGGGGACGACGAGAGACTAGATGGAAGATTGCCCTTGGGAACACAGGACGGATGAGTAGCTAAATTCTCATAGTACGCTTTAATGTATAATATTTGCTGTGCCGCGTCTCTGATTGCTGTAATGTAAAATGTAATTGTTTTATGTATGAACTGAAACCTACTTGTTTGATAAAGAGAAAATTAATAACAAATTATATAAATTTAAAAAAAAAGTGTTTCAATTATTTTTTTGCCTCAAATGTTTGCATTCTCCACTTTATTGAGAGTAATTATTATATACAGTGTTAATATAGGTAAGAAACGTTAAGTTGAACAATACGATGTATACATATATTGTTTAATATATAAATGGTGGTCTCTGTGACTGGGATTACCAACTAGTAGAGGAGAATGATCACTAAATGGATAATTAAAAAGACACTTTATGCTGATGTTTCTATATTTGTCTAATCTCCTGCAGCCATAATTGAGGAACTCTATGTCTTCAGTGTATATGCCAGCTATACAGAGTTGATGCTAGGTTGCTATGGTTACCACGAGTGTACGCCGCTCTGGTTTCTGTTGTTTGTCCATATGAGAATTTCTTTCATTTTAGATGAGACTGATACTGTTGCATCTTATTTAAAGGGACACTCACCAGAAAATGAAAAGGTTTTATTTTGGATTGTTGATGTCAGATATGTCTTTTGAATTTGTTATGCGAGTTTATTTAATAAAATATTTTACTAAATAAGTGTGACGGTGCGCCTTCATTTTGTGAAGTATAGTGTTTTTCGGTGCCACCCCACGGTGACTTTACAGCACTAGTATCTCACTAGTTTATATGTCAGAATTCTGACCATAGACTTACATTGAATGGGAGGTTAAACTATGACACCCCAAGGAGGACAGTGTTATGATCCCGTTTGATCAAGCCAATCTCCTTGCTCTTCCAGAAAGATGTGTTGGAAAGCAAGTAAAAAAATGAAAATAAAGGTTTACACACAGGGCCGGTGCAAGGATTTTTGCCACCCCAGACGAACCCTCATTTTGCCGCCCCCCCGGCTCTGCCCCTCCCCTCACCCCTCCTACTTATAACAGCCAGACAACAACACATCAATTTTGCAATCATAAACACAATCTCACACATAAGCACAGAGACAGTCTCACACACACAGTCACATATACACAAGCAAGGTCTGCCCTCTCCTTCCATCGGAGTGTGTGGTATATTTTTTTACTGGGGAGCAGCGGCCAGTACTGCCTGCATTCCTGATGCACACTAATCATTCAGAGCATCATATTTCCAATGCGCTTTAAAAAGTGGGACAGTTTTAGAGCTCAGCGGGACAGCGGGATTTGTTCTCAAAAACAGGACTGTCCTGCACAAGGCAAATAGCAAACTGGGGCCAATTTGTCTGGTAGGATCTAGGTAAATGCCTACATCATACATTGAATAAGAAGGCTATTTGCTTAAATGGGGTATATTGAACTAAAGAATAATATGAGCCACCAGCCTTGTAATAACATTTGGTGATGCACACTTATTATTATTATTATTATTATTATTGCCCAGGTATACCCTGGCGAGGTCTGCCTCCCTCCCTCAGTGTCACATTGTGACTGGGAAATGTCATGTTTACATTTATATGCAATTAACTCAAACCTAGAATATAACAAACAGTGGCACATGTCTTCTAAATGTGTTTGTTTTAAATGCACAGGTAATCTAGTTACATCTTATGTAAGTAGTAGTGTCCGTTTAAGCAGTTTTTGGGATTGCATTTTATGCTAGAAGACTATCTGAGTTGTCCTCCAGCTTTATATGTACCACTAATCCCGTTTCTATTTTTTGATATTGCGGCAACTCTCCCATTATTCCAACACAGTCTGCGTTTATTCTTATTCTTATAAGCGATGTCTCCTGTCTTTTTTTATAATTTGGTGATAATTGTAGTGACATATGTAGGCCAAAAATTTTGTTGTGGTTATTTGGATTTACAATTATATCTAAGCTTAGCTTAGTGTGCAGCAAGCAGATTCCTACATCTGTAGCACATTACACAAATCATATATCTATATTCCTTGTTATTCTATAGCTGATTGTCTGTGGTTGTGAATAAAAGTGATTATTGCTATATAGTATTTTTAGCAGAAGAGTACAACTCAGGGATAGGAATGATAAGTAACCATTTTTTAAATTGGCAGCTGCAAACTGCAGAAATGGTGGTCTTGCCCTGTGCTCAATATGTATCGATATATTCCTCGACAGTGATTCGAGGCAACTAGTTTTTTGGGCATATTTCTGCTGTATTTGATTTATTCAGATATCAGTGTGGTCTACCTTGGCAATAATCTTTCTTTTGTCAGTCTTATTACAAGACCGGTGGCTCAAATTATTCTTTAGTTCTATATACCCCATTTAAGCAAATCGCCTTCTTAATCAATGTATAATGTATAACCCAGATCCCACCGTAGAAGGAATGCCCAGTTTGCTAATTGCCTTGCGCAATACAGTCCTGTTTTTGAAAGGAAATCCCGCTGAGCTCTAACTCTGTCCCACTTTTTGAGTGCAAGAGCACAAACTCACAGTAAAAATGGTAGTCTCCAGTGTCAGGGACACTAGACACTGGCTACTGCCCAAGCTCTGCCACTCCCCCTGTCTTCTAACTTGCCAGGGGCAAGAGTTGGGAGGTATGCCAACACTATCTATAAACAACACTTAAAAAAGTGCCTGGTTTAAAGGACAATTAAAGCAAAAAAGTAATTGAAAGATTACATTAAGTGTAGATGGATGATATAGATTTTTTTATGTAATAATATAAAGTACCTTATTGAACCCTTTTTGCTTCATATATCTATTGTAGGGGCCGGACATGTTGTTTAGAATCATAGATCAGAATCTGACGCAAGGTAGACTACGCCAGGACTGATGGTTTTTTAACAACATGGCTGCTCCCTATTAGAGCTATTTCAGGCAAAGGGGGCTCAATAGGATACTTGATTTATATTCTTACATGAATACATTTCTATGTAGACCAAATATGCACTTGCAATTACACATGCTATCTTTCAATTAAACAGAAGTTCATTTTTAGCTGCCACTGAATAAAATGTAAGCACTGCAGAGCTCTGACCTTCTCTTCTTAAAGAACCCAGACGATTGATGGGTCTGAAACACAGGAATGTTATGTAATGGATAATGCGGTGATTTCTCAGTCGGAGAAATAACACAACCACGGTGGCTTCAGACAAGTGACACAAGGAAAGTGCTTAAACCGGCATGGTTGAACTCATCATTAAAGGAAATATTCAAGATTCTCATTGCATGGTGCCTACTTTGATGTCTTTCTGCAACAATATTTTCTTTCATACCTCCTAGCAATTTTCTCTTTTATATAGTATCCTCAGAAATATATATATATATATATATATATATATATATTTTTTACATCATACACTCTCATCTGGCTTAAAGCCACATCAATTTACAGATTCTGCTTTGAACTTCTATTTTTGCCTTCATTAATAAATTCATCTTATAGAAGCCATAGGGATAAGAAATGGTGTCACTTTCTGGACTGAAAGGGTTAAAGCCAATAAACCACTCAGGCCTGAATCTTATGGTAATGGATTATTAACACTTGAATTAGCCTCTGGGTTTTCAACAACTCTGCATTCGATCTA
Source organism: Pelodytes ibericus (assembly GCA_036172795.1). NCBI lineage: Eukaryota > Metazoa > Chordata > Amphibia > Anura > Pelodytidae > Pelodytes > Pelodytes ibericus. The sequence goes on along the minus strand of CM069863.1, from coordinate 168,019,018 downwards.
CAAAGGGCTATCAAATTGTTCCTGAAATTACATAACCAACTATAACCTATTTTTACAAACCCCATATAGAAGGCAGAATTTCCACACTTGAAAGCAAATGATTAACCTCACTACAAATTAAGTAAAAACAAGTTGGAATTTTTTTTTCGTGGTTGAAGGGAGGTAGGTTATGGCCCAAAAAATATAGTTGTTTTGCTGAGCCGTTTTTGTACTGTAAGGTTCTTGCTTTTAGCCCAGTCATGTTTATTGATTTCTGCACTAATTTTATTGTAGGTTTGTAGACATGTGCATTCGTTTTCGGACGAATGCATTTTCGTCCGAAAATAGCATTTTCGTCCATTCGTCCGAAAAACGAAGAACGAAAATGCTAAGCTAACAAAAGCCGAATGAACGAATGGTTAATAAACGAAAATCATTCGTTCATTCGTCCATTCGTAGTACTATTGCATTCTATAAGCCGAAATAGAGTCGGTTTATAGAATACAATAGCATTTAACTATACGGAGACAGAGTCTACATTCATAAAATTATGAATGGAGACTTTGTCTCCGTATAGTTAAAAGCCGACAGCCTATAATAATAAATATAAAAATAATATTATTAATAAAATGCAACCATATAATCAAGGCACTTTGTTGATAGGTGGCGACTTAAATTGCATATTAGATGTTCAAATGGACAAAAAAGTTCCTAGAGGAGCTAGTATAAGTCCCTCCATTTATAGGGGGGCTCGGCATTTCCAGGAGATCATCGCAAGAAATGATCTGTATGACGTGTGGCGATCTCTGCATCCTGAAGAAAAGGACTATACCTTTTTTTCTAAACCCCATCTCTCTTACTCCAGGCTGGATTATTTTTTGATAAGACCACAGGCACTAATATTTTGTAATAAAATAGACATAAAAGATATTCCATGGTCGGACCACTCGGCAGTTGTTTTGGAACTTATGATAACTAATAAAAACGAGCAGCGACCAAATTGGAGACTAAATGAAAGAATTCTAGCTGACAAGAGAAATATGGCTTTTCTCTCTTCAATGTTTAAGTGCTATTTCAAAGAAAATATTACTAAGGAAATTTCGAATTCAACAGTTTGGTGTGCATTTAAAAGTGTGGCCAGAGGCTATCTAATAAAATTAGGATCCGAGATTAAAAAGAGACAAGGGGCCCCAATTAATCAACTATATTTGGACCTATACAAACTAAAGCTTGACAATAAACTATCTCCATCAAAATCCCAGGCACTAGCAATAGATCAAGTTACAAAGGAAATAAATGAACTCCTTCTTAAAAAGGTAAATTTTGCCCTCATGAAATTAAACCAGAAATGGTACCATAGGGGCAATAAGGCAGATAAAATGTTATCTAATAGGCTGAAAAATAGGAAAGCTAAAGCCAGAGTTATAAATATAAAAATGGATGGGCGAAGCAATACAAGCCCAAAAGATATTGGTGCAGCCTTTAATAAATTTTACTCTCAGCTTTATGGCCTCTCAGAGTCCCCTTTGGAATCAGACATAGGTCAATATCTAAGGGGGGTGGATCTGCCCGCTTTGTCTGCCGATCAGCAAGCTAAACTAAATTTACCCTTCAATCTTGAAGAAATCTCGCAGGTGATTGATCATTTAAAGCCCAACAGGGCGCCTGGTCCTGATGGATACTCTAATTTGTTTTACAAAAAATTTAAGATGGATCTGATTCAACATCTTACAGATACCTTCAACGAAATCAGGGACAGAGGCAAAATGCCGTTGGAACTATTGCAGGCAACAATATCCCCTATATTAAAATTATCAAAAGATCCAACGGATCCAGCCAATTATAGGCCCATTTCATTGATTAACACCGATATAAAAATATACTCTGCAATAATATCCAATCGGCTTAAGGCTGTTATTCCATCTCTTATCCATCAGGATCAGGTGGGCTTCGTTGCCGGACGTTCAATTGCTGGTTGCACGAGAAGGTTGGTTGATCTCCTGGGGTATGCGGAGGCCGTTCGGACTCCCCAGCTGGTCCTGTCATTGGACGCCGAGAAGGCTTTTGACAGGGTCAGCTGGGGATTCCTGAACGGGACCCTAGAAAAATTTGGTTTTAAGGGCCCAATAAAGTCGGCAATTATGGCTCTATACGACGGTCCAACCGCCAGAACTGTGGGTCCTGGCATCTCCGCAGATTGGTTCTCACTCTATAATGGCACTCGGCAGGGTTGTCCCCTTGCCCCAATATTATACATCTTGACCTTGGAATCATTAGCAGCTAAAATTAGAAACAATCCCCAGATAAAGGGTATTACAGTGGGGCAACGTAGCTTTAAGATCAGTCTCTACGCCGACGATATTGTTCTCACATTATCGGATTCCAAAAATTCTCTAGAGGCTCTGATATCGGAGATTACAGCATATAGTAAGGTTTCAAACTATAAATTAAATATGGGGAAATCTCACATAATGCCCATTAATCTCGATAATACTATAATAAAACAGCTTTCAAAAGAATACCCTTTTGCATGGTCTCAAGAGGGTTTTGAATATCTAGGTATATCTATCACCCCAAAAATGGAAAATGTAGAGACCAAAAATTTCGACACTTTATATAAATACTCTCAGGGGAAATTATTAAAAGACTGGAAGGCAATAGGTGGTTAGGACGAATAAATATTATAAGATCCTACCTATTGCCAAAGTGGTCCTACTTATTTAGAATGGTCCCACTCAAGATTCCAATCTGCAAATTAAGAGCATTACAAAAGCTTTTCCTAGATTACATCTGGGCTCAAAAGAAACCTTGAATAGCTAAGTCACATATGATGAAGCAATCTAGTAAAGGAGGTTTAGCTGTTCCAAATGTAATCAGATATTATCAGGCTTCACGTCTGTTCCATATGCGGAGATGGCAGGACCCTACGGTTATAACGGAGCCATGGTATGATATTGAGTTATCTGCCATGGATCTGGATGATATGGCCCAAGTCCTATGGATTGGTAAAAATGCTACTAAAAAAATAATTGAAAAAACTACCTGTAAACATCTCGGAGACTTATTAAATGACTGGCTTCTTTTTAAAAAGATGAATAACATATCAGATAAAATACCACCTTATTGTTCAATGGAAATAATAGAACTTAATATTGAGAATTTAAAACTAGACAATTGGAAAAAAAATCATCATCCCTGCACGATTGAAGCCATGCTGGAGAACTATCGGCTTAAGCCCTTTCCACAGATACAGCATGAGTTGAACTTGCCATCAAAAGAAATATTTAACTACTTAAGATTGAAAAACTACTTAAAGTCACAAATGATTCGAGATGAAGGGGACGTTAGGTCATCCAGATTGCTCGTCTTCTTTGACCCAAGGTTAAAGTGTATAAAAATATCCCGATGCCTAGAGGTACTGGGTCTTCAAGACAAAGACTGTAAACCAAAACCCTGGTTGAACTGGGAAAGGGACATGGGAGAGGAGATTCCTAGAGAGACTTGGGCTAAATCAATTAGCGAAGTAAAAAAAGTCAACCACTGTTTAAATACTTTAGAAATGCACTACAAGATCCTATATCGCTGGCATCTGGTTCCAAAAATTCTGAAAAAAATGGACCCACAAAATTCAAGCTTGTGTTGGAGATGTAAACAAGAGGAGGGAACGTCTAAACACATATGGTGGGAATGTAAGGTCATAGACCCTTTGTGGCGGGAAGTTTTCTCAAATATCTCTGACATAATGGAGTGCAAAGTTGTTCCTGATATGTCTACCGCAATACTACACTTTAACATACTACACTTTCCCCACAGAAAGAGATATCTAATTATTCAGATTCTACTAGCTACAAAGACAGTTCTAGCCAGACTCTGGAGACAGGATAGGAAACCAATGTGGCTTCAAGTAGAAACACAGGTTGAGTTCCAATATAAGATGGAAAGGGGTATCTCTTTTCAAAACGATAACAATACTAAATTTGAGGGAAAGTGGGCCCCATGGTCCAGGTGGATGAAAGATCATAAAAGGTAAGGGAGAACTAGGGAAAAGGCGTATGTTAAACCCTGGACACAATTACAATTATGGATATAACTATAGATATAATATTAAACATAACATTAAAATAATAAAATAAAATTAATTCAATTCAGATACGAACTACCTTGGATCGGAGGTGAAAGTGGTGTACAGCATCCAGCCCCCTCCATCCCACCCGGAAATCCCCCTATTTGAATATAGCCAAATATATCCTAAACGTTCCCAATTGTCCACCGTTTTCTCTTAAATGTATAACCCACGTTGTCTTATCTGTTTTTTTCTTTTATGTCATAAACCATGTTAAGATGTTTACGTATTAAGAGGCGATTGGTATCGGTACTGAAAATATATTGTTTTAATATACTATGTAGACATCTGTGTATGTCCGGTGTAATCAAATTTTGTCTCTACGTGAAAATAAAAAAGGAATAAATAAAAATTAAAATTAAAATTAAAAAAAAGCCGACAGCCTATAAACCGAACGATCGGTTTATAGACTTTCGGCTTATGGAATACATGTATTCCTATTGCTATTCTATAAACCGAACGTTCGGTTTATAGGCTGTCGGCATTTTACTACACGGAGACAAAGTCTCCATTCATAAAATTATGAATGGAGACTTTGTCTCCGTATAGTTAAAAGCCGACAGCTTATAAACCGAACGTTCGGTTTATAGGCTGTCGGCTTTTAACTATACGGAGACAGAGTCTCCATTCATAAAATTATGAATGGAGACTTTGTCTCCGTATAGTTCAAAGCCGACAGCCTATAAACCGAACGTTCGGTTTATAGACTTTCGGCTTATGGAATACATGTATTTCTATTGCTATTCTATAAACCGAACGTTCGGTTTATAGAATAGCCATAGGATTACATGTATTACATAAGCCAAAAGTCTATAAACCGAACATTCGGTTTATAGGCTTTCGGCATTTTACTACACGTAGACAAAGTCTCCATTCATAATTTTATGAATGGAGACTCTGTCTCTGTATAGTTAAATGCCGACAGCCTATAAACCGAACGTTCGGTTTATAGACTTTTGGCTTATGTAATACATGTAATCCTATGGCTATTCTATAAACCGAAAGTCGTTCGGTTTATAGAATAGCCATAGGATTACATGTATTCCATAAGCCGAAAGTCTATAAACCGAAAGTCGTTCGGTTTATAGACTTTCGGCTTATAGAAAACATGTAGTACTATTGCCTTTCTATGAACCGAACGAGAGCCCCATTCATAAGAATTTCTTATGAATGGGGCTCTCGTTCGGTTTATAGAAAGCCAATAGTATTACATTGTATTTCTATAAAACGAACAAATTAAAATTAACGAAACGAAAATAATGAACGAATTTCGGCTGAAACGAATGCAGTAATGAACGAAATTTGTTTTAGACGAAATAAATAACATTTTCGTCCAAATGGACGAAAACGAAACGCAAATTTTAGTTTTGCACATGTCTATAGGTTTGTATGTTTATTGAAAAACTATTTTGTATATTGTTATGGATTTTATTATTTTGTAATAAAAGCTTTTTTCGTTTGTTGCATTGGTTTTCCTTGTCTGTTGTGCTTAATGTTGTACATGATTGGACTATGCCAACATCATACCTCCCAATGTCCCCCCCCCCCCCCCCCGGAGATTTGGGACATCAGGGGTGCAGCTTGGGAGGTCAAGTATCAGCACGGTGTGTCGCTTGCTTTGCTGGAGCCTTAATTAGCTGAGCTGGAGTCAAGTTGGAGAAATTTCCCAAATCAACTACTAATGCCTACATTTTGCACTTCACTTGACATCTCACTTTTAGTGACTAGACCCCTTATCCTTTATTATATAAAGGAGAGCCATAAAGGAACTGGGCACTCCTAGTTTGGAATGGAGTGATATATGTCTGTCTTATAAAGTTGTTTCTGTATTTTCAGTAGGATGGATACAAAATGAAGCCACCAATTAGTACACAAATATTGTGCAACTACAGTTCCAGTGACGCTCGTCCTCCCATTGGAAGGTGATGCAGCACGGCAGTGGAATTTTCCTCCAGTGGTCCTGTTTTACATGGGACAGTGCCAATCTTCGTTCTCCTGTACTCGTACTTTACTTTACTCCTGGACGTTGTAAAATGAATGCATGCGCAGTAGCATTGTTAGAGTGATAGAGCTACTGTGCATACGGTGTAGAGCTGACACTTGACACTCCCAAGCTCCACCACCTGGTGTCCTGCAGTTAAAAAATTTTAGGTGCCAGACAGCAGCACATAAATCCCACACACATATACACACAGTCACATACACACAAGCCAACCATTTTGTTTTGTTTATTTTTAGAGAAAAAGTATATTTCTTAATGTCTCTCTCTCTCTTCCCACTGTCCCCCACTCCACTTTGTCTCTCTCTGCCCCTCACTGTCTGTGTCTCTCAGTCCCCCCCCCCTCCACTGTCTCTCTCTCGCCCCTTTCCACTGTGTCTCTCTCCCCCTCCACAGTCTCTCTCTATTCCCCCTCCACTATCTCCACTATTGAATCATTAGTGTTCACGGGGAGCTCGACCAGCATTGTCTGCGCTCTGTACGCATTTAACACACTGAGCTGACCCTGGCCGCAGCTCCCCACTGAATCACATGGTGCAGCTTCACAAGGTGGAGGCGGAGCTTCACCTTGCACCCACTGCAGCTGCTACCTTCTCTGCAAGCGCCCCATTTAAAAACTTTTACTTGGCCTATAGGTTGCGCCAGCCCTGGACTCAGCCTTTAATTCTTGCGAGGTAGTACCACTAAATTGGGTGATATTCATTCCCAGCATCCAGGGATGTAACTAACATTTCCATTATCTACTTGAGGGATGAAGTAAAATATCTCAATGTACCTTTTCAGTTTAAAGATGGTTATTTTCATTATTAGTAGTAGTACCTAATTACATGCCCCCACCCCAAACTGTCCTGCTTAGGAAGGACACTCCCGGCGCATAAAAATATTTTCGCATGCACACTGCAGCTGTCACTTTAAGTGACAGTGGTACAACACATCCATGGCTTACCCCCTCCGAAGCCACACCCCAGTGTCGATATTGTCAGAAGATTCTTAATTTAAAAAAAAAAAAAGTATTTTCTAATTCCAAGGATGTACTCATCTTAGGATATAATTCCCTTCTAAAATCCTGACATGAATAGATATCATTCAGGATTGGACAGATATACTGTAAAAAAAAGACATTCCAATATACATTTTATGTCCACTCTTTTTTCTTTTACATGTTTCTTTCTTGGTGCGTGTTTAATGATATTCAATGCTGCTTCTCATCAGAAGTTGGCACAAAAGTATCCGCAAAAAGCCTACTGAGAGACAGAAATGATCATCCTCCTATATAATGATGGCTAGTGGGGGAAAACCACATTCCCAAAGAAATATCTATTTTAATGGAAAGCGTATGGCGCTGTGGAGATAATTATCTCTTAGGCGGGCTCTGCTCCTTCTGTATATAGCAAGTAGCGAAAATCATTAGGTGATACCTCTGGCAAGGACAAAATACAGGCCCCTATGTCCTTGTGAGTTTGCCCATTAACAGAATTCTAGCATGAATGATGCCATGCTCGTGCCCCAAGAAATAAAAAAAAAAGAGAGTTGTGGATTTTTGATTAGAAGCAATTGCAAAAGAGAAAATTCAGCACGTAGCTTTGAAAAAGCCAGAGTCAGGAAAATAACAGCTCCTGCAAACATCAGACAAGTTCTAGAGCTTAATCATGCAGCAGATTTAATTTGACCAAATATAAACAACTATCTCAGCATATACATTTCACACAGCTAGAATACTGACCAACGGTCTCAACAAATTAACCCTTTTGTGTGTCTGTTCTGTAGACTTTTTCAGATGTATCCAAGGTTGCTGGTCTAACATTTAAACAGGGATATGATCATTTAGATTCATGTCCAATTTAAGGCACTGTTTGGCTTTGGTCTCATGGTTCAAAAGTGGACCACCCCATTAACATTTAAAAATATATTGATGTGTTGTAAATGTAACTATTAATACACGAAACACAACTATTACCCCTCAGCTTTCTCCCCATTTTCTTGTAACTAGGACATTGGGCAGTTACCCAAATTATCCTATCTTGTATCAGTGTTGGGACAAGCACCTGGATTTAGAAATATCTGTGCACATTTTTTTTTTTAAAAATCTCTTATTTCCACAATCTTTTCATGCCTATTTCGCTCTCCTGATGCAATAAACTGCCCTGAGGACGCAGTGGGGGTAGAGACATATAGGTATTGGGTCACTTTGCCGGTACTCCAATTTTTGGATCTTGGTATGCAATATACACATTTCATTTGCATATCAAGTCACAGGTGGTGTCATAAAGAGTACACCACTCCATGTGTATTTAGTGGTGGGATGTTTCAAGGCCACTTTTTATCTTATCTACCATTATAATTTCTGGAAAATCCATTAAGTCAGAACTTGACAAAATTTCATTTAGTTTTAGGAGCAAGCAAAAATATTTAGGAGCCCAACAACAGCACATTCACACAAACACACAGATATATACATACACACCCCCACAGTCCTTCACATACATACACACAGAGAGACAGTCAGTCTCACACACACATACACAAACAGAGACAGTCACACACAAACAGTCAAGTAAACACACACATAAACACCTGGTTAGCTTGGCTCATAACATCACAGAATGCATGACAGCCCAGAATGCATGAAGAGGGAGAAAACCAAAGTAATTTATAGCTCGATGTAGCTTCAATACGTGTTTTAGTAAAGCTCTCTCTGGGAAGAGGTGAATATAACTTAAACAAAGGAACCAAAACAGAAATAAACCGGTTACACTGATAATACATGAGGACAACCAGCAGGTGTGAAATTAGACAGTGTGGTTTATATTATGAATCAAACATAATCCTGGTTAATCTGTTATGGTGGAGGGAGGGTTAGTACTTTGGAATGGGCATTGTCCTCATTATTCAATTCTTTTGCAGAGGAAATAGGTAGGCTGCGGCCTACCTATCGCTAAGTCTATTTTGTAAGATCCTGCAATGGACTTGTGAATAAAGGAGAATACTGGTGAGTCTGTTATTATTTGCGGGAGGATTAGTACTTTGGAATGGGTTTTGTCCTCATTATTGAATTATTCTACAGAGGAAATAGGTAGGCTGCGGCCTACCTATCACTAAGTCTATTTTGGAAGATCCTGCAAAGGACTCTTGAATAAAGGAGTATACTGGTGAGTGTGTTATTGTGGCAGGAGGGTTAGTACTTTGGAATGGGCATTGTCCTCATTATTCCATTCTTCTGCAGAGGAAATAGGTAGGCTGGTGCCTACCTATTGCTAAGTCAATTTTGGACGATACTGCAATGGACTCTTAAATAAAGGAGAATCCCGGTGAGTGTGTTATTATGGCGGGAGGGTTAGTACGTTGGAATGGGCATTGTCCTCATTATTCAATTCTTCTGCAGAGGAAATAGGTAGGCTGCGGCCTACCGATCGCCAAGTCGTTTTTAGAAGATCCTGCAATGGACTCTTGAATAAAGGAGAATACTGGTGAGTCTGCTATTGTGGTGGGAGGGTTAGTATGTTGGAATGCGGCCTACCTATCACTAAATCGATTTTGGAAGATCCTGCAGTGAACTCATAAATGAAGGAGAATCCCCCGTGAGTCGACTATAGTGGCAGGTGGGAAAGTATTTTTTGTCTGTAAATGGAATGGGTACTACCCTCTTGTTCCATTTTTAGCAGAAGAAATAGGTAGGTTTCTGCCTCCCTATCTTCAAGTCTATTATGGTAGATACTGCAGTGTACATGTCTCCTGAATCAAGGAGAATTGGCGAGTGTTATTGTGCAGCAAAGAGAAAATAGTTTGCTTCTGGAAATGTAATGGGTTCTGCCTTTGGTTTCCAATCATTTTGCAGAACTGTCTCCAAATCAATCTTGGAAGCTTCTATAGTGGACATATATCCTTAATCAAGGAAATTATTTTGGGGGGAGAGGTAATATTTTGCTTTGGGAAATGGAACTGTATTGACCTTCTTTTCCAATTTGTTTGCAGAAGGAATAGGTCGTTTTTTGCCTACCTACCAAGTAAAATATCCCAGTCAGTTCCCAAGTCAATCATGGAAGAGTCTGTGGACAAAGTTCCAGTGATTTTGACATGGTAGAATTGTGCTTCTTTAAATAAAAGGGGCCATGCCTTGACCTCCTGATTGTTTTCTTTATATTGTGTACTGACCTGGCGCGTGAGGAATCTTGTCTTTACTAACGAACTGCCTTGAGCATGGTCTGACACCCACTGTATGTTTAAAAAAAAAAAACCCAACAACAAGGGAGCTTGGAAGAGAACAAAAAACAATCTATCATAGCGTAATACATAATGATATAAATTGAGGTATTGGTGGAGTATATTGCACTCTCAAACAATCTTTGTATAAAGCACCCATCAATATATAAAAGTGGTCTTCATGTTCATGGTAGAAAATTCTTCTTCAATATATACATTTCTTTCAATTTCAATGGGTAACAAAACATTTATTTTCATGCTCACAGTTTGTTCACGGCCGATCTACAGAGAAAGTGTATGTTCCTTGGTGTGAATTCTAAAGTGAAGAAAGGAAGAGACTCACTGGTCACAGTTGGGTACCAGCCATAAGGAGAAAGGCATCAAGCTTGAGAAACACATTCACATATTGAGATCTGCAATGGACGCTACACTCACATCTGTAATGTGGTCCAGTCAAAAGAATGTTGCGGATTAATGATGGGGCAGTTGTTAAAGAAAAACAGATCTTCATGTCTTGGACGGTCTAGAACAGGGGTCCTCAAACTACGGCCCGCGGGCCACATGCGGCCCGCCGAGCACATTTGTCCGGCCCGCGGGGGGTGCTGCCGGCACCCCCCGCTCCCCGCTGTTTACCTTTTTTTTTTTTTTTTCTTGCAGCCGCAGAAGATGCGGCTGCAGGAAAACGGAAAAAAAAAATCACTGCGACCGGATGTGACGTTTCGTCACATCTGGACCCGGAAACTGTTTCCCTCCTCCGTGCAGGGAGGAGGGAACACTGCGCGAGACGTCCGGCCCGGGGACACAGCAGCTGGAGGTAAGTGATGGGGAAGGAGGGGGAGGAGGGAGGTATAACGAGCACTCTACTATTCCTGGGCATCTGACTGGCATAATTTTCTTGGGCTCTGACTGGCATAATATTCCTGGGCATCTGACTGGCATAATATTACTGGGCTCTTACTGGCACTCTATTCCTGGGCATCTGAATGGCATAATATTCCTGGGCTCTGACTGGCATAATATTCCTGGGCATCTGTCTGGCATACTATTACTGGGCATCTGACTGGCACACTATTCCTGGGCATCTGAATGGCATAATATTCCTGGACATATGAATGGCATAATATTCCTGGGCATCTGACAGGCACACTATTCCTGGGCATCTGACTGGCACACTATTCCTGGGCATCTGACTGGCATAATATTCCTGGGCATCTGACTGGCACACTATTCCTGGGCTCTGACTGGCACACTATTCCTGGGCATCTGAATGGCATAATATTCCTTGGCATCTGACTGGCACACTATTCTTGGGCATCTGAATGGCATAATATTCCTGGGCATCTGACAGGCACACTAATCCTGGGCATCTGACTGGCACACTATTCCTGGCCATCTGACTGGCACACTATTCCTGGGCATCTGAATGGCATAATATTCCTGGGCATCTGAATGGCATAATATTCCTGGGCATCTGACAGGCACACTATTCCTGAGCATCTGACAGGCACACTATTCATGAGCATCTGACTGGCATAATATTCCTGGGCATCTGACTGGCACACTATTCCTGGGCATCTGACTGGCATAATTTTCTTGGGCTCTGACTGGCATAATATTCCTGGGCATCTGACTGGCATAATATTCCTGGGCTCTTACTGGCACTCTATTCCTGGGCATCTGAATGGCATAATATTCCTGGGCATCTGAATGGCATAATATTCCTGGGCATCTGACTGGCACACTATTCCTGGGCATCTGAATGGCATAATATTCCTGGGCATCTGACAGGCACACTAATCCTGGGCATCTGACTGGCACACTATTCCTGGGCATCTGACTGGCACACTATTCCTGGGCATCTGAATGGCATAATATTCCTGGGCATCTGACAGGCACACTATTCCTGAGCATCTGACAGGCACACTATTCCTGAGCATCTGACTGGCATAATATTCCTGGGCATCTGACTGGCACACTATTCCTGGGCATCTGACTGGCACACTATTCCTGGGCATCTGACTGGCATAATATTCCTGGGCATCTGACTGGCACACTATTCCTGGGCTCTGACTGGCACACTATTCCTGGGCATCTGAATGGCATAATATTCCTGGGCATCTGACAGGCACACTAATCCTGGGCATCTGACTGGCACACTATTCCTGGCCATCTGACTGGCACACTATTCCTGGGCATCTGAACGGCATAATATTCCTGGGCATCTGAATGGCATAATATTCCTGGGCATCTGACAGGCACACTATTCCTGAGCATCTGACAGGCACACTGTTCCTGAGCATCTGACTGGCATAATATTCCTGGGCATCTGACTGGCACACTATTCCTGGGCATCTGACTGGCATAATTTTCTTGGGCTCTGACTGGCATAATATTCCTGGGCATCTGACTGGCATAATATTCCTGGGCTCTTACTGGCACTCTATTCCTGGGCATCTGAATGGCATAATATTCCTGGGCATCTGAATGGCATAATATTCCTGGGCATCTGACTGGCACACTATTCCTGGGCATCTGAATGGCATAATATTCCTGGGCATCTGACAGGCACACTAATCCTGGGCATCTGACTGGCACACTATTCCTGGGCATCTGACTGGCACACTATTCCTGGGCATCTGAATGGCATAATATTCCTGGGCATCTGAATGGCATAATATTCCTGGGCATCTGACAGGCACACTATTCCTGAGCATCTGACAGGCACACTATTCCTGAGCATCTGACTGGCATAATATTCCTGGGCATCTGAATGGCACACTATTCCTGGGCATCTGACTGGCATAATATTCCTGGGCATCTGACTGGCACACTATTCCTGGGCTCTGACTGGCATAATATTCCTGGGCATCTGACTGGCACACTATTCCTGGGCTCTGACTGGCACACTATTCCTGGGCATCTGAATGGCATAATATTCCTTGGCATCTGACTGGCACACTATTCCTGGGCATCTGAATGGCATAATATTCCTGGGCATCTGACCGGCACACTAATCCTGGGCATCTGACTGGCACACTATTCCTGGGCATCTGACTGGCACACTATTCCTGGGCATCTGAATGGCATAATATTCCTGGGCATCTGAATGGCATAATATTCCTGGGCATCTGACAGGCACACTATTCCTGAGCATCTGACAGGCACACTATTCCTGAGCATCTGACTGGCATAATATTCCTGGGCATCTGACTGGCACACTATTCCTGGGCATCTGACTGGCATAATTTTCTTGGGCTCTGACTGGCATAATATTCCTGGGCATCTGACTGGCATAATATTCCTGGGCTCTTACTGGCACTCTATTCCTGGGCATCTGAATGGCATAATATTCCTGGGCAACTGAATGGCATAATATTCCTGGGCATCTGACTGGCACACTATTCCTGGGCATCTGAATGGCATTATGTTCCTGGGCATCTGACAGGCACACTAATCCTGGGCATCTGACTGGCACACTATTCCTGGGCATCTGACTGGCACACTATTCCTGGGCATCTGAATGGCATAATATTCCTGGGCATCTGAATGGCATAATATTCCTGGGCATCTGACAGGCACACTATTCCTGAGCATCTGACAGGCACACTATTCCTGAGCATCTGACTGGCATAATATTCCTGGGCATCTGACTGGCACACTATTCCTGGGCATCTGACTGGCATAATTTTCCTGGGCATCTGAATGGCATAATATTCCTGGGCATCTGACAGGCACACTATTCCTGAGCATCTGACAGGCACACTATTCCTGAGCATCTGACTGGCATAATATTCCTGGGCATCTGACTGGCACACTATTCCTGGGCATCTGACTGGCATAATTTTCTTGGGCTCTGACTGGCATAATATTCCTGGGCTCTTACTGGCACTCTATTCCTGGGCATCTGAATGGCATAATATTCCTGGGCATCTGAATGGCATAATATTCCTGGGCATCTGACTGGCACACTATTCCTGGGGATCTGATGTTAGTATTAGGGTTTGGGAGTAGTGTTAGTATTCGTGTTTAGTTTCGGTGGGTTAGTATGGGTGTTCTAGGTCACTTTTAGAGGGGGTTGATTGTCATGAAAAGGGATGGTGTGTTACAAGTTATTTTTTTACAAATCCTGTGTTAATAGGTCTCGGTACTTTACCAGAGAAGCACAGGTATAATTTCTCATACAGAGATTTTTCGAATCTTTAGAACTCCATTTATTTTCAGAAACAATCTATTAAAATAAAATACAGCGTTGATCCATTACAAGTACTTACATTTTGAAATAAGAAACATTATAAAGTAACTTCTGTTGAAAGACTTGGGGAACAATTTCCTGATTGCAATACAAAATGACTATTCTTTGCTCCTTAAGAGCTACGGCTAATCGAGCCTGGATAAAATCCACTGCCTGGATACTTTGACTTAAATACTAAGCATGTTGTGCAGACTTTTATAGTTTGTCCTCAAAGCCATTTCTTGACCAAGGTACGCCCGATAATTCATCCCCCCCCCCCCCCCCCCCACCACCAATAACTTACACAGACTACTGAGCGGCTAGAAAGGTTGCAGTCTTTTATTTAACAATTGCTGCAACGTAAATTGACAGCTAAATATAACTGTACTAAAAACATAACAGGCATTAATATAACAATACAGGTAATTATCATAATAACCAGGAAAAATAACATATACCAACCAACATGTTTATATAACGATACATATAAACAATATAAAACAATACTTAATGAACGTCAGCGGTGGCGTGTGACTTATCCTAGGCCAACTAGGATCAGGACTCCGAGGATCTGGCACAGGCGTATAACATGACTTTCGGGTACTGACGTTCCTGTCTGCACAGTAGCCGTGGTTCACTCACCCCGCAACGAGCCCATGGGGAGCCCGTGCAGGTAACTCCCACAGCTACTGCCCACTCGGTTTTGCCATACCCCAGATGACCCACTCCGTGCACTGGCGTCAAACCTCGGGGACACCTGTCACAACTTTAGCCTAACATAGGGATGGGAGGGAGGAAACTTGACATCTTTTCTTTAAAAGAGGAAGTGTTTGACTTGCGTTACACAATAACAACTAAGGCCATTCCCTTTAGCTGATAGTTGCCACCCCTGCCATGTCCGTATTGGGCACTTAGATTAAACTGACAGGGTGAGGGGAATGACAGGAAACCTTTGTCATGATGGACTTCTATATATTGCATTATTTCAGGCCAGGACTGGAAACTGCACCAGTTAATAACCTTGTCCATCCAGGTCCTCACACCCCCAAAGACTTTTACTGCTTCAGGCATGAGTTGTATTCACTAAAAAGGTGAGTTGCAGGGGATTTGATATAGAATGATGATTTCATCTCACTGACTATTTATTGAGACAACTTAGTAAACTTCTCCTGCTTGTATAGAAGTACAAGTAGAGGAAATGAGTGGCACTAGTAGGTGGATATTTAAGAATTTAGTTATTATTATTAGAGCATTAGGTGTCGCTCACGATTAGTCACTTTGTTTATTAAAATTGAGTGTACAGTGTAATATTACTGCACTCCATATTGTCTATCATATGTTGAGGTTACAGCTGGGTATGGACACAATCATTCAACGTCTGTCACACATTACGCATGGATATAATGGAACCAGGGGAATTGGGTTTTGGAAATATACTAAATGTATCTCTTTTTCATTTTCAACATGTACTTGAAAACTATTACAACAAAAAATTGGTGATAAAAATTATGAATGGATAAAGAATTTCTGTTTTTATGAGCACACAGAGGGTGTTTTTTTTTATTGATTGTAAGCTATATATAGAAGGTGTAATAGCATAGGTCAAGTGAATGTACTCTAGAGCCTATTTATTAATGATAAACAGCTGATATTTACAGCATAGTTAAAAAAAAAAAAAAAAAAAAAAAAAAAAAAAAGCACTTGCATTTTATTATATCCAATCTGGGTTAAGGATAAAGGGTCAAAAAAAGAGATTTAATATGATATCCTCATATCACACTCTACGGGATTCCCACAAAGATCACAAAGTAGTTTAGCATTCTGTAACAGAATGTATACTATTGCAGATCTTAGATAGGATTAAGTAATGCTTGGACAATTGATTGGACGCCTGGCACCGGATTTACCCTTTTGTATCCCCACAGTTGATGACACGGAGGTCTTGTCTCTCCAAATGCAGGTCTGTTATTTAGCCAACATGTCTCTTGTGCACAATGTATACTAATCTAGAATACATCCATATTGCAGTAACTCAGATTCAGACAGACCGCATAGGCTGCCTCTAGGGCAGTCAAGCAACAGTTTCAGAGCGACAGAACAGATTTCTTGTGTATGGGCAGAGAAGGTGTTGCATGATGCATCGATCGAGGCATCATTGCAAAACTTTACACACATAGTCAGTGACAGCTGATCACTGCCTATGTGTGTTGAAAACACATAAGATCACATTCGAGGTGATCATATGCCCGTGGGGGGTTCGGGGGGGGGGGGGGGGCGAAAGCACTCTCACAGGCTGCTTCGGATCGCATGTAGCATTGTAGACATGAAAACTCAGAACGTATATATACGTCCTCATGGTCCTCAAGGTCAATGCTTTGCAGGACGTAAATATACGCCCATTAGTGTTAAGGGGTTTAAAGGGTCTACTCAAAAAGAAATGCAGGGAATTGAGATGGGGCTCTTTAAACTTTGGACCAATGTAGCAGTGTTGAATGGAAGAATTTTTCCAACTCATCTACTTTGGCCTAAGTTTGAAATTCCCATGTTAGTATTCTGCAGTTCTCTCTTTACTGAGTAGACTCTACTCAAGGTGTAAAAGCAGCTCATTTGCTACTTCCTGACTCTCCTGAGAACAGGATACATATGCAGACCCTAAATTAGGTTACCCATGAGTCCTACAGAATGCAGGCACCCCCCTAAAGATAGGATGTCCCTTACCTCTCGGACCACCATAAAACACCAGGCAACAGAGTTCATGCTTGGACATAATCCTTGCCATAATTCCGTCCTGTTCAAGAGAACTGCCACTGTGTGTTTTATCTATGCCATCAGTACATGGGCAGCATCACTCCTGTTACTCAGTCATAGTTTTGATACAGCCTAATAAGATTATCACCTCATGAGAAGGAATAGTTCCACAGGAGATCCCTGCTTGATCAACATCTATGTAAGGTGACCTTGGTAAGCAAGGACATGGTCAACTTGAAGACAGCATAGCAGACCGCATTACAGTTTTAACTTCAGTAACTAGAAACTTGATTATAGTAAATAAACTCCCCTATGTTTATTTATATACAATTATACCCCATGATATTTAAATACCACTAGAAGATTTGATATATCAAGCCCTTTGATTTTTACAATTCTTGAAGGCGGTAGATTTATTGAATTGAGTATGTCAACATTTATATTAATGACTTTCTCAATGTACTATTTTAGGTAATGTTTATAAAGCATTGGAAAATGATTTGCAGCCAACAGTATAAAGTCCAGGCATTTGAAAAGGTTAGAGAACACATTGTGTTTGACTTTGTCATTAAATTCATATTTAGAAGAATGAAAGTTGTATTTCAGAAAAGGTTCTTCTATTTTTCATTCCTAAAAGGTAATTACTATTTTTTTTTATTATTCTTTATCAACATGTAAATACATTCTTCTTTCTACATTCTTCTTTCTACATTGTCTGCTGCAGTTTCTCAGAATGTGTTCTTAATTCATACAAGGCTACAACAATTAAAGATAGGTTAGGCAATATTGATCCAGGGAGGATCGGACTGCGTTTGACATGAAATTAGAAGTTTCTCATTGTTTTTTTTAAATCTTCTTCTGGATCAACAAATACAGGTGTGTGGAAAGGTTAAACCTGATTTCATTATCAACCCAGTTATCAATGTAGCTATGCAATTGTAACCAGTGTGAGAAACAGATGTGTCTTATTTTTATTTTTCAAGCCTTCCTATCTGTAAAACTGTAGATAAAGTGTCACTGGTGCTTTGCAATAACAACAGTTCTACCTATCACTCCAAGCCGTCCTTATTTGACATTACTGAATTTCAGACAGAATCCCACTTCTTCCTCATTAAAACTGATACATGATAAATAAAATTAAATCGAAATACATATGATTGATATATAGAATGGAAAATGCTATTATATATATATATTGTATAGTATTGTTGGATATTATTATTATATATATATTGTTTTATATTATTATATTTATTGATTTTATCATATATATAATGTATTGTATTATTGTAATTATTGCAATTTTACGTATTATTGATATTGTATAACATTGTAGTATCAATTATATTTATTGATGATATATAATGTATTATGTTATTATATTTAATGCAATTTAATATATTATTGATATTGTATAACATTGTAATGTATTATTATTTTTTTAATATATAATGTAATAATAATAACTTGAATAGTATATAATATAAGTTATAATTAAGATTTGAAATAAAAAGTGATACATGGTGCTCCAGTTGTGCACTGTTCAAAAGATAATGTCCCATATTCTTTCCCGAACTAAAGCTGATTCTCTCCACAATTAGTGTGTGTATGTCCGGCAACCAAATGCTGGTGAAGGGATTATTATGTGCCCAGCGGGTGGTTCAAATACAATCTTTGAACAAAATGCCACTTGGGGCGGAGGAATTGCTGCCACCAAATTCCGAATTTGAAAACAGCATACCAGCTGCATGGCTGCACTGCATTTTTAAGCCTATTCTGCAAAAGACTAAAAACTCCAACTGCCCCACATCCCTCTTAGTGGGGAGCAATGAGAGTATTCAAGAGCTCAATACTCTGATGAGACAGATTCATCACTTGCCAAGCGTGTCACCACGATTAGTGGGCCTCATTCAAGGTAAAAATGTGGGGGGCTTAGTAAAAGTCAACACACTGCAACCCAAATCCACCTGTTCAGGATACTCGTCATACATTGCCAAATTTATATCTTACCTTTTAAGGCATGTGGAATGCCTATCGTCTCTCTGATTGGCAAAACCTTAAATGGAAATTTCTTCAACCTTTCTCCCCAAAAATACAGGCCAAACTAATTTCTCCATATCCTTGACATTGGCCTAAAGCCATAAAATTATGGCTGTGCGACAAACCTATGAACGCACACTGCAGGATCTTCAAAATGAATTTAATGTGGTTTATTGATGCATCATCCTGAATTACTATACGTGGTGTATCTTGAGCATGGAAGCATAATGGGTTGAGTATATACTCATATCAATCTACACGTACCATTATACACATTAGACATGTGCAAAACTAACATTTTCGTTTCGTTTTTGTCCATTCGGACGAAAATATTATTTATTTCGCGTAAAACGAATTTCGTTCATTACTGCATTCGTTTCAGACGAAATTCGTTCATTATTTTCGTTTCATTTTATTAATTTGTACGAATCAATTGACCTACACATTTCATAAACAGAAAGTCTATAAACCAAACGTCGTTCGGTTTATAGACTTTCGGCTTATGGAATACATGTAATGCTATTGGCTTTCTATAAACCAAACTAGAGTCCCCATTCATAAGAAATTCTTATGAATGGGGACGTTCGGTTTATAGACTTTCGGTTTATAGAATAGCAATAGCATTACATGCATTCCATAAACCGAAAGTCGTTCATTATGTCGGTTTATGGAATGTATGTAATGCTATTGGTATTCTATAAACCGACTCTATTTCGGTTTATAGAATGCCAATAGCACGAATGGATGAATGATTTTCGTTTATTAACCATTCGTTCATTAGGCTTTCGTTAGTTTAGCATTTTCGTTATTCGTTTTTCGGACGAATGGACGAAAATGCTATTTTCGGACGAAAATTCATTAGTCCGAAAACGAATGCACATGTCTAATACACATACAGACATATTTGTAATCTAGACCGACACATACATGTGTGTACTGCAGGCTATTTAATTGAATGTCAATAAAACCTCAGGCACAGTATGCTCGCATTAATTTTCAAGTTAGCATACATGTCATTACACAGTCGTGGAAAGAGTCAACAAATCATCATCATATTAAAGATTAGTGACGTTTCTATACAGGCTGATGAAATAATCAATGCAGACGAACAGCGTAGATATAAGTGGATCGAGCACAGTGATCGTACAACTTACATACATTTCCTCCAAACGAGAAAGACAAATCCACCAGATAAAATAATCGTCATGTCAAAGTAGGTCAATGTGTTGCTCTTAGCTAAACCCTTTATCCTGCAGACATGCTACGATGCAGCTTGTCTGCCAACACGCACATAAAATTCATTTGAAACAGATAAAATTCATGAGCGACAAATGATACCACCGAGGATACAATTTAACCCTTTTAACACTTCCCCCACTGGATCACTGTACTCCGGAGATATTGCTGAACACATATTGGGGGGTTTGTCTGGCAGTAACCCTTTACATTCTTTGTACCTGAATTGCAATCGGTGCAAAAAAAAAAAATCAGTAAAAATGTTTTATCTCTACAATGTTTGGTAAAATGGCTACATGAAAAGTATCAAAATACTCCAAGTTGAATCCCCTAGGTTATCTACTTTTCAAAGTATATATATATATATATATATAAATATATATATATATATATATATATATTTATATATACAAAATCCAAAGATCAGCGCACTCACCTCAAAGCAGGTAGGAGAAAAACTCTTAAAGCTATAGGTTTTAATAAAGCTACTTAAAAACCCCTGTCTTACTAAGATAACAAAATTGGAGATTTCGTCACATATATGGCCATATTAGGCTAAGCCCACCACTACGTCAAAGTACTCCAATATAGGTGGGTCCTAACACTAAATACTGTTGCTTATGGGGCTTAATCTCTTTATATGTATTACTTACCAGGGACCAAAAGGCCTTCCTATTGTATAATACAGAGACACTCCTGCAATATATATATATATATATAGTGGAGATTTAAGAATTCGTGACAGATAGTATTACAATGTCATAATCATATAATAATATGCTGCTGGTATTCATTGCCCTATAACTTTTAAAAAAACAGCAGAAAAATAATGTAAACATGGTTTCTAAAATCAGAACAAATAGTATAATCTTTTTAGTAGGTTTTTTCTTTCGCTTTTGTAGACGAGCAACAGATTTCTCATATAAAAGTCAGAAAAAAAGTGTTGATTTCTTATATTTTCACCATTTTTTTTATGATAAATCGCATGATACGATAAAAAATATTGGTATCTAAACAAAGCCCTTCTTATCCTGCAAAAATATATATCATTTGTGTGGGTACAGTAAATTAGAAAGAAGAAAATTACAGCTAGACACAAACACCGCAGGAATGTTAAAAAAAGCCTGTGTCCGAAACTCTACAGCATTCCAAAAATAGTCATGTCACCAAGGGTTTAACCTCCTTGTTTATTTGCTTGTGGATATGTTCTGTCAGCAACAGACAATCTCTGCTATTGGTCTATCAAAATGTCAGTCTGATGCACATGAGGCGAGTTAAAAATAGACAGCAGGGTATGTATCAATTTTACAGACCAATAGGGAAGCAACTGCCCAGACCACACCCAGAAGCCAGCAAACACGGAAGTGAATGCCTTTAAAATGCTGCTAACTCTGCATTCTCTACACTAAACATGACCAATAGCAAGGGTAAAATACCAATTACATTATGTGCCTAATAGAAATCTTCAATCCTTGCATACATTCAGGTAAAGCACAAATGCTTGATCATCACTTTACACTTACATTCTCCCATTCAGCTGCATTGGAGAATTCTTCCAACTCTGCTACACTGGCCTAAAGTATGAAATTCCCATCTCATTTCCCTGCAATTTTCTCTTTATTGACCCTTATGTGAAAACTAACCAGTGCAGGGGAGGGCTGGCAGCCTTAGGCCTGGGGGGCAAATCCAGTCAAGTGGCCCATTGCACCATCGAATCGCCTCCCCATCCACGGCCATCTTTTCCTTGTTTTATAACGAATATTGCCAGGATTTTCCCCCACAATATGCCAGGATTTGCCATTTAATATGCTAGAATTTTCCCTTACAAAATGCCAGGATTATGCCCCTCAGTATGCCAGGATTATGCCCCTCAATATGCCAGGATTTAGACACCCAATATGCCTGGATTTTCTCCTCAATATGCCAAGATGATGCCCCCTCAATATGCCAGGATTTTCCCCTAAATATGCCAGGATTATGCCCCTCAAAATGCCAGGATTATGCCCCTCAATATGCCAGGATTATGCCCCTCAATATGCCAGGATTATGCCCCTCAATATGCCAGGATTATGCCCCTCAATATGCCAGGATTTAGACACCCAAAATGCCAGGATTTTCCCTTCAATATGCCAAGATGATGCCCCCTCAATATGCCAGGATTTTCCCCTCAATATGCCAGGATTATGCCCCTCAACATGCCAGGATTTAGACAACCAATATCCCAAAATTTGGGCACCCCCCCCCCTACCCACGTTGCACACCTACGACATGACCCATAACCCACGTTGCACACCAGGACATGCCCCATCACCACATTTACATGCCTCCATCACCCCATTACATACACATTTCCAATATTATTTGCCA
Organism: Pelodytes ibericus; assembly: GCA_036172795.1. Lineage (NCBI taxonomy): Eukaryota > Metazoa > Chordata > Amphibia > Anura > Pelodytidae > Pelodytes > Pelodytes ibericus. The sequence continues at coordinate 167,996,095 of CM069863.1, read as the reverse complement.
TTAATATTCCCCAGCCAATTTGTCCCATAATATGCCAGTGTTATTCTGCAATTTAATATAACTCAGTAAATTTGCCCAATAATATTCCAAGGTTATCTGCAATTTAATATGCCCCTGCTAATTTGCCCAATATGCCAGTGTTAATTGCCATTTAATATTCCCCAGCCATTTTGCCCAATAATATGCCAGTCTTATTCTGCCATTTAATATTCCCCAGACAATTTGTCCAATAATATGCCAGTGTTATTCTGCCATTTAATATTCCCCAGCCAATTTGCCCAATAATATGCCAGTCTTATTTGCCATGTAATATTCCCCAGCCAATTTGCCCAATAATATGCCAGTCTTATTTGCCATGTAATATGCCCCAGCCAATTTGCCCAATAATATGCCAGTCTTATTTGCCATGTACTATGCCCCAGCCAATTTGCCCAATAATATGCCAGTCTTATTTGCCATGTAATATGCCCCAGCCAATTTGCCCAATAATATGCCAGTGTTATTTGCCATGTAATATTCCCCAGCCAATTTGCCCAATAATATGCCAGTCTTATTTGCCATGTTATATTCCCCAGCCAATTTGCCCAATAATATGCCAGTCTTATTTGCCATGTAATATTCCCCAGCCAATTTGCCCAATAATATGCCAGTCTTATTTGCCATGTAATATGCCCCAGCCAATTTGCCCAATAATATGCCAGTCTTATTTGCCATGTAATATGCCCCAGCCAATTTGCCCAATAATATGCCAGTCTTATTTGCCATGTAATATGCCCCAGCCAATTTGCCCAATAATATGCCAGTCTTATTTGCCATGTAATAAGCCCCAGCCAATTTGCCCAATAATATGCCAGTGTTATTTGCCATGTAATATTCCCCAGCCAATTTGCCCAATAATATGCCAGTCTTATTTGCCATGTAATATTCCCCAGCCAATTTGCCCAATAATATGCCAGTGTTTTTTGCCCCCCCCCCTTACCTTTTTCCCTGGTGGCTAGTGGTAGGACTTCCCTGGTGGCTAGTGGCAGGACTTCCCTGGTGGCTAGTGGCAGGACTTCCCTGGTGGCTAGTGGCAGGACTTCCCTGGTGGCTAGTGGCAGGAGGACTTACCTGGTGGCAGGCAGCATGGTCCCTCCATGCTGCCTGTTCGGCCTCCCGGCGGTTGTACCGACAGGTCACGTGATCGGCGCGCGTCTGACGTCAGAGCGCCGATCACGTGACTGTCGGCACTTCCGTGTCGGCACACTGCACGGGGAGCCGAACAGGCAGCACGGAGGTTTCTCTGTGCTGCCTGTTCGGCTCCCCGTGCAGCTTTGCAGGCAGAGCGGAGGTGAGAGGGGATCTTCCGATCCCTTCTCACCTCAGTCTCTGCCTGCAAGCGCGTTTTTTATTTATTTTTTTTTTTTTTAAAACACTGGCCCAGCGGCCGTGTTTTACATAGTTTAAGGCGGCCTGGGGGGCAATTGCCACCCTGCCCCCCGGCCCAGCCCGCCCCTGAACCAGTGAACAACCAAACCAAAAACATATTAGTTCCTGAGAAAGCCAGGAAACCCTGACCTATCAGCTAGGAGAGACGCTCCTCGCATGTAATGCTGTTTAGCCAGGACATAGTCATCTGATTTTCAACATGATGAGTGTTAAATGTTCAGTAAAATACACTAAGGTGTGATATTTACTAATCTCCATATGTCTGATTATCTCGTCTATAAGCAGATGTAATAGTAATCTGGGTGAGGAAATCCCTGATGTGATTCAGATGGAGGTGAGGCGTTTGTAATTAATTGTGAGGAGAGAGGATGAGAAGGTTTATATTGATAACTGCACCTCTGACACCTGCTGTACTATGAGTTTTTATAATGGGACATTGAACAAGTGGAATTTATTGGGACCAGATTCAGGGCTGCCATCATAGCGGGACAGGCGATACACCCGACCCGAGCCCCGGCCCTTTAAAAAACAAACAAAAAAAAACTTAGGCAAATGGGGCAGCTGCCCAGGGCCCATTCATTCCTGGGGGCCCAAATGGACAAATTATCATTGGGCTATTAATGGACAAATTTTCAGTGGCTATTAATGAGCAAATTGCCAGTGGCATATTAATGAACACATTGTCAGTGGCATATTAATGAATACATTGTCAGTGGCCAGGGCCGGCCTTAAGTGTTCAAGCGCCCTGTGCGGGATTCCCCCATGGCGCCCCCCCCCCATGTATGTATCTCTCTCCCTTCCCATGTTTGTCCCTTTCCTCTTCATTGCCCTGTCTGTCTCTCTCTAACTCCCCCATACCTGTTCTCTCTACCTCTGTACTGTCTCTCTCCTCCCCTTCCTCTGTTCTGTGTCTCTCCCCCCCCCCGTTCTGTCTCTCCCCCCCCCCATTCTGTCTCTCTCCCCCCCATTCTGTCTCTCTCCCCTCCATTCTGTCTCTCTCCCCCCCATTCTGTCTCTCCCCCCCGTTATGTCTCTCTCTCCCCCCTGTTCTGTTTCTCCACCCTGTTCTGTCTCTCTCTCTCCCCATTCCCCCTGTCTGTCTCTCTCTCCCCCTTCCCCCTGTTCTCTCTCTCTCACCCCCTGTTCTGTCTCTCTCTCACTCTGTTCTGTCTCTCTCTCACTCTGTTCTGTCTCTCTCCCCCCTGTTCTGTATCTCTCTCTCCCCCCTGTTCTGTATCTCTCTCTCCCCCTTCCAGCTGTTCTCTCTCTCCCCCTTCCAGCTGTTCTCTCTCTCCCCCTTCCCCCTGTTTTGTCTCTCCCCCTGCCCCTGTCTCTCTCTCCCACCCCTCCCCTTCCTTTGCCTTCAAAGGGGGATACAGGGAGGGGGCGGAGCTAACCAGCTGAGCGGTGTAGCTCCGCCCCCACCCTGTGAAGCAGAGCAGCGTCTGCTTCACTGGGAGCCCAGGTCAGCAAAAGAAGGTGCTGCACGGCTCCCCATGATTAATGCAAGCATGGGGAGCCTAGCAGCACTTTCTCATGCTGCCAGTGGCTCCTCGTGAAGCAGACGCTGCTCTGCTTCACATGGTGGGGGCGGAGCTACACCACTCAGCCGGTTAGCTCCGCCCCCTCCCCGGATCTAGAAGAGCATGCCGAGCAGAGGGCTGGTGAGGGGGAATCTTTTGATCTCCCCCATCCACTGCCTGTACCGGCTTTTTTTTTTTTTTTACTTTTTTTTTTTCTTTTTCTTTGGGCGGGAGGGCGTCCCCTGGGGTGTTGTGCCCTGTACGCTCGCACAAGTCGCACACCCCTAAGGCCGGCCCTGAGAGTGGCATATTAATGAGCACAGAATTCTTTGTCTACCGCTTGCAGTATTAACAAGAAAATACCACATTTTCCAAACAGCATTTCCACGCCACGGCTTGCCACAGAAAACTGAATTATATTGAAGTCAATGTATATTCTCTTGTGCAGAATAGAATACATTCAAAAGAATTTCCATCGACTAATACTTCATTAAGGTATAGCCAGTGAAAAATCGTCACCTCCACTGCATATGCGTGGGTGGTTAAGTGATAGCTCGGCTGTGTATGCGCAGGTGGTTGTCACACTTGTCATCTATCCTCCATGCCCTTTGACCTCATACTTTAGCAAAAATAATTCATTTTTTTAACCCACACGTCCTATATGTAGAATGGCAAACAACGCTTAGGCTAATTCACAATATGTGATCTTCTATGTGTTGTTCCAAACACAATATAGTATTGCCCATTATATTTTCCAGGTAATGGAACAATGTTGGATCAGCAAATGTACTTTTGTTTCAGACACCTTTTGTCTTGTTAGCCATTTGCAAATTCTATCTTGTTATTGCACACAAAACCAAATTATACTATGACAATTTATTGTCCTATTGTTACTTAATTATATCCATACACAAAAATAAATACGTACACCTTAAATCTGTATACACAAACGGAAAATAAAAGATGCCTGCAGTGTGAGAATTGGGATTCCACTAAATGGGATTCATTCCTGCTGAAATAATCAATTGGCTTTTTCACTAATTTTGAAATATGCAATGGCACTTCCCTTTGTACTTAACTCACAGCACATTGTTGAATTATTCTTGGAGATTATCAGACATGCTAGCTTTTATGATTATTAATAATGTATCTCACATGTTGGACATGTATAGGACTATTCATTTGTTTGAGTAATTAGAGCTTCAAGACTTTACTAAAAAAAAAAGTGTAAAGGCATAAACAAGATTATTCATTTGTTTCCCCAGTAACTATATCACGAGCATTGGAAATCCAGTGTGGAAATATATGCACTTATAAAGGATTCCCTTTTGACAATATCGTAGTTGAGGTTTACAAAACTATGTTAATCTTTTGTCATAATCTGACTCCATGACTGCTAAACCACAGAGATAAAAATAACCTAGCCAGTATTTTAATCCATTAAAGAAAGTAGTCTTGGCAGAAGAAAAAAAAAACCTTTAATACTTGGAATAAACTTTAGAATGACATAAAAAAATGTTAACTTTACAATAGATGGTGTAAGTGGTACAAAAAATAAATATGATCATGTATTTGCAATCTTTGGTTACATCTAATCACACTAATTATAGATTAACACATTTATTCATAAACTTTTATTTGGCTAAAGTCTTGGGCAGGCGCGTATATATTCTGTGTATAAATATATTCGTGGAGCCAACTGCAGCAGCGAATTCGGCATCAGAGTCACTCACTCTGTTGCCAATTTGATGAGGATGAAAAGTATACAAAGTTATTTTGATATACTTTTCGTGTTGGTCGAATTGGCAACAGAGTGAGTGACTCTAATGCCGAATTCGCTGCTGCCGTCGGCCTTTCAGATCTATTTCCCATTGGTGTGCTGCCGGTTTGGCGCACACCTACTTCTCAGGGGAAGGATACTCCCTTGGTCTTAGGGCTTGTGCAACGTACATACGGAGGCTGGTAATAGTCCCTCCAAATGGATGACCATACCACAAGCTCGCATAGACGCACAGGTGTTCTTATTCAACACAGAAGATACAGTTTCTCTTCAAATACTTCAAAAAGAATTGATCAAGTCTTGATGCAAGTGATCCTGGTCGTCTCTTCTACATCTATGGTGAACTATAGACATAGGGGTTCATGTATAAATGTGTCACAAACGCAGATAGCGTGAAATAAGGGCGCAATTGGCATGTTCACCTATGTATACAGCAGACTGCCGACAAAATTCAAGAGTGTGTGCTGCTTCCACTGGTTACATATTTTTTGGTTGTGCCAGCTCTCCTGGCGCCTGTGCAGTCAATGTATGAAGAATTAAGGCCTGATTAGTGTCAGGGAATCTGTGCCAAACACTATGTTTGGTGGAGGTCCTTCTGCCACACAGCAAAGTGTTGGGATGTATTTAAAAAAAAAAGGCACAATCGCCGATCTACATAAAAGCAGCGATTGCACCTTCTTCTTTTTTTTTTTAACCTCTCTGGACACTTACTTTACAGTGTGGGAGTTTTATACATGACCCCCATAGTCACTGGACTATGAAAGAAAAAAGTCCTCAGTCAATTGCCCAATCTTGGCAGTGGAGGCTGCACTTTTAATGTTTTCTTTGTTCTGCCTTTATTAGGCAGTGCTGGTGACGAGGAGAACACACTCTTTACCCACATTTCCTTAGTGAACCTCCTCCATCTGGGAAAGATGGCCTATGTACTAAGGAATAGTCTCCATTGTAACTTATCATAGCACTGTTAAACGTCGCTCCCAGCTATATATATAGTTATATGGTATTTTATGGATATAGCCCTCTTGACTTTGACTTCTGCTGAATTGACACTCAGTAATTAACTTCAGTGAACTTACTTATTTTGGGCTTACTTTATACTGTATTTCATTCATAGAGTCTTCAGCCCATGCTAGTGACTCTATGAATGTTACATCTGAATTGCATTGCTGAGAATTGTGCCGGCAGAGCAATTCAGAAGATACCCAAATGGTGAACTGTGTGCATGCGCGATTGTGCTTTCTTTCACCGCAGAATCATGGGAAACGTCATTCCCATTGATTCTGCTTCATTTTAAAAGCTGCACCCGCACATGTGCGCGCACAGTTCTCCGTCTGTCGTCTTACAGAATTGAATTCCCGACGCAGGTTATTTCAGAAATGCAATACAGATGCTACATTCAGCCCCTTGGTTCTTTTGTGTCGGTGATACAACTGAGCCAAGGGGTCAGGAATGAAAGTAGGAGGGGCTCTGGACTATATCAAGCAGATAAAGACCCCACAAAAAAATAAAATAAGCTCAATTAGTTTAAGTATTGACTCAGTGTTGGAAAATACACACACACAAAAAAGTTTAGTTGTCCTTTAAATCACTACCATGTTACTAACTCAAATCAAACCTCAATTTCTAGAAATATTAATTTCATGTCAGACTGATATTCCAGAAGCATATCTTAATTTGAGAAGTTCTATTGAATAATCGGTTTTCTGTCATATATGGATTTATATTCCGCATAGACGGCTCTTTTAATTCAGGACATTATTTATCTGAACTTTATCTGGCTGCTTGAATTCTTGATAATATCTGAATAACGTCATTTCAAATGTGCTACCTTATAAAATATTGCCTCGATTATTAATCTCTCTGACAGAAAGCAAAGCACTATGAAAACTATATCATCAAAAGAGTTCTGAAAAATGTGCTCTGCTTCAGAGAATGATGGTAGCAGTTAGAAAGAGAGAGAGAAATAAAGACAGAAAAGAGAGAGAAATAGAACAAGACTTGTTTTTCAGAGCAACTAATTAATTTGATATTCTGGTCTTCCTATACATTACCATCATTTTCCATTAATGAGCAAGCCCCACCTACCCATTATTAAACCCTATGCACCATCTTGTCATTAATATCCAACTTAATCTTGTCACAGGTCCTCGTTTGTCTTTCCCTTATACCTAGTTGTCCTTGGTAGCCCCCATTAGACTCTAGCAGTGAAGACTTGAGGTGTCAAGATTGTTAATTGTTGGATTACAGTGGCTGGCTCAGCTAACCTGTTGCAGTTTTTTTTTTTACTTCCTGGGACAAATTTTAAATTATATAAAGTATTTGGAAGACTTGGGAGCCATGTAGGTCTCAGATTTAACAATGTATTTATACTATACATATAGTCACTACCAGACAGGAGCAGTTTCAGAAAATGAACCCGTCTATTATCAGGCAGGTTGTTCCAGGGAATGAAGCACTCTATTAGCAGATATGTAGTCCCAAAGAATGAACCCTTTATTATTATCCATTACACATACACACACATTCTCTCTCGTATACACACTCACATAAACAGTTCTTACCTGGCGCAGGCAGGCTGCTGCAGCAACTTATACTGACATCCATACTGACAGTGAGAGGCTCCTTAACGCTAAGCCAATCAGTAGAGTAGAGCAAGAGCAGTCTCAACTTATTTCAACTTACTCTCAGTAACTCTCAGTGACTTTTTCACTCAGAGCGTTCAGTCGGGACTTTATATTGTCCTGGATTTAGGCTGCCCATTGTGGGACTGTCCAGGGTAATCTGGGACATGTGATCAACCTAGATGCAGCCCCCTTGTGTCCCTAATGTCCAATTAATATACACCTTTCTGTTTGGGTCTACCCTGCCATGATTACATGTGGCATACACCCAATATCTGATGCAATGTGCTCTGTTGAGATTTTTTTGGCAAGTGGGGCACCAACTGTTCCTAGGGTTTTCTTCAAAAATATCCTGGCAATGCTATTGCCTCCATAAGACTTCCAATTGGCCTCAAGCCAACTGTTTATCGGCCTGCTTGGAAAACACTCTACAGTTGGCACCTAGCTGTACCTCTTCATAGCGATCCTCTTTGTATTATGGCTCAACATAGAAAGCAAAGTTTAAAGGCTTAGTGAAAAGATTTTCATAACCTTCTTCTTGTTGGATACTTTATAAAACAACTTGTATTTTGGTGGCACAAACAGACATGACTTAATGTAATTGGTGCTTTGGTTTCTTCCCTCCAGTCACAAGTTTATCTCTAGGGTGATGTGATTATCTCACCTTAAACAACAATAAGGATTCTGGAGGGCACCTATCTGAATTTGCACAATGTATTTCCATATTTTACATTGTTTGCAACAACCTGTTTGTTGAGCTTTTGTAACTCTGACCTAAATCTCAAGGCTATAAATCCCCGTAGCATCCTGGGTTCCACTAACATTGGACTTATTGATAAAATGGCTTTCTGAGCTACACTGGCATTCCCATAAAACAATTGAATCAAGATAATGCAGAGATTATGGACTTGGCAATACCAACAAAATCTCAGTGAATGTCACCAATTAAATAAATGCACGCACACAAAAACATGATATGCCGAGGGTCCTCAGGATATGGAATTGTACAGCTCTTGTCAAGATTTAGTATACAAAGCCACCTAACACTCCAGACATTACATCATGTCTTAGAATAATCATCAACTAAAATTACATTCCTTTTAGAAAAATTAGTCATGTCAATTTTATTCTGAGCTGGAATTTCTGTAGATATATATATTAAATTATATTGACAATTACATCAAAACTTTCAGCTATTTCAGCAGCATGACTAGGGAAATGAAAAACTTTTGCTGCTCAAACTTTCACTGACTTTCAGAACTTTTCTGTAGTGATGTACACTTTGAGCATTTCAACTAGCAGTGAAATATAATGACGTTGTAAATAACCATTTCGACACCAAAATATGGGATCGGATTCTGTGCCAATTACTTAACCTCTTTCAAAGCAACACGACCCAATGTTTACCAGTCTTCTAGAATGGCGCCAATAGCATAATCCAAAGTTACATGTTATTAAAATTCAGTATGCAAGGAAGTATTTATGTATTGCGTACATCACGCTGTATATACAGGATACACGCAATACAACGTATGAACTGTGGATATCCAGGATAATTAACGCAGTGACACATTGGATGATCATGGAAGCAGATATGCAGCAAACTAAATAGAGAAAGATGAATTACCTGGTCCAATGCAAAATGATGCGATTACTGCAAGAATACAGATAATGCTGATGTACGGAACCCATGGTGCGTGATGCTGAAAATAGAATGCATTTATTACATAAGGTACTTGGCTTTACAGTTATGGTTACCCCCTTTTACCAGCCATGCTGCTGACTCCATAGAATTAACATTTTTGTCAAACTAATAATATACAAAACCCATTTGGTTTTAAAGACTTATACTATATCTGCATTCTGACAGTTTATTCATGTGATGCGTCATCCTCCATGTGCTAAAAACACAGAATCTAAACAAATAAGATTCAGCTAACTCTTCCACGGTGATCAGTTTACACTGTTCATTATTGATTACACATTTAAATCAATGGCAGAGGCACAGTTTCAATTCACTGATTAGAAAATGATAAACCTTATTCACCTAGACAACATGACCAGCCACTGTGTTATGGATTTACTTAGAAATTCATTGGTAGATGGTAAGAACTTCATCCCTTTCAAATGATCTAGGATTATAATGTCACCCATTCAATGCTCAAAAATTAGCCATACTTTGTGTTATCAGAAAAATGTGTTTTAAACAAGTCTGTGGTGTCTGTGATGTCTGTTTATGACATCACCGGTGGCGCGATACTTTCAGTGGGAAATGTATTATTTGCAGATCAAGCAAGAGACTTCATAGATACATTTAAAACACATTTTTCATTTGAATTTATCCATGTGCTTGGAACTCTGCTAGCACAATGTACAAACCATTTCTGAGCTTGTTTTATTCTCTATATTCCCAGTAAAAAAATATGTTTAGGTGATGGAGTCCTAAACTGGAGAAAAAAAATATTTTTTTTTTTTTACCATATTTGCTCGAATATTAGACAAGGTTTTTTTTCCAGAGCAAATGCTCTGAAAAATACCCCTCATCTTACATTCGAGGTCGTCTTATATTCTGACCTCAAATTGAGGTCAGACTATAAGACTGGGATCCAGGTCCCCCGCAGAGCTGCAGGGGACCTGGATCCCCCTCTCTAACAGCCAGGGGATGTCTGCGCTATGAGCAAGAAAGAATGAGGGGGGAAGAGAAACACAGAGGGAGGGGGGGAGAGAGGGGAAGAGAAAGACAAGGGGGAGAGAGAAAAGTTTGGGGGGAGGGAGAGAGAGATAACACTGGGGGAGAGAGAGAGACAACGCAGGAGGGGAGAGAGAGGCAGCATTGGCACATAAAAGGAAATTAAAAAAATAAATGCATTTGTTTAATATAATCATTTTTATTAAATATTAAAAAGCAATTTACATGTGAATATATACAAGTTAAACTTTTTTCCTATAGGGTAGTCTTATATTCAGGCTTTTAGTTGTTTTCCTAAAGGAATATCCAAAGTTTGGGGGGTCATCTTATAATCAGGGTCGTCTTATAATCGAGCAAATACGGTAATTGAAAATATGCATTACATTTAGATGGCTTATCTAGAAATACTCTTGCTTCAAATTGCTCTTTTATAGGGAGCAGACATGTTTAGAATCTTGGGAAAGATTCTTTCATCTGAGCTATTCAGAGAAAAGGAGGATTAATATTATACTTTATTCGTATCCTTCCACTAAAGTTTTTCCATTGAAACCATCTACATTTGATGCATTCTTTCAATTAAACATAATTTACATTTATTCTTTATTGCTACAGTCATCCTTTAAGGACACATTACATGAAGTCTGCTATATCATGGCCCTAATTCACATTGAGAGCACACAGATTATCAGACCACATTGGTTCCTAAAAAAAACGAAGTAAAATGTCCCTGTATGCATCTAAAGCCTGAAGAAGGAGCTCAGAATGGATCCAGAGCGAGGACTGAATCTGTTTACACCCCATGTGTTGAACGGCTACTGAAGAAATCTTCCAAATAAAATGGTAAGTATTATGGGCCATTTGCCATCCAGCCTGGTTTATATTATTCCTCTATGGAGCATATTCACTAAAAGGTGAGTTGCATGTCAGCTGAAGCGAGATGAACATTTCATCTCAGCAATTTATCTATATATTGTGCAGGACACACCTGGTCAGTTTGGTTAGTGTGGGATACTTACCAGGTTTGTCCATGCACAATGTATAGATAGACATTAAATGTTCATGGAAAACATGAAATGTAGAATGTGTTGGGAGACAAGAACCTTTCAGCCCATCTAGTCTGCCCATTTTTCTAAATACTTTCATTAGTCCCTGTCTAATCTTATATCAAGGATAGCCTTGTGCCTATCCCACGCATGCTTAAACTCCTTCACTGTGTTTACCTCTACCACTCCCGCTGGAAGGCTATTCCATACATCCACTACCCTCTCAGTAAAGTAATACTTCCTGATATTACTTTTAAATCATTGCCCCTCTAATTTAAGACTATGTCCTTTTGTTGTGATAGCTTGTATTATTTTAAATAATACTCTCCTCCTTTACTGTGTTGATTCCCTTTATGTATTTAAATGTTTCTATTTCCTCGCCTCAGTTCACCTGCGACTCATCTTTTAGTGAAAAGCCCTCTACATGTCTCATACATGGGACCAGCTCACTGTTAAGGAAAGTGCTGCAATGTATTACAGACACAAGCATGGTTAATTTGTAAATCGAGCGTTGCTTGATGTCTGCGTTGTGGAAAGAGTGTGTAAAACTCTTGTACAAGGTAACAATGAAGGAGAATCGAGCCCAATTATACATCTCAACATTCAAGTGGTTATTCTTCAGCGATTCTCATTTCCAGACTGATTGTGATCGCATCCAGAGATTCCTCTTCTAATCCCATCAGTGCTAATGATTCTCACAGTGGGATGCTCAGCGGCAATTGAACAGTAATGGTTTTTAGTTCAAGATGTTCAAGGATACATTTATTCTCTGATTAATGCATCCTATTCAACAGGAGAGGTACGAAACATATTGTCTATGCACTTGATGGCTGGTGGAGGTGCAGTATTTAATAGGAGCACTGAGAGGGAATCTTTATTTGTAGAGATTTATTTCCTTTTGTGGAATGTACTCACTAAACATTGAGTTCAAGCTATTGGCATACAACTACATTACTCCAGCTGATAAGCCCGGTTTATTATTTATGGAGACATGTTTAACCATCTTACTTCCTTGTTATACTGGGTATTTTTTTTTCACTTATGGGGGCAGAATTGATCTCTAAACCCCACCATCAGTGTTCCTTTATTACCACCCCCCCACCACCACCACCGACACCACCATTTATCACATGGCTTGGGGGCGTATTTCTCTCTCTCTGTTCCTGCTCCCCAACTAACCAACCAGCCCTGTGCTGAATTTTTAAAAAGTATTTTTTGTTTTTAGATTTAAAATGAGGGAGGTTGTGGGAAAAGTTTCACTGAACTCTCCGTCAGCCAAGCTTTCTCTCAACACGTTTCTGCATTGGACATACCCAAGTACTGTTCAAGAGACAGTTCTCTGTTCATTCCAGTACGGTACCTTCATTACCCTTTTCATGGTTATGCCAGTTGATCGTCATTCGGTTATCAATGATCTATTCTCCTATTTTCTCCCGTTTTACCATTCCTGCAATTCTCCTTGGTTTACTTCAGATTCCTCATCTCATTGCAAAAGTGCAGGCAGAAGACAGATGAAGTGCATTCTCCGCAATGCTCACACTTTCTTGAATAACTCCGTAAACAACAGACAAGCAGCTATAATACATTTGATGAAGACTTGTTGTACATTGGTACAAATACAGCAACTTGCTACTATTACGTAGAGTGTACTGTGATCTTGTCCATCAGCAGGCTGCCCCTTCCATGGGTATTAGGTACAGGAAATCTGTCTCTTATGTAAAGGTGTGGGTTTATTTCAAACTTGCACAGATTCCTCATAATCCACAGAAAAATCTACAAACAAAAACCTAGCTCAGTTTGAGCACCTGCTAAACATCAGTAATGTCCCTTACTACTCCAGGGTACTAAACTAAGAAATACAGCATAATAAACATAGGTTTCAATAACCTTTCGCAGTTTTTCAGTTCTGCAGCTCTGCACTGTCCTGCTCCCAGCAGATCAGATTTAATTATCTGCCTCTCTGCATTGCGGCCTGCTAATTAGGGCAGGTGAAGGAGTACAGATTATGGAGGATCCTAAATATCTTCCTCTATTACCCTCCCATAGACTCTGTCACAGTACTTTATGTCCTTACCTGGAATGTCAACGATACGGTCAGAATTCCGAAGAACAAGGTCATCAAGCTGAACCCTCCAATTAGAAGCATCCTTCGTCCAAGTCTTTCAATAGTCACGCTCTGTGTGTGAAATATACTTCATGAATAATCCATTCTGTACAGATCATATAGCTACCTTGTGATCACTTGTACCTTCCATAAGCCAAATGATGTATTCTTGGAAATTGCAATTTTTTTTAAATTAAAAAAATATATACAAACTATAAACAATTTTATATAAAAAAAAAAAAGTAAAGATATTTTTCTCTATTCTCCCCAATCGCATTCGGCACATTTAATTAACATTATATTTACTTGAGAATATGTATATAAGTAATCTATGCATTCCACAATTCCTTTCCATAAAAAAAAAGCTAAATAAATACATTCTGCTTCATTGACAGTCTGAAAAGAGGCAGTCATTAAAATGTGTATTATTGTTATTATAATACATACCTCACACAGCAGATACTAGCGTGCAAAATGATATACTGAAACAAATTACTTTGCAACTCAGCATGGTCACACAGACAAGCCTAGACTAAGAGTGAGTTATTTGTGTTGGTGTTATTATTTATTTGTTTAACCAGAAACCATTTTAGTGCCAGACGGTTGAGCAAGGCATACTTGTTTGTGGTGTAGCTATTGTTACAGACAGAAATTATGTTTCTGAACTCCCCCAAATCCTTCATTTTGGTCCTTAGTTGCGCTTTCTCTTTCTTACTCTGGTGGTGTCAAGATTTGTGGTTTGTGAATCAGAGAACTCCACAGCCGTAAAACTCTTAACAAATGTGTAAATAATTTACATTGTTCAAAAGCTAATTGACTTCACCAATTATCTACAACAGGGGTGTCCAAAGTAGGCCAAACATGGCCCAGCTGCCAGCGAGGTACAGCCCAATTGACTTCAGTACCCATTAGTCATTAGCTGTATACATTTGATTTACTTGAATACAACTGATTTAAACAGTTTTTGGACTGCTTTTATATTACTGCTAAAAAAGAAATATGTATTTTTCTAAAAGCTAACAATTTATTCTTCATTCTTGCTGTAAGTAAAAGAAAATTATCATATCATATGAAATTCTGAACAAGTCATATCCTCCTGCTGCCCCCACTAGACACCAGGGAAGATTGGGAACACATTGGCAGTACTGGTAAGCACAGACTGGCAAGTCTGTCGATGCATTGGCAAATCTGAGAAACAGATTGACAAGCCTGGTGGCAGATTGGCAAGCCTAAGGTGCAGACTGGCAACTCTGAGGGCACATGTGCAAATCTTGGGTGCATATTGGTATGTCCCTGTAGCAGACCGACAAGTCTGAGGATTCATTGGCAAATCTGGGGGCACATTAGCAAATAAATGCAAATAAAAACATTTTTTTTTTTTTAAATCTTATTTTGTGTAAATATTTACTAGTAAAACCTTTTTCCTATAGGGTCATCTTATATTTAATGGTTTTCATTTTTTCTAAAATTAATATCCAGCCTTTGGGGTTTCTGGTGTAGATGCTTTAACTAGAAGAGCAGTTGACAGAGAGAAATAATTTGGTACTGAAGTCCAAAAACATAATTCCCACAAATACCTCATCTGGCATGTATGGTCGCCACATTTTCTGGACCCCAAGTCCAGGTTAAAAACAAGGGACACATACATTTGTGTAATTGGTAAATGCTCTTAGTCTCAAGGAGTGAACTTGGATAAAAGAATGCAAATGCATGTGGTAAGAAAGTCCCTTTGGGTGCCATAAGTTCTTATACATTTTGAGGTGCATTAATCCTCATAGATAAAGTTCATTCTCAGTGCAGCCCCATACAGTTCATTAAAGGGGCACTGAACTTTTTTTTCACTTCCATTCTACAGTAGACCCCATCAGGTCTGACAGCAACTATTGTGCATGTGAGTTCCATGTTGTCAGTGTGTGTGGTGTTTAAAATGTGCGTGGGCTATACATAAAACAAAACAATACTGCATTGACGCTATGAAAGGTTTCAGGATTATCCGCACAGTATATTATTTTTTTCAATGCCCTGTGGTAAAGATGGCCTTGGTTATATCATTCACAAGTGGTTCATGAAACAAACTGCTTTATCCAATTTCAATTGAATGTGCTCCTTTCAGGCCAATAACAAACCACCTTAGTTAATGAGGTAATTGTCCGAGTTTTGTGGCTCACAGCTGCTCATGCGTTGAACCAGATTGCAGTTGTGTATTCCACGATTAGATACAGATTTGCCCATGGAAGTGTTTGACAATATTCATTTTGATGATGGCAAGCAAATAAAACTTTACCAACTGATACAAACAACTATTTATATTCAATGTCAAAAGTAAGCAGGGCTTTGTTACCTAAAATAATCAGGTAATAAAAAATGTATCTTATAAGTTGGCTTATGCAACAAAAATAATGAATAAGCACATTTGTACTTTTGCTAGAATAGTTATTAAGACATCTGCCCCACAGCATATGGCCGGCAGCTATGCTAACATCAGAGAGGGAATTGTCATCGTGCGTTTGATTCTGGTATGGTTTGAACCTGGATTGTAGGCCAGCTGGGACTTCTGGGTAGCTTGACACTTTTTTCCACTATTATGCCTCTAGTCATTCCAACATAAAAGCATGCCAAACCATTAGAAGATAAGCAGAATCAAGTAAGAACTGAGGAGCGGTTACT
The DNA here is from genome assembly GCA_036172795.1 of Pelodytes ibericus. NCBI lineage: Eukaryota > Metazoa > Chordata > Amphibia > Anura > Pelodytidae > Pelodytes > Pelodytes ibericus. The sequence goes on along the minus strand of CM069863.1, from coordinate 167,980,240 downwards.
CCCAAGATCCTTAGATTTTGTTCTGTGTCACGTAGAGTATGGTAGAATAAAATACACTCTAAAAGCTGATCTATTACCTATCATATGGTAACCCCTTTATTTGTGTATATATATATATATATATATATATATATATATATATATATATATACACAAATAAAGGGTATATATTTGGGTATACTATATATATATATAGGGAGTGCAGAATTATTAGGCAAATGAGTATTTTGACCACATCATCCTCTTTATGCATGTTGTCTTACTCCAAGCTGTATAGGCGCGAAAGCCTACTACCAAATAAGAATATTAGGTGATGTGCATCTCTGTAATGAGAAGGGGTGTGGTCTAATGACATCAACACCCTATATCAGGTGTGCATAATTATTAGGCAACTTCCTTTCCTTTGGCAAAATGGGTCAAAAGAAGGACTTGACAGGCTCAGAAAAGTCAAAAATAGTGAGATATCTTGCAGAGGGATGCAGCACTCTTAAAATTGCAAAGCTTCTGAAGCGTGATCATCGTACAATCAAGCGTTTCATTCAAAATAGTCAACAGGGTCGCAAAAAGCGTGTGGAAAAACCAAGGCGCAAAATAACTGCCCATAAACTAAAGTCAAGCGTGCAGCTGCCACGATGCCACTTGCCACCAGTTTGGCCATATTTCAGAGCTGCAACATCACTGGAGTGCCCAAAAGCACAAGGTGTGCAATACTCAGAGACATGGCCAAGGTAAGAAAGGCTGAAAGACGACCACCACTGAACAAGACACACAAGCTGAAACGTCAAGACTGGGCCAAGAAATATCTCAAGACTGATTTTTCTAAGGTTTTATGGACTGATGAAATGAGAGTGAGTCTTGATGGGCCAGATGGATGGGCCCGTGGCTGGATTGGTAAAGGGCAGAGAGCTCCAGTCTGACTCAGACGCCAGCAAGGTGGAGGTGGAGTACTGGTTTGGGCTGGTATCATCAAAGATGAGCTTGTGGGGCCTTTTCGGGTTGAGGATGGAGTCAAGCTAAACTCCCAGTCCTACTGCCAGTTCCTGGAAGACACCTTCTTCAAGCAGTGGTAGAGGAAGAAGTCTGCATCCTTCAAGAAAAACATGATTTTCATGCAGGACAATGCTCCATCACACGCGTCCAAGTACTCCACAGCGTGGCTGGCAAGAAAGGGTATAAAAGAAGAAAATCTAATGACATGGCCTCCTTGTTCACCTGATCTGAACCCCATTGAGAACCTGTGGTCCATCATCAAATGTGAGATTTACAAGGAGGGAAAACAGTACACCTCTCTGAACAGTGTCTGGGAGGCTGTGGTTGCTGCTGCACTCAATGTTGATGGTGAACAGATCAAAACACTGACAGAATCCATGGATGGCAGGCTTTTGAGTGTCCTTGCAAAGAAAGGTGGCTATATTGGTCACTGATTTGTTTATGTTTTGTTTTTGAATGTCAGAAATGTATATTTGTGAATGTTGAGATGTTATATTGGTTTCACTGCTAAAAATAAATAATTGAAATGGGTATATATTTGTTTTTTGTTAAGTTGCCTAATAATTATGCACAGTAATAGTCACCTGCACACACAGATATCCCCCTAAAATAGCTAAAACTAAAAACAAACTAAAAACTACTTCCAAAAATATTCAGCTTTGATATTAATGAGTTTTTTGGGTTCATTGAGAACATGGTTGTTGTTCAATAATAAAATTAATCCTCAAAAATACAACTTGCCTAATAATTCTGCACTCCCTGTATACACATACCCAAAATGGTTAGAAAAACACGCACTCACGGTACAAGACCCGTTTGCTGCATTTGCTGCATTGCAAGTGGTAAAGATTATAAATTAGCACAGAGAGAGAAAGAAAGAATAACAGACAGCTTTAAGAGATACCCAGAATTTCACACATTGATTGGGCTACAATAAAAAACAAATATTAGATAGAAACATACAGCATACATTAGTCTGTAAACAAGAACCAAACAGAACAAAAAGAAGAAAAAAGGACATATATGTACGCATTTATACCAATCAGCCATAGCATTATGACCACCTGCCTAATATTGTGTAGGTTCCCCTTTTGACAGCTCTGACTCTGAGGCATGGACTCCACTAGACCTCTGAAGGTGTGCTGTGGTATCTGGCACCAAGATGTGAGCAGCAAATCCTTTACATACTGTAAGTTGTGAGGTGGGGCATCCGTGGATCGAACTTGTTTATCCAGCACATCCCACAGATGCTAGATTGGATTGAGATATGGGGAATTTGGATGCCGAGTCAAAACCTTGAACTCGTTGTTGTGTTCCTCAAACCATTCCGGGGCAGGGTGTATTATAGTGCTTAAAGAGGCCAATGCCATCAAGGAATACCATTTCCATGAAAGGATGTACATGGTCTGCAACAATGCATAGGTAGGTGGTGCATGTCAAAGTAACATCCACATGAATGGCAGGACTCGATTATTCCCAGCAGAACATTGTCCAAAGAATCACACTATATCTGCTAGCTTGCCACCTGTCAGTGGTCATAATGTTATGGCTGATTGGTGTATTACGCAGTATTGGTTTTATTTCTATCTTGTTTACTGCTGGAAACAAAAAGTGGTGAAAAATTGCACAAATGCATTCAGAAACGTATCTACTTGAGGCTACTAGGAAAAAAGTTATATTTATACATGCTACAGAAAGGGTTTCTTAGATAGGGGATAAGATATAAGATAACATTCTATAAATATGTACAGGTTACATTATACAAATATGTACATGCTAGAGAAATGGTGTGTTAAACAGGGGATATGATAACATTCTATCAATAAGTACAAGTCCTATACAAAGCACTTTCTAAAGACCTGTTCATAAACAAAGCAGTACAAAAGGAAAAGACGTCACCCACTAAGGCTTGAAGAAAGGAGATATAGTCTACAACAGCAAAAAGGGATTCTTTATGGAAAGGACAATAAAAGGTATGGAATCCACTGCCTGAAGAAGTGGTGCTATAAAATACATTAGATTTCACTTAACAGGGGCCTGCATATTTTTTTAATGAAGCATAACACAGAGGACTATGCATGTTCGGATGGACATTTTGATTTAGTGTTTGATCATAGGAGAAATCTCATTGCCATTTGGAGTCTAGAAGAAAGGTTTTCCCCTCTAAAAACAGAATTTGAAATTGCTGAAATAAGGCGGGGGGGTTGCCTTCTTTTGCATTAACAGCGGTAAACACGGACTAGGAAAAAGGTTGAACTTGATGGACGCAAATTTCTTTTCAACCTAAACAACTATGTAACTATGATTGTAAAATAAATAATATAGTACATTATAACCTTGTAGTGGGGAGTTAAGTTTATATGTCCACACTTGATCTAGGGACAGTGAACTCTCTTGAACCCTGAAATAAACAGAATATGCCAATCAATCGGCTTTCAATCAATTAAATAATCACTTGAATATTTCATGAACGTATCATAATAACTTGCATTAAAAAAATCACTTTGCTTATTTGTATAAAAACCGTTAACGCAGTCAAAGAATTTTACTTTGGGGTTATTTGTGAAAAAGGGAATATCGGCAATCCTAGCGTTAAAATTTGAAATTACCTTCTCAATTCCCTGCAGTTGTCTCTTTCTTGGATAAAGCCCTACATTAGCATTACCAAATGATATAAAAGGGCCTCTGTCTTCTAAACATCGTTTACACTGAGAAAAAAAATATAACCTATATCATACGTAAACTAAGAGAAAAATATGTTTTACATGCATTAGCGGAGTATCCTGTTTATCACGTCACCTGAAATGCAAATGAACTACTATACCATGCAAAATGGAGACATTTAGAGACACATATATGTTTTACGTGTGACTATGGTGTCTGTTTTTTACATCATATATGGCTTGATATGCAAATAACATCACCATGGGGCTTGCAGTGCAAATTAAACATTTCCCATTGAAAAGAGGCAGATACAACAGACACATTTCAAACATATTTGTCTCTTATCGAATGCATTTTCTGGCAATTGTGACATAATTTATAGATAGGGTTGACACTTTAAATACAATAAAATAAATGAAAAACAAGCCTTGTTATTGCCTTCATAACCTCAAGCCAAGTTTTGTTGTTCCTGCCAGTAAAATTACCAGCTCGGTGGGAAGCCTATATCAAGTTGATTTTTTTATTTTCTGCATTATAAACAATATTTAATTGACCAAATCCCTTTAAGATACTTGTTAATGCCATGATTGATGGTCAGTAAAATATTTTTAATGCAGATTTATTAGAGCTCTGTACTTTGCCACTGAAATAAGCATCCTGAACAAAACTGATTTTCATTAATATGTTTTATTCCCCTTCGCTAAACTGACCCAGCATGTCAGACCAGACCTGCCAACATCTGTTCACATTCTTTTGGAATGTTTGTTGTAATGTTGGTATTTTCAAATACAATGTGATTGTGAACTACACAAACATTCCTTAATCGACAAATTATATTTTATATTGCTTGACAGATGTGCAGCCAAGCATGTAATATGCTTTCAGGATATTGCCTCAATTACACCAATAAAATGTTCTTCGGCTAATACCTCATCTGACGGGTTAACAGCCTTTGAAAGACTGTCTTCCAGAGCGCACATTTCTTGCTTTGTTCACTGTATAGGAGGAATAAGGAAGGAACATAAAAATTAACTGGATTTTTAAAGCTAAAAATAAATTGAAGAGCTGGACTGGGGCGGGTTGGTGACATTTATAAGCTATAAAGCGAGGTTTATGGACAGAAAATCAAAATCTCTGAAAATTACTATTCAGTATAGTGTTTATTCTGAATTGACCAATGATTACAACCCATTACTCACAGCCAACAAAAGAAGGAGACATGGCTCTATACTTCAATCAAGCCAAGCCTTTAAAAAACCCTGTATGAAATGTACTTTCACATAACGGACCATTGTTAACTTGCACCCGCTACAAACCAGAAACAAGTAGGTTTTGAAGGAGCAAGTAGAAAAATGTTTGATGTACCTGAGAGTTTTGAATAAAAGAAAAACGTGACAATGGGAAGGAAGGGGAGAGAAGGAAAGTGTAGCAATGGCAGAAGCACACAGAGCCCTCCAGTGGCACGCATGGGATCTGGGCTTATGTCTTGAGGTTCCTACACAAGGAAGTATTAGAACAGATCTGTGTTGCTTGAGGCATTTATGGTATTTAAGCTCTGCCATCTGCAAATAATTGCAAAAAAAATGAGGCATCTAGACTTAAGGTAGAAGTAGGCCCACTTCATTACTTTCACTTTGTTGTCTAGAAGCCATTTTGTTGCAAATTTGTAGGTATGCTTAGTATAACTGTCCTGCTGGAAGTCCCAGTTACGACCAAGTTTTACATTTCTAGCTCATGATTTCTAGATAATCCTCATTGCTCTTCTATAGTTCTGATCATTATAGTCAAACAGTTTCCAATCAGAGAACAATCCTCCAAAAGACAAGGTTCTTCATCCGGGTGACCACCTGCAAAGTTCATTCTGGCTTTTTAATTGCTTCTTGGTCTTTCAGGCCATGACAATGTAGGACTCTTGTAATGTTGGATATAGATACTTTGGTACCTGATGCCTACAACCCCTTCACCAACTTCTATGTTATTGTCTTGGGGTTCACTCGAACCTATGTAAATTCAGGCCTGGGATTGAATTTGTGGTTCCATCCTGAATGATGCAGTGTCTGTGTGGTCCCACGTTTTTATACTTGCATACAATTGTTTGTACAGTTTGATTGGTGTACCTGCAGTTGTTTGGAGATTGCTCCTAAGGAGTAATCGAACTTGTGGAAGTCCACAATCTTTTTTTCCCGAGATGCTTGGATTTTTGGAGGGTGGCATATTATTGGGCAAATTGGCTGTGGGTTATTAATGGCAAAATAACACTGCTATATTATTGGGCAAATTGGCTGGGGAATTTTAAATGGCAAAATAACACTGGCATATTATTAGGCAAATTGGCTGGGGCTTATTAAATGGCAAAATAATAATGGCATATTATTGGGCAAATTGGCTGGGGCATAGTAATGGAAAATAACACTGGCATATTAATTTCAAAAGTTATACTGGCATATTAACGGCAAAAAGTAATACTGGCATATTAATGGCAACATAATACTGGCATACTAATGGGCAAATTGGCTGTGGCTGGATTTGTTTGTCTATTTATGATTTTGTAATGCACTGGTTTGGTTTGTCTATTTATGAATTGTAATGCACTTGTCTCGGTTTGTGCATTTTTTATTTATTTTGCACACTTGTTTGGTTTTAAAGGTAAATAAAGGCATCTAGTTCTTGTGTTCTGTGTATGCACTTGACTTTATAACTTAATTTTTATATATTTTTGCTTGTGGTGTGCCACGGAATTCTGGGAAAAGCTTTGGTTTGCCCTGGGCAAGAAAAGGTTGAGGAACACTGCGCTAAAGGGTTAACCAGCTTTCAGGTGTGATATACCTCGGCTGCCGCTCTGAATTTCTCTCACAAGCCTCTTCTCATCTTTTACGGACGTTCACAGATGTAATCCTCCACAAAACTAGCTATTTTCCACAACATCTTGTCTCCTGTACGCCTCAAAATGGACAAATTTGTTGATCAACAAAAGAAGTCCTTACGACAAAAAGAAAGACAAAGAGAAACCAGTCAAAAACAAAACTGGGAAAGATATCCAGCTCATGAACAGACCACCTATGGCCTCTGACCATTCATCCATCCTGCCACCTACAGACATAGAAATATCTCACCCTTCACCAGACACAGTAATGGCACTGAAAGTGACCAAAATGCTGATGCTCCAGAAGTATCGTTTTCAGACACTCGTTTTGCAGAAATCAAAGCTGCATTAGACGCCATATCCATTGCCACGACCTTAAATACTACCAAGATCACAGGCCTACAAAAGAAACAGACCGAAACAGACAAGAATCTCCAACAACTGCAGGCCGAACTCAGTAACCAACAAATCTTCACACAGACTTTACAGGACAAGATAAATGACTTGGAGAATAGAGGACACCGCAATAACCTTATATTCTTGGGGATATAGGACTCTATCCCTCCATTTGAACTAACAACGATGCTGCAACAATGGCTCCCTGAGACAACGACCTGTCATAGCCCATTTTCTGAATTTCGCCAACAAAGAGGCTATCTTACAAAGCTACAGGAAGACCTGGGAACTTATTTTTCGAATAAAAGAATCCTGATATTTCAATACTACTCGGCTCTTATCTCGGTAAAGCAAATTCTCTAACTCATGCAAAGAGCCAAATCCCATCCATGCTGCTCTACCCAGCAAGGCTGAAGATCATACAAACGATTAAAAATAAGCATGACTAAACTACAACAACCCAGCTGACACGGGAGCCTGAACTTCCCTGACACACGGGCATAGAACCTGCTTGCATTATCATGACAAGCCATTGACTGGGTTGCAGGCACGCACCGATACACAGATTCCACTCTGAACCAAGCATTGTCCCCTTCAATGCACCTGATTTCCCTTCTGCACACCCAGGGCCGGCCCTGTAATGGGGCAGAGTGGGGCAGCTGCCCCAGGCAATCCACTGGCAGAGGCGGCACCTTGCTGTTCCGTGCAGCAATCTTTTTCTTTTTTTCCCCTGTGTTCCTTGATTGAAGGAGGTCTCAGCCAATCAGGTGAGACTTCTCAACTTTCCTGAGAGTTCAGAAACATCCCTTGATTGGCCTCACAGAGCTCAAAGCAAAAAGAGATGCAGCACTGAGCAGGTAAAAACTGACAGTGTGAGTGAGTGTGTGTGTGTGTGTGTGTGTGTGTATGTCAGTGAGAGTGAGTGTGTGTGTGTATGTGAGAGTGAGTGTGTATGTGTATGTGAGAGTGAGTGTGTATGTGTATGTGAGAGTGAGTGTGTATGTGAGAGTGAGTGTGTATGTCAGTGAGAGTGTGTGTGTATGTGTGTATGTCAGTGTAAGTGAGTGTAAGTGAGTGTGTGTGTATGTCAGTGTAAGAGAGTGTGTGTGTGTGTGTGTGTGTGTGTGTGTGTGTGTATGTCAGTGTAAGTGAGTGTGTATGTCAGTGAGAGTGTGTGTATGTCAGTGTGAGTGTGTGTGTGTATGTCAGTGTAAGTGAATGTGTGTGTGTATGTCAGTGTAAGTGAATGTGTGTGTGTATGTTAGTGTAAGTGAGTGTGTGTGTATGTGTGTGTGTATGTCAGTGTGAGTGAGAGGGTGTATGTCAGTGTGAGGGTGTGTGTGTATGTCAGTGTAAGTGAGAGACTGTCTGTGTATGTGTGTGGATAAAGGGGTTAACTCCTCTGACACTGCCTATATCTGTCTAGCCACCTAGGGTAAACTCCTCTGACACTGCCTACATATGTTAAGCAATGCAGGGGTTAACTCATCTGACACTGACTATATCTATCTGGATTTTTTTATAGGTCACTGGTCACATTATGTTTTAGGGAATTGCACAGCCTATTATCATAATAATGTTTTACCATTACTCTCTTTTCACCTTATTGGTGAGCTCTTTAAAAAAATATATTATTATGTATATAAGAAGTGCTTTAGTGGGTATATACAAATTTAAAAAAATGTTCTACAAGCTCAGCCATGAGGTGAAAAGAAAGAAATGGTAAAACGAACATTATTATGAAAATAGGCTGTGCAATTCCCCAAAACATATGTGGCCACTGACCTAAAACATGACTCAAATATTGTACATTAAGTTTAAATGCTCAAACATTTAGGGTACACATTTTAATCATGGCCAGCCAATAATCGCACCATATAAGTTTGCATATAGAGGTGTTCTTGCATTAAATTATCACTTCCAGATAAGTTTCATTTTAGTTTAAATTATCATGACTGTGGGTTTTTTTTTTTGGGAGGGGGGGCAGCATTTAATTTTTCGCCCCAGGCAACACAATGTCTTGGGCCGGTCCTGTGCACACCCCAGTCAATTCTATACAGAATGAAGCCAGACACAACCAGACCTTATTCGGCCCTATTCGTGCATGGCAACTTCTAAGGTCCAATCTACACCTTGAATTTTTACACACAACATTCATGCCCTTCCTACGCAACCCTGTGTTTCACCATGGCACAGCAGCATATCCCTTTGACTCCTGGGCCCTACATGGGGTCACAACACTCAGACCCCTACTTGATCTCACAAACTGCAGATTACACTCCCTAGACTACCTCAAGACCCACAAACCTAACCCCATCTTCTCCACGCTCACCTATGACCAAATACCGACTTTCACTAGAAGCTGAGATATGAGCAACTCCTTGGGCTTTTCTACTTCCAGACTATGCTTTATTACCTGCATGAACCTAGACTATTCAACCATTTCCACTGACCAGAAAAATTGGCTTACCTTACTGCCCAACATAACCTTGACGGACATTTTGAAAGCGCACTGCACCCTGTGTGATACTATTAAGTCTTCTATGTACAAAGACATGTTTTTTTTAAAATATTCCACAGGGTGTATGTCTCCCCTCTATGACACCACACTATCTACCCTCAGTATGGAGATAACTGCCTGAAATGTAATTTCCCCCAAGTGGACCTTGACCATTGTCTCTGGAGATGCAGAGAAATTTGAAAATTACATCACAGACTCTTCACATATTAAAGCACCATTGACGCCTGAATTTTCCATATTCGGCTTCCACCCTGCTCCCTTTGAACAAATCAAACTGGCACACGTGTTGATGGCAGTAGCCAACAAAGCTATATTCCACTTCTGGATTCAACCAGATGCCCCCTCCTTGAACATTTTCAAGGAGAAATTATTTTACCTATTCAGGATGTGCTGTTTATCCACACAATCCACCAAAGAAGTTAGCACTGAACGCTACTTTACTACATAGCGCAGATACATTACTTCTCTGTCATCGGACCTCCAAACCCAATTGAAATAGGTTTTCCAAAATACACCGTGGTACATGGGACAGCTTCTTCAGGGCAAAAACCCAATTGGCCTTCCCATACAGGGTTGAGACACACACCCTGCGGACTCTGGGAGTTCACTCACAGACTCTGGAGACACTCACCAAAGACTATGTTTTTATTCACTGCACTACTGATCGGATTGTTAAGATGTTTATCCCACTTACCCAACAAGCTTTCCCCATATGAACGGGGCCAAGCTAATCTCACCACTATATTGATCACAAAAACTATAGGAGACACCGTTTGTTATAATTTGTTTATTTTGTTGAATTATTATATTTCACTGTCCTACGTCCATCCATTCATATCTTGTACTTTCGATTCTTTTTCCAATGCATCCTATATTGTATGATTTCATGATACCTGCAACTCATTACCTTACTGCATATATCAACCTGTATGTCATTTGCGATTTTTAATAATAATAATAATAATTATATATATATATATATATATATATATATATATATATATATATATATTATGTTTAATATAAAAAAAAAAAACAATGGTAGTTCTATTATCCATAGAGTTAGCTCTTTAGTGATTCTGAGTGGAGTATGTACATATATATTTAGCAATGATTAGTTTATTATATATTTTTAGACAGTGATATTTTTGGATCATTAGCAGTGTTCTGTAGTGAAGTGTGGTAATGACTCACATAATGATTACAGACACAATGTGTGATAGCCCGGTAATATGTAATTATATTTTTTCAATATTTCTAAGTAGGCATTGAATACTATTATGCAAATAACCATATTTTTAAACGTTTATAATCATGGCTCAGTAGTTAGAGTGCCGGGAGGGAATTTTAATTCCTGGCCAGAAAATATTTGCTCAGATGTAGCTAACAAGAACAATACACAGATGGATGCCCCAGGCTCACAGTGAGGTACAACTTGCATTTTGTAATTATTATTATTATGATTTTACCATTTATTGATATGGCTGCAAATATTTAAGCATGTATAACTTGGAGGAAAGTCGAGACAGGAGGGATATGATTGAAATACATAAAGGCAATAAACACAGTAAAGGAGGAGAGGATATTTAAAAGAAAAAAACACTACCACAACAAGACGACATGGTCTTACATTAGAGGAGCAACAGCATGGGCGTCCACAGGATTTTTTTTCATGGGGGGGCAAAAAAATCAATTTAGGAATGGACTCCCGGCATGTGGAAATCAACAATTTATTGAAAAATATTGGTGAGACATATCCATGAGACATGGAGGACTACAACCTAATGTAGGCATATAAAGCCTTAATAAAAGGGTAGGTATATAAATCCTTACTAAAATGGTAGGCATAGATATCATTAATAAAATAGTAGGTATAGAAATCCTTACTAAAACAGTAGGCATAGAAATCCTTACTAAAACAGGTAGAAACTATCCCTCTACTTGGTCTAGATTTGCCAAGTGTAAAATCAAAATCTGCGCTGCTCCAGACTCCCAATGAGTAACTCATTAATAATACAAAATGTAAAATGTTTACTTACAGACACTACAGCAGCCAGAATTTCAACACCCCCAGTAGACAAGGTAATGTATGGAATAGTGGGAGAAGGAATTCCAGCATCAGTAAATATACTATTTGTGTAGAACCAGAGCTGGAATACAAAAAAAGGACAATTAATACAATGTATCATATCTATAATACCTTGCAACACAGCTGTGCCCAGGAAAGCTACTATAGGAACAAAATGTATGATAACAAGCATTTTACTCATGAACCAGAATGAGGCCTCAAGCTAATGAGCATGAGATGATCTTATTTGAAGGGCATAGATTTTTGAGTGTTGCCAAAAATTACTGGCCACCCATAAAATGTCCTCACCCACCTATAACCACACTCCAAAATAATCATTAGAGCTGCTGGCAGAATAGATGAACTTGGGTAATTTACCACAACAATGTAATCCCCAACTAGGAAACCAATAGGAAGATGATGTCTTCTGCCTGGCTAAATAGGCTTCTAAGACTCCAAACACACCTCCATTGCGAAGCCCCAAAGCACACCTGTTACACTGTTGATGACTGCCACTGAGCACTGCATTGGGTGATGGAAGTCTTTCAGAGATTAGGGGTGAATATGTTTTGAATTGAGAGCAATCAATGCACTATTCAAAGTACTTTTAATTAGTATGAAAAAGCCTTCTGCCTCATTACAAGAAAAAAAAAATTTAGTTTACTCTCTCTATAACAAGACTTAACACTTCGTGCCATTAAGAAGATCACTCAGTTGATCCAATACAGAGATATAATACTACATTTATTATTTTCCCCATCTAAACACTTTCCATGTCATTACTGTTGGTTTTGACATTGTAAAACTGTGCTAATTATATTGGCCTCTTTGTTACTTTTAAGGATGTTTTCAATGTGATTTATTATTTCCTCAATTCTAATCATCTAGTATACTTTTAGCCATTAATTCATGCAATGCATAAACTTCCATGACTAATGATTATTTTTTTTTAACGAGCTCTGTCACTCTGTTTAAGAGTCGTAATTAGTTACGACCAGATTATTTAGCCAAACAGTTACTTTAGCTGCTTCTATGGTAGAACTTTAGCACAATGCCAATGGAAAATACTTAAAGGGGCTCTGCCGACCTTATAATTGATTATATATCGTAACTGTAGAGATCAAAAAATGGTGAAAATTGATCTATGCATTGTGTTAGCAAAATCACATGTAAATGCATAAAATAAGCAAAATAGAGGTTATTCATGTGTCTGTGGGATCTCCTACTTGTGACACTACCTTGTGGCTTGATATGCAAATTACTAACTTACCACTGAAAATGAATTCAAGCCAGAAGGTAATGTCAGAAGCAGGAGACATGACAGGGACTTGACACATCATTTTCTCTTATTAATTACATGTAATTTTGCTAACACAATATATAGACCATGTTGCATCTTCACAATGTGAAGAACAGGCAGCAGTTTATTCCACATGGGGAGGTTTTTTATTACAGGTGAAATCCTATTACCGTATTTTCCGGCGTATAAGACGACTGGGCGTATAAGACGACCCCCCAACTTTTGAGAAGATTTTCCTGTGTTAAAGTCGTCTTATACTCCGGAAAATAGTATCTATATTTTAACTTTTGAGGTTAAAATATAGAGTGTGGGACCCTCCTCCCCCCTTCCCCAATCCCCAGTACTTACCTACTTTCTGCTCTGTCTCCCGCTGTTAAGCCGGTCCGTGGCTGTGAGGGAAGCGTTGTGAGCTCCATGCAGCTGCACGGTCAATAAAGTTTGTTTAAAAGAAAAAGTTTAAACAAACTTTATTGACCGCGCGGCTGGAGGAGAGCTCACAAAGCTTCCCTCACAGCCACGGACCGGCTTAACAGCGGGAGAGGAGACAGAGCAGAAAGTAGGTAAGTAAACCTTAGCATTTCCGGCATATAAGACGACCCCCCAACTTTTGGGAAGATTTTCCTGGGTTAAAAAGTCGTCTTATAAGCCGGAAAATACGGTATTTTCCTAAGACAACTCAGTTTCAAGTTGATCAATAGGAGCTATAGAATAAAACTAGTTTCCAATCTCCACCTATTCAGCTTCTGCTAAAACTACCCCAAAGAATCTGCTTAAATATCTTGGATAAAAAAAAATATAATTCACAATTCATATACTTATTATTTAACCACCCATGGAGTTTTCATTAGGAATGTAGGGGGTTATGTATAAAACTCCAGCACTGAAAAGTGTCTAAAAATGTACACTTTGGTGAGCAGACTACAAATGCCAAGTACTCCCTACTATCCTTCTTTAAGACTACTTTAATGTATTAATATTTAATATTACTGGTACAAAATGAAAGATCGTTCCTAAACTTTATATGGTGTGTGCTGTAGCTTGAGGACCCTTATTAGTATAAATTATAACCCCAGTTGTATAATTATTATAAATTATAACCCCAGTTGCATAATTATTAGTATAAATTATAACCTCAGTTGGTAATTAGTAGTATAAATTATAACCCCAGTTGTATAATTATTAGTATAAATTATAACCCCAGTTGTATAATTATTAGTATAAATTATAACCTCAGTTGTATAATTAGTAGTATAAATTATAACCCAGTTGTATAATTATTAGTATAAATTATAACCCCAGTTGTATAATTATTAGTATAAATTATAACCTCAGTTGTATAATTACTTAGTAGTATAAATTATAACCCCAGTTGTATAATTCTTAGTATAAATTATAACCCCAGTTGTATAATTATTAGTATAAATTATAACCCCAGTTGTATAATTATTAATTATGGTTCTCTGGTTTATTGCCTTCAATGGTTCCCATAGAAGGCCTTCTAATATATAAAAAAAATATATAATACATATATAAATATTAACTAGCATTTAGATGGGCCCCTCACCTCCCCCAATATATTACACTATTGAAGTGCCAGGTGATATATGCAGCTGACTGCACTGTTTCTGTCTATCTCAGAATAATTGAAGAAATATTATTTAAATGGTTTTATAGTGAGGCATACATGTTACTTATGGATACATGATAAACAGTATTTTTATTGGCACTTTGCTTTAAAAAATAAATATGTATACTAATACTAAATACAAACAATAGATTGATATAATGAAATATCATAGAAAATATTATAAAAAGTTGAAATATGCCCCATTTTCTGTTACTTACAGCATTAAGTCCACACAGCTGGTAAGAGGCCATAGTAATGATGATAGTTATGACCTGCCATCTCGACGATCGAGTCCTGAAAAGTTGAACTACAGACACCAAGCGAATGTTCCTCTGTATTCTGGTTTCTGCCAAGACATCTTCTACATCTTGAGAGACATCTTTCCTCCCAAGAAAAGAACGCAAAGCTGTAACAAAATAAAGAGCTGTCAACTTTTTATTAATAACACATATTGTGTAGGAGTAAGCAAAAGGGAGTTCTGATACATGACTTGTCATACATGGCTTGTAGTGCTGTTTGATTTATAGCACTTCTATGTCCCTACTGAGGAACCACTTGAAAATGTATATATAAAAAAAATAGAATTCTGGAAAAATGTTTTTTTTCCAAAAACCTAAAAAAATGTTGTGCTTTGGTTGGCAATTAGACTAATTCAATGATAGTGATGTGGTGCCAACTAATGGTCACTTCACCTAATACATCTCCCTAGATTGCATGCCACATTATGTGCACAGTATACTTGCCTGTGCACAGTATACTTGGTTCCTCTGCTTCTCGCCGCACATCCATACCAGATATTCCCCTTTATGACGGACTGTTTTGTACGTTAATGACCGTAGCTGTTTTTACACTTCACCGATGTTTGTGTTTAGCTGTAAAATTTCCCTCTCTCCCACGCAAATTAAATATTTTTGTTAGGATAAGAAGGGCTTTCTTTAGCTACCATTATTTTAATCATGTCATGTAATTTATTATAAAAAGATAAATTTGGGGAAAAATATTTACTCATCTACAAAAGCTAATGAAAAAACTTGCTAAATATATTCTATTTTTTATACAAGTAGCACATTAGTAATGCATTGCTATTTCAAAACCATTTTTTTTTAAACTTACCCCCTGCATGCACAACCCAGGGTATATGACTTGGGGTATTTTTACACTTTTTATGCAGTAATTTTAAACACCAATATTTGGCAAATTTAGCCATAGTCATTTTTTCTGTGTTTTTCTTTTTCACACCCTTTGTACTTTAGGTATGCATTTACAGTTTTTGTTAATGATTTTTTGCCAAGCAACACCCCAATTTATGTTTAGCAACTTCCCCTGATTATAGTGGTACCCCACATGTTTATGTTTGCTAGAGTTATGTGGCAAATACAAGGTTACATTTTGGATACAGTTATTGTAGCTTTGAAACATGTAATTTGTATGTATTGCCTGTAGACTACATTTTCAATCATGCTTTAGCCAGCCATAGGAAATGTAGTCTTTAGTAGGAAGCACAGATTTTTGCTACTCTTGCTACCATGCGGCTGCATGGAGGATATATCCAGCTTCTGCAGCCCCCTATCTTCTGCTGTGGGTGCGTACAATGCACTGGCCCCATCAGCAGTCTTTTTAAAAAAAAATATATATTTTAAATAAAATATCTCTAGAGGACCACTGATAGTCCTAACATATCACAAGTCATCTACAGAAAAACTTATTTTTATATAATGAATTATTATTATTTTATTTCATTGTTTTTTTAATGTAACTAACACACAACTAACACAAAAAATGATTGTTTTTTTTTTTATTAAATAAATCATTGGATGCTGGAAATACTTGGGGACCAGGGAGAAACTGCTACCACTATACTTAGTCTCTCCCTGCCCCACGATCACTGAGGAGCAGGGAGATAGCTATCAAAGTAGGCACTTGCTTTGACAGTTAAAAAACACCAGGTAGCTGTGATTGGCTGTCACAGCTAGGGTAACCACATGTCCAAATTGCCATTCAGGGACAATTATTTCCTTACTGACGTGCACGAGGGGATTGCATCAAAGTTATGTCTTGAGACTGCCAAAAAAAACATATCTGCCAGTGCATTTTTCAGTATTTGTGTAATTTGCCCAATAACATGCTAGTGCTATTTTGCCATTTAATATGCCACAGCCAATATGACCAATAGCATGCCAGTGTTATTTTGCCATTAATAAGCCACAGCCAATATGACCAATAGCATGCCAGTGTTATTTTGCCATTAATAAGCCACAGCCAATATGACCAATAGCATGCCAGTGTTATTTTGCCATTAATAAGCCACAGCCAATTTGCCCATGATATGCCAGTGCTCTTTTGCCATTAATATGCCAGCATTCTAGTGCCCATTATATTAAAACCTTCCTCCCCCCTTCCCCAGTACCTCCTGGTTGCTCTGTGTCCCGTTGTCTCCTCGGTGCAGTCTTCCCTTCTGCACGGAGGAGGGAAAAACAGCCCCCGAATATGACGTAGTGTCATATCCGGTCGCAATGATTTCTTATTTTTTAACGCACCCTCCCCCCAAGAAACTACACAGACAATGAACTGGATAGAAAGTTCACAGGATTTATTGCGTAAAATACTGCAACATAGTTTTATATTTTAACAGTAACTTAAATCTTGAACACATATTAAAAAGTAAAACCATTCAACACCCAGTACAAATCGTATACCTGATATAAAACACCATCATATTAAAAAACGAGCATGTATACAAAAACTAAGAAGTAGCAAATCTAGGATTGGGGACCCGAAGATCGGACATAGGCATAACCAATTATCTGGCTACCGGCATTGCTGCCCCTGCATGGTAGCCATCTAAAATATTCACTCCCCAGGGACCAGCCCGTGGGGAGCCCGTGCAGATAGCTATCAGAGCTACTGCCTCCCAAGTTGGCCATACCCCAAGACGGTCAACCCCTCTGCACTGACCTCGGCTACCCCCTGCAAACTTGGCTACAAAACATAGACAAAGACAGAAAGAGGGCAGGGTGAGAGGGAACTGATTTCTTTTGGTGAAAAAGAGTCTGGGCAAAACCTCTGCTAGGGTTTATAAAGGTTTTGCCCAGCCTACCAAGGCAGCCCCTGAAGGGCAATTACAGGCCTGGGAGCCTATGACTGACAGGTTTGTGATGAGGGTGCATCACTAACCTGTTGTCATGCTGCCCTTTCATATATTTTAATATTGCAGGTAATTTCTATATTGTCCTAGAATAGCTGTAATTTATTGAAAGGAGAGTTTTTACCATTTTCCTCCCCTCTCTTTTATTATTTACTGTATAAATACTGATAGTTCTTGACAGAGTTCCTAAGCTGATTCTGTATATTTAAACCAAGTGCAATGGAACTGGGCTTCCAAAATGCCATATACAACACTGTGAGTGTGTTATTAGCCCCGGTAGGAAGGTGCTATATACCCTTAAGGTAATAACATAGACTGATTAGCCCAGGAATAGGCAAATGCTTCAGCAGGTAGTCAGGGTTGTATCAAAGCACCAGAAAGTAGATAATTACATGAAAAACAGACAATTTCATTCTGCATGTTATCACAATATATAAATGCACCTTGGTGCCAAAAGAATTATAACAAAAACAGTGTGTGTATTTGCAACCCTGCTGAAGGGTGCTATATATAGCCTGCAGGTTGATAGAATGGGTGATTTAACCCAGCAGTAGATGAGTCATTTATATGGTATCTAGCAAATAAAGTTATATTATAAAGTATATTAGAGCACTGTAAATAGTTTGTAGACTAGAGATTAAAGGTTTGCTTTTCAAACAGACTGTATTAGTGCTGAAAAAATATTAAGGTTGCGACTACTGATGGCTAAAGTTTATCGCGGCGTCACAACGGTCAAAGTTCGTGGTCACCAATTTTTTGGGGTAACAGATCAATTTATCACAATTGTCAAAGCTTCTGGCAGTTGATTAAATTAGTAACTGAGGAAACGGATTTCTGCTTTAATAACTAAGCACTGAATAAGCTATACTGATGCATGAGTGGCCATTAAAAAAATGTATGTGACTGATGGACACAGATTGTTTTGGAGTAAGAGCAAGTAACTACAACAATATAGTATGATTTTTTTCTGGGGTAGGGAAGTACACCGATATTTGAGGTACAATGGAGGAAAAAAAGGATAATGATGTGTATAGCATACAGAAAATCATATGAAATACACCAAAATATGTGTGTTTACACTTGCTGCAACCTCATACACAATGACCACAGATGAGCAACAAGTTATTAGACAAAAACACAGTGCTGCGCATATACCTTTAAGGTATCATCATGTGTACCAACAAATATTTTAAAAATGGGGTTTTACCTACATTTTTAAATGTTTGGATCCCGAAGAAACGTTCATACATATAAAAGAAAAAATATGTACATAGCATAACATCCTATGGTTAATGTTCCCAAAATTGCCACTGTCGGGGTACAACTCACTTGGGGTAGAGCAGACGCACTGCTCAATATAGATAGCGCTTAGAGCCCACTGTAGGGGTATAGATCAGCTGTTCCAGATGACTGCAGGCGACACCAGCAGAGGAGTGCTTATCACAAGCTTACAATAAAATCAGTAAAGTTGCTCCAGAGGAGAGGAAAGCTGAATATCCATTCAGATAGTCTTAGCCGTCAGCGGTTAGGATGTAGCGCATGCAGCGTCTTCAAAGTCTTCGCTGGAAAGGATTTCTGCAGTTCATTTCCGTGGTGGGAGGACCAGTATACAGTTGAAACAGGAATGAACGTCTATTGAACAGTAACAGAGTCTATATACAGACATTATCAGGTTAACATAACTCAACCCATATTTTAACGTACAACCAAACAGGAACTAAACAGCAATTAACCAGGATTGCTGCAGATATAGAAACCCACATCATAATCTGTTTAACAGTAAATTAAATTAACACAGAACAATGGATGAGTAGGTAGTAGAAGTGTGGATATCAGCATCAGCTTAAGATGGGAAATCACACCTAAGTAGCAGACAGGCTCTCTGCACTACAACTATCAACCATTTTCCTTTATACCACTGTGACACATTATCTCCTCTCAGAATTATACAATACACATAAACCAGTATACCAAACAATCTGACTAAATAGCCATATTAAACATCGCACATAAGTCAGGGCGAGACAGGATTACAGAGGGCACAAACTAGGCACGTGAGTAAAGTCAATGCAAAGTGCACTCTTAGCCACTGTACCCAAATCCCAATAATCTATAGGGAGGATGCAAGCCTTTAGTTCTCTCCAAGAACCCCAGTGATGGAGGGATCTGTCACACTGCTCATCTGCCACCAATGTTTTGGGAACATAAATTATATGGTGCACGGACCCCTGTGGATTTGGTGGTCACATGTACCATGAAAACAATGACACTGCTCAAGGGGGGCAATTGCCCTGTTGTTCCCTCTAAAAACACAACACAGTCCACAAAGGAATGTATAGTTTGCCCTTCTGATATTCAATGGGTTATTAAATTAGCTCACATATATGTGTTGCAAATATGACATTTTATAAGTGCATGAGCTAAAGGGCAGAACAAATTTAAATAATAAAGCAATTTTATGTCACAAAACAGAAAGAAAATGTCACTGCCGTTGGCCTGCAATATTCTCACCAAAAGAATTATACCCACAGAGTGACTATACCAACCAGAAATGTTACATTTAATTACATGCTCCATTTTGCTCTTGTTGACAGACAGTTAACCCACACTATAAGCTCTGCACACATTACTCTGCTTTATCACTGCAATACCTTCTCCAACACAATAACAGCAAATATCATGGTGTAGCTGAAAGATTAATGAGTCCCAGAGAAGAAATGGTTTTAGATGAAATGATCCGGGAAAAAAAAAAAGAATTCACAAGTCTGAATAAGAAAAGGAATTGAATTGCTGCTTAGAGGGATATATTACAAGTCTAATCAAATATAACCTATATGGCAGCTGAAAGACTATGTTCTCTTTTCTTACATTTTACAACAACATTACAAAGAAATAACCCTCTCTTTCTTTTTGTCAAATTCTCTTTATAATGTGTCTAGTATTTAACACAAGCGTTTTCTATAGTTTCTAACACAATATTCTTTCAAAGTGTAGTCCTATTGTTCACCAGAGTTTCACTGTGTGTGTAAAAATGGAGTATTACAACTATGCCATTAAGACAAGTGAATAAATGGTGGGAGTGCTATAGGGAATGAACAAAATTGCCCCATTGATGGTAAATAGTACGTAACCTTAGGTACAGTAAATTATGTCTGTGAATGGCAGAAACCGAAAAATATCACAATTTTATTCAGATTAAAAAACAAACAAATAAAAGACAGGATAAAACCTGCACAACAGCAATTTCACAATTACATATGATCAAAAAATATTGGGATTCACACTTTTGTGTTAAGGCTATTGAAGCTCCATATGGTGCAAAATGGGAAACCTGACGCGTTTCAACACGGTTTCCGCAGAGGTTTTAACGTGTGGACAGGACCTTTTTATTTCCGCAGTATTGTGGGCTTATTTAGGACCCTTCTTCTAAGTGGGAGTCAAAAGAACTTCCTTTTAATTATGATGCGGGAGAGCCGTTATACCAAATAGTTTTTTCTGTAAGGTTCTTTTGATAAACTGTATCCTATGTTCTAATTCCTTTTAATTGTGATGTGGGACAGCAATTTACTAGATAAGTGTTTTCTGGAAGATTCGTGTTTTCTAGTTAACTATGCCCTGTGTTCCAAAATCTCTTTCTTTTGCTATGGATCCAAGACTTCACTAAGTCTGCTGTTGTCCAGCGTCTTCTCGTACAAACACTTATTCTATTAATATGTTATGCGACACATTAAAATGGATCTGTTACCACATGTACTCAAACATCTTAACACGTATCAGCTATATAGATAAAAAGATCAAGAGGAATATTTTGACTTGTTTTAAATATACATAATGGATGGATGAGATGGTCGGTATCTGGATCTGTTTAAAATCCACTTAGACAATATTAATTCAATGTAGAAGAGACAGGTCTTAAAAAATGATTTCATAAATCTAATTAGATCATTAACTTAAGAAAAAGTAGGAGGAAATATAAATTATACTAAAATGGTATACAATAAATATTCCCAAACCTTACCTTAAATTTATATAGTTTAAATTTAGACCATATGGTTAAGATAAGAGTAAAGGACATAGCAATATCTTGATTTAAAGACAAGATATTACATATTTGATAATATATTGTTCATCTATAGTAAGAATTGGAAATAGATTTTGAGGTAGATGGCGCTAGAGAGAGTTATGCACAAGCAGCAACTTGTCTAGCAGCTATCCCAAAATGCTGCAACAGGGTACATAGACAAAAGATACAAAAAGTGACAGTGCGCTAGAAGTGCTGTGAAGTGATAATATCTATAGCACAGTGATCCTACTGTGCAAAATAAGCAATGTATATCCCGTGAGGCAAATATCAAAATTAGTGCAAATATAAAAGCAGAAAGCACTCACACATAGTCCCTATTATGATGGGACAACATAAAATGTACGTAACAGCTCCTTTCTGAATTCCTTCAACCTCCAAAGAATAAGAGATAATTTTTAGGGAATAACAGTGGAATTTAATATAAAGTGCATAAAATGTCTTACACTTAAAATCTGGAGCATCAGCAGGTACAAACAAACTGGAACATAGAAGATAAAAGCAGGTTCTGGAAAAATCTCCAATGAGTGTTGTTAGATCGATCAACGCGTTTCGCCCCTTTTAAATGGGCTTCCTCAGGATCCAACAGCACTCATAAGAGATGGAGCTGTCTTTATATAGTGTAATATTAGGTCGTATCACCAGCAGCGCGACCGACACATGTCGTTACGTCACTGCCAGCGCGACCTCTGAATCGGAGAAGTGAATCTTCGGCTTTTTCCGCTGACTCTTCGTATTACAGGACTCGGTTAATGTCGTCGTTCGGATATTTCCGTAGTTGATATTGCAGACTTCGTTTTAGCAGCTTTTTAAAAACCGAACGTTCCAACCCTCTGATTCGGTAATAGAAGCCGAGAACTATACGAAATACATTAACCGAACATTGCTCAACTGAAGGAGGTTTAACACGAAGCAGCTAAACCGAAGCTGCTAAAACGAAGTCTGCAATATCAACTACGGAAATATCCGAACGACGACATTAACCGAGTCCTGTAATACGAAGAGTCAGCGGAAAAAGCCGAAGATTCACTTCTCCGATTCAGAGGTCGCGCTGGCAGTGACGTAACGACATGTGTCGGTCGCGCTGCTGGTGATACGACCTAATATTACACTATATAAAGACAGCTCCATCTCTTATGAGTGCTGTTGGATCCTGAGGAAGCCCATTTAAAAGGGGCGAAACGCGTTGATCGATCTAACAACACTCATTGGAGATTTTTCCAGAACCTGCTTTTATCTTCTATGTTCCAGTTTGTTTGTACCTGCTGATGCTCCAGATTTTAAGTGTAAGACATTTTATGCACTTTATATTAAATTCCACTGTTATTCCCTAAAAATTATCTCTTATTCTTTGGAGGTTGAAGGAATTCAGAAAGAAGCTGTTACGTACATTTTATGTTGTCCCATCATAATAGGGACTATATGTGAGTGCTTTCTGCTTTTATATTTGCACTAATTTTGATATTTGCCTCACGGGGTATACATTGCTTATTTTGCACAGTAGGATCACTGTGCTATAGATATTATCACTTCACAGCACTTCTAGCGCACTGTCACTTTTTGTATCTTTTGTATATTGTTCATCTATGTAGTAGATGTGACATAAATTCCATTTAACTTTTCTAAATATCCAACCCATCGTTCCTTTTTTTTTTTTTTTTCCGAATTTTGCTTATTTAGTGTCATTGTATAATGGAGTAGTTCATTTTTGAATATAGTATTATTTAATATAATTTTGACAGATATATGTATACGTTTCCCCATTCCCATTTCTGTTCTGTATCCCTACAAATTACGTAAAAATTATATATTTATAATATAAATTTAAAAAAAAAAAGTATTGCAAGTTATCTTCAAAATGGCATTTTTTGTCTTCACAACATGAGACAAAACTAGACTAGTGGTTTAGACACCACCAGCTCACCCACTTTCGTGTTGACAACTTTATAATGGTGACGAGCACCTTTTTTTAATGTTTATTGTATACTTTATTTATATACTTTATATACTTTTACGTAGGAGATGTCTCTTAGCGTCAATACATCAACTATAGACTCAATCCTCAACTCCCCGGTGGGATTGACTCAGAAAGAATAGGAAGAAAATTAAACATTTTTAAATGCATCCATTTATTTAGTGAAAGAAAAACACTTGTACTCCCACTTGTACAATTATATTGTGTTTGCAGCATACTCCCACCTGCTTAGTTGGCCTCATATTAAATACTTTGTAACAAAACCTGTCTTTGGGGTTTTGCCAGGGAATATTAGTAACCACAATATGTATTCTAAAAGCAGAGCATTGTCAGTAACAGCTGAAATAAATACTAACAAACATAACAAAACTCTTTTTGCACTTGCTAAACAAAGCAATTTACTTGGACAGTTAGTGACAAAACTTAACAAATTGGCAGAGAGTTTTGTTTCACGGTCTAAAAATCTTACCCCTGCCGAATCAGGGGCCCTGTGAAATCTTAGATCAAATGAGTTGTAAGCAATTGTAAGAAAATCAATTACAAAAAAACCCTGATAAGAGTGGGGCGGTGGTTGTGCTAGACAGAAATATACAAAAGAAGCGCTTAGACCAGGGGCGTCCAACGTGTGGCCTGCGGGCCAAATGCAGCCCACTAGGCATCGGGGTGCGGCCCACCTGAGCTCTGCGTAAACTTCCCTACTCAGAGTGGTGCTGCTGTTGTGCGCAGGTTCCCTCCTCTACCCTGCGTGTGTGGTCATGTGTGTGTGGGGGGGGTAAGTGTATGTATGTGAGTGTGTGTGTGTGGAGGGTAAGTGTGTGTGTATAAATGTGTGTGGTAAGTCTATGTATGTGAATGTGTGTGTATAAATGCTTGTGTGTGTATGGAGTAAGTGTATGTATGTGAGTGTGTGTGTATATAAATGTGTATATATGTGAGTGTGTATGTATTAATGGGGGGGTAAGTGTATGTATGTGAGTTTGTGTGTATAAATATATATGTGTGTCTGGGGTAAGTGTATGTATGTGAGTGTGTGCATAAATGTGTATGTGTGGGGGGGGTAAGTGTATGTATGAGAGTGTGTGTGTATGTATAAATGTGTGTTTGTGTGGGGGGTAAGGTCACCTATGACTAAGCGTGGTGACACGCGAAACGCGTTAGGTGGCCTTCCCTTTTCACTTTATCATCCGTGGATTGTACCTTACCCTGTTTGTTTGGATTTTTTGAAAGCATTAAAGCACTTTTTTCATTCACTACTTGGCGAGTGGAGTGCACACTTTGTTCTACTTAATGCTTAATTGTTGTGCCTAATCAGCACTGTGGAGCACCCACCCACCTCCTGCACTTTTGTTCCTGTGACTAGAGCCGATGTTGCTTTTGTTTCTCATTTGTTTAAGCATATATCTAATCAATTAAGAGGTTAGCGGTCTGTGACAAGCACGGACACACAAAGTAATCAATTTGAGCTATTAGTAGCTCTTGCCACTTTTGTTACACTGTATTCATTTAGTGATGTAGTGTGCCGGTGGTAGCTTGGGACGGTTTTGTACTTTGCACAAAACATGGTCTGTATAAAATACCGCATACTGTACCCACCATTATTGTAAAATGGTGAAATGTTTATTTTTAGATTGATGTTTAATTGTGTCTGTTCACACATGTTTTATAATTATCAGTTAGCCTAAATGTATACGGCTGGGGCTTACTATGGTTGGTACCCACAAATTAATGTATTATTAGGTGAACACTGGTGGCTTGCGATGTCTTGCTGTTATGTATCGGTTTTCTACAAACTGAAAATAATAAAAATTGTTTTTTTGAAAATTGGGTAAAAGAAAAAGTGCTTATTATGCATCACAGTCAGGGGAGTGTTGGCAAAGGGGCAGGATGACAATTGTCCCTCAGGCTGCTCTCTAATCTTTTTCAATGGACTATTTCCACTTGTAAATGTCCCAGCAGTAACATTTCCGATCCCCTGAGCACATTCACTTTCATGTGGGCAAGTCTTTTCAGCAGTTCAGCTCTACTGGCTAGCTTCAACAATAGAGAGTGGAGCCAGGTGAGCCTTTTATACCATGTCTGCTAATTAATCAGATACAGGTGAGCTCCAAATTTGTCCACATACACACAGGAAGCTCCTAAAGCACTAGGGGATGGCAAATATCTTCGAAACTGAAGTGGTCTTCTTCTGCAGGAAGCCAAGATGAAGTTCCCCATCATTTAAGGCATTTTTCTGCCCATCACTATCAGCCACACTTTATAAGTATAATTTCTACTTCACCAATGAGTTCCAAAATGGATGATGCCCCTTTTGCCACCGGTACCATAGTTTCACCGTCACTGCACTAAAACTGCGGCCTGGATTTTTTAAACATATATTAATGCTGTTGAAGCACCTGCCCTCCCTGCTCTCTGGATTCTCAGTGCCAGGCACACAATAGTTTGCATAGTTTAATTAGACATTTTCCAATACATTCAAAAGGTTTTGGTAGCAGTACATACTTCTTTTGTGTGTCAAACTGATGGTAGGTAAGGCTAGGAACTTCCCCCATTGAGAGTATGGTGTGAAGTAAGATAAATTACACTACAGTCAAACAATAATAACCAAAATCTATCATTTCTATGATGCACTTTGTACAAATGTTGAGGTGTTTTGAGTTTGTTTATGTTTTGATTTGTAAGTCGCGTCTAACTTCCTCTATCATATATTTATTGCTTGCTTGTTTCTTTCAAATTATTTCATTGTTGATAGTATACAAATACATGTTAACATAATGTGACAAAACAGGCAATGAATTAGGGGATAGTTAATACTGGTAAGTATTATATTGTGAGCTGTCCAATGGTAAGGGGGGGAATATGTTAACAGTGATGGCTATTAAAGTCTAAAATAGACAAAAATTATGTTGCTTTTCGGTTGTGAATTCAGCTTATTTTTTTAAAAAAGTTATAGTTACAGGAAAGCCATTTTGCATTTTAAAATTGGAAAAAAAAAATGGAAGATTAGGTAACAGATCCAAATTTAGATGCATATACAGGAAGAGCACAAAAACAAAACTAATAGAATAATGCCTCCATTACATATAAAAGTGATAACAAAATATGCAACAAAATGGATAGAGAACAGGAAAATCAGAATTAAATTATAATGCCATGAAAAGCAAATGCACAAGATGAGAACATAAACTAAGCCTGAAAAGGTGCAGGAATAAAAATAAATAATGCCATGCACAGACAAAATCCGTTTTTGATAACGAAATTAGCATGCTTTACTGCATTGAAAGACAGTGGTAAAGATTACAAATTAGCACAGAGAGCCGGGAAAGAATAAAATACATATATAAGAGATACCCAGGATTTCAGACATTGAATTGGCTACGATAAAAAAATAAAATTTTATATAGGAAACATACAGCATTGGTCTATAAACAAGAACCAAACTGAACTAAAAAAAAAATAAAAAGATATATGTACCCATGTACACTGATCAGAAATAACATTATGACCACCTGTGTAGGTTCCCCTTTTCGCAGCCCGGACCTGTAGAGACATGGACTCCACTAGACATCAGAAGGTGTGCTGTGGTATTTGGCTCCAACATGTTAGCAGCAGATCCTTTAAATCCTGTAAATTATGAGGTGGGGCCTCCATGGATCAGACATGTTTGTCCAGTACATACCACAGACGCTCGATTGGATTCAGATGGGGAATTTTGAGGCCAAGTCAACACCTTGAACTCGTTGTTGTGTTCCTCATACCATTCCTGAACCATTTTTGCTATGTAGCAGAGTACATTACCCTGTTTAAAGAGGCCAAGGCCACATGTATGGCAGGACCCAAGGTTTCCCAGCAGAACATGGTCCAAAGCATCACACTAACTCTGCCGGCTTGGCACCTATCAGTGACCATGATGTTATGGTTGATCGGTGTATGTGCTTGCAAATGAGTGTGCAGTTTCCAATTTTGGATAATCAATAATCAGTATCAAACGAGCATAAATGAACATAAAATGTCAGGTTTCAACATAGCAACAAATAACTAATCCCCCATGTACAGTTAGAAATAGATCGAGGTTGGTGAAAAATAAAAGTATATCTTAGGGATTATTTGATAGTACTGCTGGAATGTATTTTAGCTTTTTCAATTCCTTCAATATATGTTATCCTGTAATGTTATTAATTAAACAACTGTTAAAAAAAAATAATCATTGATGTATCGCTTACTTGATATGTAGCCAATAGTTCCACCTGTAATGGTTCTCACAGTGGTAATTTAATAAGCTTGCGCTATAGGAGAAATACATTTATTTAATTCAATGTTTATCTTCATAAATCTCTAAACTATTAGAATATATTCTCTTAGGTGGCAAAGAGCCTAGATATTCTAATAGCCTAAAGAGATAAACAGTAAGAGAAAATGTAAAATAAAATTATTCCCCTTAAATGCAGCTTACTAAAATACTACTGTGAGAAGCATTATAGGTGGACCAATTGGCTAAAGGTGAAAATCACTGCCCATCTCCTTGACAAACAAAAGGGTCTCTCTTAAAATAACACCTTAAACAAATTCCCATGAGGATCTGAGACGTCCTTGATCCTCAGCCCAGGGTAAGTGGCCATCCAAAAATAAAATAATCCACCTAATCTATAAAATCTTGCAGCAAAAAATAAAACCCGACGTTTCAGGTATATGATTGATTGACTCCGTTTCAAAGTGTTTTCAGAGTGCTCAGACCAATCAGATGCCTCCTTAAGAATTTCAAGATCCAGCCCTACTGGGCTGAGATTTCAGTATGCACCCATCCTCCACGGCAGACTGACATGTTTAGAAATGTCACGTATTTTTGGTTATATTTTTTGTGTTAGATTATTTTTTGGATTGCCCCTTTTCCCTTGGACCTGATGAGTATAGTGGACCATTTAAAAAAATTTTTTTACAGGGCATCCTTTTTGTGCAGGCTGGGTAGGCAGTGATTTTCCATAGGCTATTATCAAGATTTCCTCCCCTGCCTGGGCAACTTAGAGGCCCCAGTCTAATGGCTAATAGCTGGATCCCCTTAATTAAATGGTTGGCCAGGGACACTTGAGCAACCCCTGGCCCCATGTATTTAAGGGAAGTCAGGGGCATGTTGGGCAGCCCCATGCCTCAAATTTAAGGGGGGGGGGGGGGCAGAGCCTCTTTGGCCAGCCTCAAGCACCATTTATAATATGGGAGCCCTTGGTCAACTCCCAATCCCATTCACTATTAGCGGACGGGGGCATTTTGCCCAGCCACCGGCCCCAGTATTTCCAGACACCGGAGAATGAAATGTTTGCCATAGGATTGCGGTGGTAGATCAGGACTGTCCCACGTAAAGCAAGAGGTCTGCCACTCAGTCGGTCTACTAGACTAAGTTTGACAGAGCAGCATTTGGAGAAAGTCAGCATTGTATTAGAAACATAGAATGTGTGGCAGATAAGAACCAGTAAGCCCATCGAGTCTGCCCAATTTTCTAAATAATTGTATTAGCTTTAACTTGGATAGCCGTATGCCTATCCCACGTATGCTTAACCTCCTCCACTGTCTTAACCTCTAAATATATTAATGGATTTAACATGTTGGTATTACTTCTTTAATAAGGAAGGTTTATTCATGAGTGAGTAAGTGGCACAAAATAGCTGCATGAAGAATATTATTATATAAAATTGTTCATCTTGTCCTCAGGCACTAATTAAAAGTTTTGTATCTAAACTGTGGGGATAAAGAGCAGATATCTTTTCTATGCTCCAGTCTACGATTAAGGGCCACAGCGAGGGAGGAAACACATAATGCAGAGCCTAATTGATGGGTGAAGGTCTCCCACTGCTCGTACCTGTGAAGATTAATTCAATCTATTTGTACAATATTAACTGTCAAACATTTATTCGGATGGCCAGTTATCAAATAACCTTTTGATTCTCTGTATATATGCAATGAGGTGCTGCCGAGTTGACCAGCGAGGTAAGATCACCACAGGTTGGCTTGCTATTGGTGGGGTGGAACTCAGTCTGCTTACTTTGTTCAGCCACAAGTGGCTATAGGGACATATAACATTAAGCCAATGCCTCTGTTGAATTTATTTACACAAGTGAATGTCATATCATTGTTTTAAAAACCATGTTCTGCGTTTATATAGTCCTCTGACTCAGCTCCATTATCCCTACAGCACAATGTACAGACATGCAAATACAATGAGGATAACATGAAACTAATTAATCCATACACCACAAAGTCTTTACAAATTAGATCAGGATCAGCAATATGATTGCTTAGACACACGTAGAACATGAAAATAATTTAAAAAAAAAACACAAGGAAACATTAAAAGAGAGTCAGGCATGTGAAAAATGCACCTAATTAAAAAATAAATGTACTACTTCACGCAGATGAAGGCAGCCAAGGGGCATACTAATCCTTGTCAAGTCTTATTTTAAATCAAAAACATGCCAGGATGAGATTGTAAAAGTGAAAGAGGAAAAGAAAAAAAAAATGAATGCTCATCTTAGGCCATGATGGGTTTTGATGAGGGATAATTAAGGTTACGGGTAAAATTATAGGGGAGAAACGTCAGTATGAATTCTGATTTTACAGAGAAGCTACACATAAAATATGAAGGAGCAATGCACACATATACATAATATGTCTACACCCAAAACTCAAACCATCTCAAACTCCGTTCTGTGGCAAGGTGTTCTAGTCACCGTGGAAACCAATGGAAAGCCTAGAATTTAGTTTTATAGAGAGCCCCCTTTGGTTTCTAAAAGACAGGCAGTTTTTGTTACCTGTTACAACAATAATTTAGAACACAGGCTGTTTTTACACTTCTGCGGCATTTGTGTTTAATTGTAATGTTCCTCTTTCTCATTTACTGCACCCACACATATAATATACTGGTTTTAACGCCATTAAAATGGCTTTCTTTAGATACCCTTATTTTTACCATATCACATGATTTACTATAAAAACAAAAAACAAAATATCATTTAACCCCTTGCCGACATGTGACGACCAAATTTGAGTGTTGCTTAATGCCTCAACATCGAGGCATTTTAGCAACGCTAAAATAGAAAAATGAAGACGGTACACCAGAGCCAGAACAAAAAATAATTTAAAAAAAGAGACTCCATATAGCATATCCAACTGTGTTTATTGTGAAAACGTCACAGCTGGTGTACCGTAAGGTGAACCACTCGGTGGAATAAACCTACGTGTTTCGCACCCACAATCTGGCACTTCGACCTCTTCGTGCCAAGAGGAGTGTCCAGTGTCAGGCATAACAACAGGCGTCTCCCATGGATTGGTTTTCCCTGTTTTCTTCATTAAAGCAATGCTGCCTTAGGGTTGCTCATTTGAACAGAGGCTGATTCACGCCATTACCGGGTCCTCAATGCACAAAAAGTGCATGATGGGAATGTCTGGTGCCCAAATAAGCATTTTCCAAGTTTTAATGCATATTAAAGTACTGAAATAGTGCTTTAATATGCATATTTTATAATTTGCATAACTGAAAAACTGATACACTTACATTTAACGCGTTGTGAACGAGCATCTCCAATAGGAAGCGTGGGGAACCTGGGAGATCATTCATGCCAGATCAGTGGTTGATGGTCTTGCGCAAGGCCAGTGTGGCCGCACCATAGCAGTACACTGGGTTATGCAGGCATTCTGCATAAATCACATTTCTAATAATTTTACTCAAGCCCTCCACAGTGATTACTGAAGGTGTGGCAGCCCTGATTATATAGACACTCAGGATATAAAGTGTTGTTTAATTTAGACACTTTCTCTGCTGCTGGATTAGAATACATTGTGATAAATTTGCTCATGTACACAGTATGTATGGTCTATTTTTAGTTAGGTAATTGGAAACTGAGCGCCAAACTGTGCCTGGAATTTTTTTTCAGCTATGTTTCCAGGGACACATATTTGTTCCACATGCTGCAGAAAAAGCATGCAAAATGCAATCAGGGAGTATAAAGGATGCATATACAGACCGACATAATCCACTAATCCACTAAATTAATCAGGGTAGGACCTATGAGATCTCCACCCTGATTAATTAATTGGGTCCTGTCTGTGCATATATCCATCCTACAAACTGCACTTTGCATGGTCTTACTGCAGCATGTGGAACAAATATGTGTCCCTGGAAACATGGCTGATGTTGGAAACTATGTGTTGGCAGCTATGTCTCTAAAGTTTTGTTTCATTTAGTCACTTCTTGTGCTATTACAATAGACCACAGTTTATGGACTCTAAGTGCTCTTGTACACAGTAGGATGTCTTAAGAGTGCAACACATTGTCTGAGGACATCACTAGAGAGACAGGAAAATACACTAATTTGAATGGAATTATTCTCATTGGTTCCTGCAGCAAAAAAAAAAAAAAAGGAAATGACTTTTACTCGTCTAGTGTGAACAGTCCTAGTTTCTTGCAAACTGCTGTAATTTCACAATTTCATCTAGCTGTAAGTATTTAAAATTTTAAGCAATTCAAAATGTAAAACATGCATTTTAAAGTACTTTGAAAGCACAATAATATTCATTAGTATTCAGAAGATGCATTTTGTGCACCAGACAGTTCCTTTAAGCAAAACAATATTTTTAAAAAAAGCCAGGTAAAGATATAAGTGCTTAAATAAATAGCTAATGTCTCTTGAAGGATTAATAGAAGTGTAACAGAATAGCCTCCCCATCAGTGATTAACACTGAAACCAGTGGTGGGACCCTCAATACCAGAAATAGAAATGTAAACCAAAAGACGCCTTTTACAAACAGCAAAAATAATTATTACCTGACTATAGAAGAAACCAGTGATTTTTTTAATAATACCGGATGATTAATGGTATGTTTACTTAATACTCTGATCATAGAAAGACCCCAGAGCATTTCACCCCACTACAGGTGATTTGTTTGGCAATTGTTTTCTATTGGTAACTGATCCATAGTTATCAGAATTTTAAAAAAAGTATATTTGACTGGTACATATAATTTTGGAAGACTTTTTTACACCTCTGTTATCGATGCCAGTTTTTCCAGTGCTGCTAGCAACTATTAGCATTTTTTTGTATAATGGTATAAAAATCTGCTTGATTGTAGAAATGACAGTATTTTAGCAGTGGGGTCAGTTTCCATAAAATGGGAGTGATGTGCTCAGATATTACTTTTTTTTTAAAGATTGTGCACTGTGTAGATTGGCAGTGCTGTTTGAGATAATCTCCCAAGCATTTTTTGGGTAATATAATTTACTGCAGTAGTCTTTGATTCACCACAGCAGGCAGGTAAAGGGGCTGTAATGCTCATTTTACTGTACCCTGCTACCCCTACAGACAAATAAAGATCTCGTTTTGATTTGATTATACCACTCTCAATGTCTGCATTAGATCGTTGTTTGCACGGTTGCACCAGAGCGTTAAGTCTGTCTGCGTTCCTCCAGCTTACTTACAGGCTTTGTATCTCTCTGTTTGCTGAGGATTATCTCCTATATAACTAATTTTGATGTTATTTGCTTTTAATGGTCCAAGGACCAAGAATAAAAAGACTAAATATGTTTTACCATCTACCTCTGGAAACAGAGTGCCTGCCTATTTGTATCCTGCGTCAAGTCTGTTTCCCAGATGTGGAAAAGGGCCAGTAAAATGTCAACATGACACATGGTGAAGGTGAATTGAAATATAAAATGCTCTGCGCCAGATTGCCTTTCAATTATAAGGAATCCATTATCAAAATCTTGTATAAGCATAATCACATGCAATGCTTAATGTAGAGTATAGAAATCTGCAGGCAAATCTCAATGAATCAAAATATAATCCTTTTTCCAAAATCTTAATAGCATTAGTTCCTTTATTTATTTCTCTCTGTAACTGTTGCCGATATGATATCATTTTCTACTTTACAAACTTGCTTTCTCAGTTAGGGACAATAATCTCTCTGTCACGCCCATCTCTGCTGTTTTCAGTGCATTAAGTATTTGCCTACTATTCTGTCATAATCAGGCATGTCCAAAATGGAGGCCTGAGTATCATTTAACCATGCATAGACCATAGACCTTGAGAACCTGCCAAAGTGAAAAGTAAAAAAAAAAATAAAAGTACTAATTTCATGCATGACACACTCTTGAACTCTTTTAGCTAGGGTGGTCTTTCAGACTAAAGGGACCCTGGACAAGCCCCAAATTGTGGGCCCCCAGCAGAAGATGCCAAAAAGTGCCTTTACTGACACCAGTTTTGGATTACAGCTGTTATGGACCACATTTCCTATGATAATGCAAATGCTGCCTGGCAGAGTCTCTTAAAAAAATGTAGGCCCCCTAAACAGCTGGTGTGTTAACTAATGTAGTTATCACTTAATACTGTTGTGTATTGCATTTGCCATGATAATCTGTTGGTTATGGAAAATGTAGTCTACACAACCTGGAGTGCCAAAGACAGGTTGGAAAGGGCTTAGCAAATTTTACTTAAATCTAGGAGCCAGCCAAAAACAAATGCATGGTAAAGTTTAACAAGTCACAGCCACATGAGGAGAACACCGTTTGGCTCTCAATCCAGGAAAGAGGCGCTAACTCACAATTAATAAATGTCATATTACTCCACATCTGTCCAACGTCTAGTCTTAGTCAAAAACCACACGTACATCGATACACCTGCACATACAAAACACACACTCTTGCAGATATAAACACACACACTGATGCCAGTTTGATGGACAGCACTTACCGCGCATGTGCAGTAGTGCTGACATTCAACATCCAAACCTCTGCACCCCCCCCCCCTCCCCCCAGCATCCTGATTTGCGGGGGCAAGAGTTGGAAGGTATGCGATACACATATGCATACATACATACATACACACACTCACCCTGTTGTGGATTTCTACATGCATACCCACTATACTAACACAGGCCATAGCCGTCCACAGGATTTTTTCACTGGGGCGGTGGCAAAATATCAAACCAGGAATGGACTCACAGTGTGTGGAAACCAACAATTTATTGAAGGAAATTGGTGAGACAAACACATGGAATCAATAACAGTCATATCGTGAGGAGGCCGAACTCAATTTCTGACAGCTTAATGCATATCGCGCTAGTAGTGCAAAATATCCTCCCGAGTACCAATACATCCTACCCCTAGTTTACCTGGAGAGGAGGTTATTATTGGAGATGCAGTCAACAAAAGTCAGTTTTGTACTCTAGACTTACTGTAACCTCATTGCTCCCTCCCCATGCACAGCCGCATCCACAATTAGCAATGTTACTTGCTTAACATCATGGGAGTTGCATTCAATAAAAGTTAATGTTGTGTTGTGTAGTGCAGCTCTGTGACGCACAGAAACATTGAGAAGTATTAAAAAAGGGGACATAAAGGCCTGGTTCCAAAAGAGGACACTTGGTAGTTATGTAGCAGTGGTAGTAACCTTTGGCACTACAGGTGCTGTTATTACATGTCTCATGATGTTCAGCCAATCAAATGGATGGTTGAGGATCATGAGATGTGCATTCCATAGTAGCAGTACCAATCCATAATCATATATTATCTAACATTTGGCACTCTAGTTGTTGTGCATCAACACACTGGCTGAAAGTCATGGGAAATGTAATCTGAACAGCTGGAGGATTAACTCCATTATTATATTAGAATTCAGCCCTCTGTTTGGTTTGGCATGAAAAGGGTTACAAGATAATGATCTTACCAGTTATCAGCTCCTGCATAGGCAGACGAAACATGAATAAAGAGGAGGGAATAAACAGAAACCAGCAAATACCAAGTTAAAGGAAGTAATAAACAGGTAATAAACAGGGGTATAGTACCAATTCCAAATGAAAGAGTTTTAAAGAGACCAAAATATAATCCCCACATCTTCTGGGTGAGACCTTCCCCACTAGCACATCTGTCCGGTGGAATATTTATTTATGGTTTTGTGATAATTCCTAGCAAGACCAAAGGATAAATTGTGTCCATTATTATGTCATTATCAATATTCCGACCAAAATCTTTCTGTTTTGCGAAACCAATTACAGAGAGTAGCATAGACTGCCAAGCAAAATACAAATGGCTCAAATATCCCCCAAATCCTCTAAAATGGGACAGACGTTATGAGGTGGCTGACAGGGTGCAGATGGCCTGTGTTTTCAGGATCCACAAAAATCATCTGCAATTTATGTTCACTTTTTTTTTTTGCAACAGTGATTTTTTTTTTTTAAGTGACAAATAAAGTGTACTTGCCGCCTTGTAACAATTACCGTGACAGCAGCACTTGATAAACTGAGAATTAACATGCCTCTGACATATCGTATCAACCCTTAATTCAACACCGACATACCTTTCTCAGCTTTCTTCGTATCTTGCTTTTCTAGTAAAAGATACCGTGGGCTCTCTGGGAAGAAAGGCAAAATCGCTAATTGTATGGCGGCAGGAATTAGGATAAATCCAAACAAGAAGGGCCATCTGGATTCCTAAAATGTAGAACAAGAGAGCAGGTTTGGGCAATAAATATCATAATTTTTAGGATTTGTAAAGAGGATTCAAAAATAATTAAAGTTGGTGCAATTTTGTATAATTGTCCACTGAGGTTCATGGAGACCTTTTTTATGCATTAGGTAAAAAAATTCTGTATAAAAACATTCAATCTTTTGCAATCTGTTTTATTATTTATTAATTTTTTTAAAATGTTTTTAAGACATAATTTGAAATAAGTGTTATTCATTTGTTTTATTGTTATTATTACATTGATTGGGTACATAGAAAGAACTTTATGGGCAGAGTTTTTATTTATTTATTTATTTTTGTTTGGGTTATTTGCATCATTAAATATAAAACAAAGTCAACTGTGGTACTGATGTTTTACAAATGTAACAGCATACAAAATCCCTGTGTTCAAGGTATGTCGTTTCCATACTGAATTCTTTATTATTGTTACTGTTATCTTGAAACCAATAAAAAAAAAATTACAAAAAAAAAAATATATATATGTATTAAGGCCTTTTGGCCTGTAATTGTGGGAGGGGCGTATGACTCACCTTCTCCCTATTTAAGGGACACCCCTTACCTGGCTCCATACCGTTCGAGGTCAGCGCTGCATGAGAATCCACTTCCGGTTCACGTTCGGCGCCATCTTGCTTTTCAAAAAACCCCGCGATTTCGTTTGGTGTAGCTGTGTCCAGGAGCCCTCACAGGTTTTCCGCCCGTCCAGCCACGCACATTACCGGTTTTTTCGCCGCAGATTAAGTCCACAGGACTTCAAAATCGTAAGTCCGTCGCCTGGATCATTTCCCACGGCGTCGCGATTTTTAAACAGCCTTACTTTACGGCCGCACGCTTCACGGCCCAGTCACAGGCATATTAACCCTTTTGCTTCCGGCATTGATCGCGTTATACTCTGTACTGATTCTTTTAGTAAGCAGACTTATTTTCGATTTTCTGCAATATCAGTATCTATAGTTGCTCTTCATGTCACTATTGGTATTTATTTCATGCGATTGCAGAATCCTTGCATATGACTGTAGCCCCCCCATTAATTACTTTTTAGGTCAGGTTTCAACTTTTAGCAGATATTGCCTTATTAGCAATATTGGATTTCTTTATGTTTATATATATATGGAGTTATGCTTGAACAAACGTTACATTATTATAGATATCTCACGTTAGTGCCTGCGTTATAACCTATGTTTTAATTCATTTAGAATTATGTTTCTATCACTCCATGTACACACGTTCTTACATGGCACGTTATAAATTCTGACTTTTTCTTTGTGTACTCAAACGACATACCAAGTACACAAGAACACGGTCTCAAATCTCGCAACTTTCGGGTTGAATCACACGTCTTGATTCAACCACTCATACGTCACGTAGAGACATATTATATATACCCCTAAAAACCTGGTTACCAGGGCCATACCACTTAACATGGCCAGTCGCGTCACTACCATTCATTAAACTTTTCCCCTCCATATGTACCGCTAGATACTCATCACAGCTAGCTAGTCTATATTGGTATCATAGGATCCAATTCTCACACTATCATTTCTGGTTTTCTATCCCTTTAGGTTTTTTCCAGGTTTTTCTATTTTTCCCTCTTATCTATCGCATACATACTACCAGGTACGTTAAGCCTGCTCACGCCATATGTAACACACGGTTCCATCTCCACCTAGGACATAGAGTACTGGCAATTCTAGGGCTTATAGACCCAAATAGGTACTTCCCCTCCAGGCATTCTGCCTATCGTTTAGTGGTCCGCGAGGCCAACACCCCGCCTCAACGTTTCGGAGGTAATGCCCCCCGGGCCACACGTGAGTTAGTCGCCTCGCAAATTATAGAGAGGGCCTCACCTGTCACTCCCTTCCCCTGTTTTCTTTTATTGTCACCGAGAGGCCAACGAACTCCTGCCACTACGTCGGGTGGCCTCAATAACCCCTCGAGCCAACGCATAGATAGAGCCTCTCATAGCCACTTGGCAACTAGTAGGGCCTCACCTGTCACCAAAGAACAAGATTAATTCTTCGCCTCATCCGGCATAATCAGCCTGCCAGTACATCCCCTGGGGTTTTTCACGCTAACCATATATTTTGTCATCTAGTATGTCTCAAGACGGGGTAGAGGATTTTTCCCTCCCAAGTACTCCGGCTAGAGCAAACACCCCATCACAGGTGGAAGATACGGCCAGTCCAGCATCTTTCAGGTCATGGACTATCCCTCGCATCACTAGCGAACTCAGGAGACGTCAAATCCCATTCCCTGCTACAGCAAGGAAAGCGGAACTTTACAAGTTACTGCACACCTCAACCGATAACAGGGACGCTGGGGAAGGGTCTAGCCAGTCTAACCCAGGAGACATACATGGCATGCTCACGTCCCTCATGGCATCCATGAGCAAGGTCAATTCTAGGCTGGAGAAACTTGAATCGGTCACTACAGCCCTCACTTTGGCTGGGCCGGCCACGGCAATCCCTCCAGCAGTGGTGGAATTGCAATCAGTTTCTCCAGCCATCACCCCGGATGACCAAGAGGTTTACCCTGCCCACATGATACCTGAGCACCTCAAAAAAGATATCCTGGAAGGTAAAGATGTCAATCTGGCCTCACTTCTAATTGCCTCCCAGGACATAGTGGAACATAAGACGTACGCTTACGACGATATTTCTGTGGTGGTCAAATCTAGGGATGCACGATTGAATAGGAAGCTAACTATTCCAGAATTTGTATTAGCTTTTGGCATTTATCGTGATGTGATCTGTACGGTATATCCCCACAGACGTGAGGAGTTTGATTTGTATATGCACAGGCTGGTGGACCTGGGCAACAAATACGGTGGGTCAGCTTTCTATGACTACCATAGATCTTTTTCTGCCAAAGTGTCTGGCGCCTTCTCACAGTACGGGACAAGGTCCAACTGGAGCAAGATAGATACCATCATTTTCTGCAGGCACTTTGCAGGTCTAAGAGCACCGGCCTGTGCATACTGCTCCTCCATGGCTCATACTGCAAATTTTTGTCCTACCACTGCGAACGAACCTAGTACCTCGCAGGGCGCTAGTTCCACTGTTTCAACAGAGAGAACACCCAAAGACAAATTGGGTCGACCTATCAAGTTTTTGGGGAAATCCCAAATATGTAATAATTTCAATGTCGGTGCATGTAATTACAGTGGATGTCGGTTATTGCATATATGTTCAAAATGTTTTAGGGCACATGCGAAAACTATGTGTCCGAATAAAATGTACCCTAAACAATACTTAACGGAGATAAATATTTCTGTACTCACAGCATTACTATCACAACATCCATCTAGACATTTGGTAGACTTCATCATCACTGGTCTATCACAAGGATTCCATACTGGTCTCATACACATGCCTTCAGGGATCCTTGAATGCCCCAATTTACAATCTGCACAACAAAACCCTACAGCGATTAGTACACTCATAGCCAAAGAAGTGGCAGAGGGCTTCCTATTGGGTCCCTTTCAGTCCCCTCCTTTTTCCACATGGCGGACAAATCCCATCGGTATTGTCACGGGGAAATCTTCCCTCAAACAAAGACTCATCATCGATCTGTCGGCACCTCACACCTCTGCCACACCTAGTCTGAACTCCCTTATCCCCTCTGAGGAATTTTCACTCCAATACTCCACCATAGATCACGCCATTACGGCTATCATGCAGGCAGGGGTCGGTGCATGGCTCAGCAAGACCGACATAACCAATGCCTTCAAATTATTGCCTATCCACCCTACACTATGGCACCTGCATGGCATTAAATGGGCCGGGCA
The DNA here is from genome assembly GCA_036172795.1 of Pelodytes ibericus. Classification (NCBI taxonomy): domain Eukaryota; kingdom Metazoa; phylum Chordata; class Amphibia; order Anura; family Pelodytidae; genus Pelodytes; species Pelodytes ibericus. The sequence goes on along the minus strand of CM069863.1, from coordinate 167,940,324 downwards.
CTACTACTTTTTCTCACGCTTAACGTTTGGTTCAAAAAGTAGTCCGGCCATTTTTGATTTATTCGCAGAAACACTATGCTGGTTACTATTAAATGTAGCCATATGCCCTACAGTCATACACTACCTGGATGATTTCTTACTGATCGAAAAGAATAACTCCCCTCCCAGTAGCCTCATAGACACCATCAGTCTTTTTAAACAAGTAGGCGTTCCAGTTTCCCCCACCAAAACTTAAGGACCAGATACAATCATCACCTTTCTGGGAATCATGCTAGACTCAGCCACTATGCAAGCCAGCCTGCCACGCACCAAGATAGAGAACATACTTACCAACATTAACCTCTACATTCATCTCGGTACTTGCAACCGCAAAGAATTGCAGTCCCTACTTGGGTCACTGAATTTTGCCATGCGCATTATACCTCAAGGCCGGGCTTTCATCTCACGGCTCCTATACATGTTCCCACTGTTTAGACATGATGCACACAGGTTGCCCCTGGATACCCAGGCCACGGCAGACCTACTTATGTGGAGAAACTTTTTAACCACCTGGAATGGGAAAAGCATGTTCCTCCCTACATTATCTGACTCCTCACCTACCATCTGGTCAGACGCGGCGTCTACCACAGGTTTTGCAGCAATTTACGGGAATGAATGGCTTTGGGGTAGCTGGCCTCCAGAGGTCCAGGACCTGGAGGGTTTTTCCACCACCTCAGCTCTATTTGAGATCTATCCCATTGTGGCAGCTGCCGTGACATGGGGACATCTATGGGCAGGTTCGTCAGTACGTTGCTACTCAGACAACCAAGCAACCTGCCACATTATCAACAAAGGCCGATCCAAGTCACTAATCATTATGAGGTTCTTGAGGAAACTCACCTGGCTGGCTGCGTGTCATAATTTCTTCTTGTTTTGTGTTCATGTCCCAGGTGTATGTAACACGGCTGCTGACAATTTATCTCGTTTTAATTTACAGGCTTTTCGGCAAATACTTCCGTCAGCCGCGCGCACAGCCACAGCCACTCCACCTTTCCACCAGCTAGTAATGGACTAGACGTTATCATGCAATATAGCAGGACATTGTCACAATTAGCACTGTCCGCCAATACCCGGAGAACCTATGACAGGGCTTTCCTTCTATTTAAAAGATTCCTGTCAGCACACGACATCACACAACCTTTCATCATGACATCCTTGTTGGGTTTTGCTTCTTTTTGCCACCTCAAACTCAAATTATCATACAACACAATCAAGCTATATCTGACAGGCGTTCAACATCACATGCTTACATTACAACCAAACAACACAAGTTTCATGTCCTCCTACCAGATCAAGAACATCCTCAGGGGTATTCAGAGATCTGAACCCCCACGTACTGCGCAAAGGCTTCCCATAGACTTCAATATTTTCAAAGATTTATCCAGCCTACTAGATTTAAATCCCTTTGCCAACAACACAAACCTTGTTATAAAAACCGCCATATACGTGGCTTTTTATGGGTTTTTGAGACCAAGAGAATTTACCGCCATCAACACAACCCAATCCACTCACATTCTGCTTCACTCACACTTGACGAAACACATGGATTACTATATCTTGGCTCTGCATCACTCCAAAACCAATCAACATGCACCTCCGGTAGAGGTTAGATACTATCCTACCCACAACGAGTGGTGCCCCGTCACATTACTGGACACATATACCCAGCATGTCAAAGCATCACCTTCTCAGCCACTTTTCTGTCTACAAGGTTCGGTACTCACTACCACCACATTCATGACCCACGTCAGGTCTCTACTCACTCAACTAGGCCTAAAATCAGCTAACTATTCGGGCCACTCCTTCCGCATAGGAGCGGCCTCCACAGCGTCCAGTGCAAACATTCCAGTTCATGTTATCAAGTCACTAGGGCGCTGGAAGTCTTCTGCATACGCTAGATACATACCTAACCCGGTACAAGAAGTTAGAAATGCCTTTCAAGACATGTCTGGTTAAAATATGTATTCTGCTCGTTTCGTAATAAATTTGATTTTCTACTTTTGCCCTCTTTATTTACAGGCCTACCTCATCGTCGGTTCCGGCACACCACAACCGACTTGCTCTTTTAATACCATCCCTCTCTTACCAGCGTTTGTATCTTCTGTACTATCATGAGCCCTTCACACAAGTATTAAGGCCTTTTGGCCTGTAATTGTGGGAGGGGCGTATGACTCACCTTCTCCCTATTTAAGGGACACCCCTTACCTGGCTCCATACCGTTCGAGGTCAGCGCTGCATCACCCTCCCACCCACTCCTCATTATTAACTCCTTTTCTCTTACATTTCTCTTGGTGGGCCCTCTTTATTTACAGGCCTACCTCATCGTCGGTTCCGGCACACCACAACCGACTTGCTCTTTTAATACCATCCCTCTCTTACCAGCGTTTGTATCTTCTGTACTATCATGAGCCCTTCACACAAATATATATATATAAAACAAAACAGGCCAGTAGGTTACGGTATTTCGGTTTTGTGCTGCCATATGTCTAACTAAACGTATCCTTCTAATCACCCCATTTGTTGTACCCTTTTCTCTTCCTCTACATTTTAGAGGTAAATGCAAAGTAACGGATTACAGATTGCTTACATTCTCATATTCACTCACTGAATGTACGTAATAAATATAATGTATTAATATTAGTGCATTATTTACAACCAAATATTTACATGTTTTAAATAAAATAATTCTGTTGTTAAAATCCCAGTAAATATATTTTTTACAAATATATATATAGATATACACATGCTGAGTATCCCTTATCCGAAATGCTTAGAACCAGCAGCATCTCAGGTAACTGGCAGCTGCAGTCCTATAAATGTTCTACGTTACCGAAATCCAATGTGACTAATTTCTTCACTTGGATACAGGTCATGTAAAACATTAATAGGACTGGAGCTGCTGACATTACCTGCTCCAAGGTAAACATTTTAGAATTTTGGGTTATTTCAGATAATTGATCTTCAGATAGGAGATACTCAACCTATACAAATATTTAATCTTTTATATAATAATAGTATGTTTGCATTAATATAAGCATTTACATTTTAATACATTTATATTATTTGATGTTAATTTATTTTTATGTATTTAATGAATGTATCGTGCTATTTTTATTATTAATGCTTATTATTCTATTACACATACAGCTATTTTTGAAGAACTTCGGCTATTTCGGCTGAAGCCAAAAGTCCTCCTATTGACGTTGACTCTATTCATAAAAGCTGAGGTCCTCCCGAAAGAGCCCTGAAATAAGCTGATGTCCTCCTCAGAGACGTCTATGGGGAGGACAGTGGCTACCATTTTGTTTCAGTGCTTCCAGACATGTCGTGAGATATCTGCGTGGAAAAAGCTATGACATCCGAATTGTGGCCATATTTGGAGGCACAACAGGGCCACCTGATGTGATCCGAATGTATCCGCAATTCAGAGTTACCATTTTGGTGCAGAAAACTGGAGCCTCCCGAACCAACTCTTTAATGTTCTTTTGTATGAGCTGAACTTAAAAAGAAAGCACTTATGTGTTCCTTTGTTCATTGATGATCCTGCAGAGGTACTTGAAAACAACATGAACAGGGAACAACAATGTTTGCGTGAACTCAAAATGTTTTTGTTTTCTTTATTGATTATGGACAAGTGCAATGTGGAGACTGGAAATATTATTATGTCACATGTAATAGGCTATTAATCAATATTAATGACTTTATATATAGCTGGCAAGCTTCAAATAAGAGGAGACTGACCTGGCGCATCACCTGAACTTCTAATTCCCTTATAGAAGCACTTCCACAAATTTAGGTCAGGAAGGTCATGTGATGATTTTAATGAAAGATTGAAAGGTTCTAAGTGTAAATACACTTTTACATTCCTGAAAATGATTCTTCAATGCTAAAATCGTCACAGTTGCATTATTCCTATCTGTCCCCATGGGCTACAAACCAGCGAGTATTTACATTATTAATGTATTTTTTATGTATTTAATAAGGAAGAGTTTAAACATTTAATCACTGGTGATTTTAGTATGTGTACTGCTCAGATATAATCTAGAATTTCAACTTTAACTCACGTCTCCTCTTTTGAGACATTGCGTGTTAAACCCCCGTAAGTCTGTTTCGCTCAGAATTTAAAGTGGATAAGTGAATTTTTACCTATGTCGGGTTTTAAAAAAAATTTTTTAATACATTTGCAAAATAAGGAGAAAGAAAAAAAACCAGGATAGAGTTCTAAAAAACCTAGAGAGGTTTGACCCCACACTACACTGGATGTTTGTATTCTAATGGATAACGGGGCTACTGTAATGAATGCATCCCTGTAGATTATGTTTGGGAGTACTTGGGATAAGGGATTATTATATAGTGTAAAGAAGTGGTATAAGACGGCCCGGTTTCTATTGACATTTTGTGGATATTAATACAGTTTTGTTTGTGTCTTTTGATATATCTGTATCTTGAATATTGTATCAATAAAAGAAAAAGAACACAAAAAAAAGCTAGACTTCTGTCAACAAACGGATACACTTACACTTCCAAATATTTCCGGCAGTCCTAACGTTTGACCAGTAAACACTCCCACACAGATCAGGATAGCAGTTATCTGCCCCAGAGATCCACGGATATGCTTTGGTGAAATCTCGTTCAGGTACATTGGTAAAGTGCTAAGTGCAATACCTAAAAAAAACAACAACAAAAAACACTTCAGGTAAAACAAGCAACTCAACAATAAGGGATGATAAAATTAGTGACAAAATTGAATCTATAATAAATAGGGTTACCACCTTTTCTTCAAAGAAAGATCCCTGCCATGTTTTTGCTTCCATAAATTGGCCTAAAGTCAACTTCTTACTGGACTGCCAGTAGAATACAGACTGGTTGGCAACGCTACAAATAAAATGCATAATATCTGAATCAAAATCAGCATTTGCTATATTTTGCTCCATATATTCTCCTAATTATAGCCTAGGGCTTTTCATGGTTGACTTTTACGGTAATTTGTAAGGCTATGGACACTGGTGTAACTTTATCTATCCCCATTCATTGGTTTCCAATGGAGGAATATACGAGTGGTGTAAGGAGGTCACATTCCATTAGAGCAGGAGTGTCAAACTGTGGCCTCCAGCCAATTAAATAAAGTGATGAAGTGCTAGATAAAACATAAACCCAATTTGGGGTATTTCAAAATAGTTACTTTAAATTTATAAATCTTCAATGGATGAAATTTCAGAAGGATAACTTATTTCAGGCAGAGTGTGTGTGTGTGTGGGGGGGGGGGGTTGAATAAATTTAAGGTGCTGCCAGGTAAGGCCAGGTTACCACTTACACATCCGTGAGCGGTATGCTGCTAAATAGATTAACATGTTAACATGATCAAAGCCATCCCCAAACAAACTCTTAATGCCTTTAATGCAGAGAAACACGATATATCCGCAGCACGGAGGGCACGTGAGAGAACAGAGACTATGTTTTATCTGAAGTTGGTCGCATGATCAGAAATACAGGTGTGTATCGGGCTGCATATTTTACAATTTTTTTTTTTATTTACAGTAATGGCAAAAAATAGTTTTTTTTAGCCATAGAAAACGGTTTGGTTGTTAAACAATATTACAAAAGCAATCCAAAAATACATTTTAATTATTTAAATATGTTTTTAGGCCTAATGATAATATGAGTATAAGCAAGGTGGGTCAAACCTGGCAGTCAAAGGAGCCAAATTTGGCCCACAGGCTGCATGTTGGACGCCCCGGGACTAAACCATAGTACGCACTGTATAAAATACTTTATTTTTAAAAACACGCAATATATTAGATGTATTTGTTTTATTTTTTTACATGCATCGTATGAAAAATGTTTAGGGGGATGGAGTCTCTTTAAGACTGTTGTACGAGATCTTTGTGGGAAAGTAATTGTATAAAGAGCTGATCACATTTTATTTCTGTATTTTTCTTCTTATCTGATCACATTATTTTATTATCTATAAAAAAGAAATCAAAGCGGTCTGTTACAGTTCTACTTGACAACGGCTTCTCGATATCTAAAAAGGACTACACGGTCTAATTCTTAGAACCATTTTCTCCCTCATGGCAGCATATGTCGGCTACCATTTACAGATATTTTATTAGGGCATGCGGATTAAACTTTTTTTTTTTTTTCCATAACATTGGGAAACAATACCTCCATCAATGCCCATGATGAACCGGCCCACTATGATCATTTCAGGGACCCCTGCTATCTGGGCCAAAGACATCAATAATGCTGCTACAATTGCAAATAAATTGTTCAGAAGCAATGTTCCTTTCCTGCAATAAATAATATGGAATTACATTAAGAGGTGGCAGAGCTCCCTGTGTGGGCTTTTATATGTGCATTTGAAAGACGAAAAATACATAATTTTTCCAGAAATAACAACATGAGTTTTCAGATATTCCAACCGAACGTCTGCAAGAAAACCACAATTGAATATATACTATGGATTTAAAAGCAAATACAAGTTTGAACTGTAATAGAATAATAAAATTCCCATTTAGAATTTTGAACAGCAGAAGACAATGTTGTATTTAATCAGTGTATTAATATAGGTTCTTATCGCTTTCTTTCCTTAGTTGTATATTATTTCGATACAATCAGTTTTTTTTCTTCTCCGCATTCATGTACTATTTGCCATAGCACAGTCAGGTATGACGGACATCTGCAGTTCAAATGTCAATCCAAATTAAAACCCCACAAAACTCAGATCAATGGAGCAATACCAGAATTGTGATATAAACCGCTTGATTTCTAGCAGAAAAAGATTGCAGTCAAGTTTACCTCCTTGGGCACTTGACTGACAGTGATTTACTGAAAAGCAGATTGCAAACTGAATCTATGTGGATATTATGTTTGTGCCCTCCCTTACACGAAAATACAATGGGGGAATATGTGTAAAAACTTACGAACTGCAAAGTTTCAGGAGTTTTATAAAAAAAAAAAAAGCGCAATCACCGTTTGTAATGTATTTTATAACTCTCGACACTTTGCATTGCGGGATTGAAGTGTGTTTGGCTGAGGTTCCCCGACACAAATCTGCGCTTGATTTGTTTATACATAGGCTGCGGTGCTGCAAAAAGCGTCGACACAACCTAAATCTACGCATTTAGCGTAGATAATGCAGACTCCCGTGAGTCTTTATACATAAGCGCACATGCGTGTTTACACATGCCCCCCGCCATTATTTTCTGAATCCATGACATTTTCTGTAGAATGGTAGATTGCCACCACTACTGTCCATAGAGAATATTTACGATTAGGTTAATTAGTGGGCAACATCCCCCAAAAGAATTGACAAATGAGTCATATGTTGCAGTGGGAAGATTTTGACTTAAAAAAAAAAAAAAAACAACTGCCTGGTGCCCAAAATGCACCTTCCAAATGTTAATGCATATTAATGTGTTTTAAAATGTTGTTTAAATGCATATTTTGCATTTCTTAAAATATAAAAAAAAGTACAGTTAGATACATTTGGGATATTACAGCAGTTGCAAGAAACCAGGACTGCCACACTAGCCGAGAAAGTCAGTTTTATTATTTATTTTTTTGCTACAGGAACTAATGAGAATAATTTTGTTCAAATGAATGGAATATCTTGTTTCTCTAGTGATGTCAGACAATGTGTTGATCTTACCTGTACAAGAACAAGGTCACTTAGAGTCCACACAATGTTATCTACACAAGCAAGACATGAAGTGACTAACTATAACAAAAAACGGTATATTCTCAGTGTAAAATATTAAAAATGTGATTTAGGCAGAATACCTGCATCAAATCCCACTGTAAAAAAAAGCCTGTGCATTATACAAGCAGTAATCTTCATCTTGCACCAAAGTGAGTTTGGGGACTAGACTGTCCCTTTAATTTGTAGCTATTTAGTTCATGTTATTTCAAATCATGTTAAAGTATTTCCATATATTTCCGTGGTACTTACCTTCCTAGTAGGTTTACTAATGGAATTACAACCAGTGCTCCCACGAGTCCACCAATGGCAAAGATTGACACGGTGACCGACCACAAAATAGTAATGGTATCCTTACTTATTATATAGTTATATCTTGAGGACCAGCTCTCATTGTACAGGTTTTTGATGTACTGGAAAAAGAAAGTAAGATATTTATTTTATTATATATATAACTGCAGCATGGTTAAGAGAAAAAATACAAAAAAATGAAAGTACTAAGAACACGAATTTGTAATATATTATATAACATTTCATTCTCCTTAATATAAATAATAAATGCAAAATCTTTTCTAAGACTAAGGGCCGAAATCCCTGGCCGTACTACTTCTGTTGGCAATACAACCTCTATTAGATTTAGATGCATTTATATTTTACATAAAGATATGAGCATGTATAGGCATTTGTAGGAGAGATTATTTAATAATGTATGTTACACCTCTCTGATAGAGTGTTATATATAAATACCATTTCTAGATTTATACATCTTGTCCCTAAGCAGATCTCAAGAGACAGAGATATAGCTATATCCATATACACACACACACACGAAGCTGGAGATTTAACCTGGGCCAGCAGGTCAACGGTCCCAAATGATGACTTTCCTGCGGTATCCAGGATGGTTAGGAGTCATGTATTCCTGCTGTATATATTGTAGACGTCGCATTGCTAAACCTTGTCTGTTCTTTTGTAATATTTGCATTAAAAGGAACAGTGAAGACTGAAATTGTTTTATGATGGGCTGTATGAATCAAAATAACTATATTTCTATGACAGACACAGACGGGATGCAGCAAGGATTCAGTCATAGACCCCTCCATAAAAAAAATGCATCTGATGTCTGTTCATGTGCATTTGTTTTCTATCACTGGCTTCATACACTGAACTTGTGTGTAGAAGCAAAAAGAGTAGGGTGTGCCAAAATACTGGCCATGCTATTATCTCCATGGGCATTGGCCTCAAGATTAGTTTTTTTACCAGGCTAGGAACAAACCCTGGGTAAATCAGACTGACTGACAAGAACTCACTCTCATGCACCAGAATACAGACATGTAATCAGTTTGTACACACGGATGTTCTATGCAGTCCTAAAACATGTGGCTCATACTACCATGAGGAAGACATATAAGCTTCTCTGAACAGCATTTCATCGCAGCCCCTCTGGTCCCTGCGTTGAGCTGTACTCCAGATCCCGCTGCAGTTTGCATACATTTACTAGAATAGCGCCATGCCTGTACTTCTGGGATCGGGCATGCCTCCGCAAGTTTGAGGTCTTTTTTGGCAGGAAGCCACATGATCACATGACCTTAAGGCCAAAATCACCACTGGGCGTTAGGCACTAGCCGAAGATGATGCAAACATGTTCCTGAGACACACACACACACACACACACACACACACTCCACCTTCCATATGCTGTGGTAATTATTTGTATATAAATATGTATTGCCATTGCATACATGAGGCACTTGTTATAGACTTTCTATATATACGTATATACGCCCTCATGGTCCTAAAGGACCATGCTTTTCAGGACGTATATATACACGTCCACATGCGTTAAAGGGTTAAATAATATCAATAGAAAAATAAAAACAAACCCCAGTGGCGCTGCACACCCAGCACGGAGAACCCGCGCTGTGTATTTCTGGGGTTTGTGTGTTTCGAACAGAGAGCACACAACCCCCAGAAATACATTTGAAAGGCGATGCCAGCTCCGAATTCGGCAACAGAGTCACTCACTGGACAAGCACTAAAAGTATATGAATTTTCGTATACTTTTCGTGCTTGTCGAATTATGTGAGTGAGTGACTCTGTTGCCAAATCCATAGCTGGCATCGCCTTTTGGATGTAACTCGTGTATTTCTGGGGGTTTGTGTGCTGGCTGTTCTCAGCACAAAAACCCCGGAAATACACGAGAGACGTCGTGACTCCAAGTAACAGCTGGCAGCACGCCTGTCACTCAGGGGCACGATACGCCACTGACAAACCCCTCATTCACCCTGCTAAAAGGTAATTTGCCAATAGCTGGTGTTGACTGTTGGTTATATTGTAAATAAGGAGAAATTGGAGAGTAGTGGAGAATTAATGTTAAATCTTTATTTCTGTGGATAAAAAAAACCAGCGAGCAAAATAGTGCAGTCACTTAACCATAGAGAAGAGAGTAAAGTGAAAGATTGTACATCCTGCCGATCGAAGCAACAAGTTAACAGGCAAAATATATTACAACGGCCACAGCACCTTATATTCCAGTTCGTAATATGCACTTTGGTATCGTAACTGCTATCGTTACTCTGACATTAACTACAGGAAGTCTTACTTTACTGAGAGGGTAGTGGATGCCTGGAATAGTCTCCCAGCGGAAGTGGTAGAGGTAAACACAGCATGTGTGGGATAGACACAAGGCTATACTAGATATAAGATAGGACCAGGGACTAATACAAGTGTTTTCGAAAATTGGGCAGACTAGATGGACTGAATTGTTCTTATCTGCCAACACATTCTATGTTTCTATCTTTCTATGTCTATCCACAGTAGAAAGTAGAGAAAACATGTTGTATTCAACTAAACACCTTATTCACGAAAGACAGAATTGCAAGGAATCTAGAAGGGAATTTCAAAGGCTAAAGTAGCAGAGTTGATAAAATTCTCCCACTGAGCTGAACTGAGCTAGCCTGTATGCAGAGTACTTTTTGCCCCCCAAGCTGATGATGTCACCCTGTTGCTGCATATATGGCAAGTCTGGCCCCAGGCTTCAGCAGTTTAACATCCTTCAACTGCAATCCACAAGAACTGACCTAATTAGAAAATTCCCATCTCATTTATCATGGGTGTCCGGGGCTGGAGATTACAGTTGGAGGATGTTGACTGTCTAGATAAAAGTCTGAAGGGGAGAAAAACTGTAACAACCATACCTGAACCTTGTTGCATCGCTCCCCACATTCGTCAGCAACATGCTCATCTAACTCAGTATAGATCCCGTCAGAGTCCCGCAATGCCATGTTTCCGGAGTCCAGCAACCAACAAAATGTCAACGCAGCACCCTATACGCAAACGACGGGAGTGACCAATCTCATTAAAACACTGCTCAGTGATTGGTTACACCCACCTGGCTGGTGATTGGCACCAAATTTCTATTTAAGCCCCTCAGTTACCATTTACCTTTGCTTGTAATAGGTCCTTCGGTGCCAGTTATTAGCTTCCTTGCAATTCCTGTTATTCTGACTCCTGTATTCCTGACCAGTTTTGTCTGACCATTCCTGCTCTTCATTTCCTGTGTACCAGATCCTCAGCTTCTCCTTTATTATCCTAGTCCTCAGAACCAGCGGCCCTATGTATCCAGTGTTCCAGAACCAGTACAACTGTGTGTTCAGTCCTCCAGAACCTCAGTACCAGTGGCTGTGTGTTATCCTGTGTCTCAGAACAAGTGGCTGTGTGACATCCAGTATCTCAGTATCTGTGTATTATCCGGAGTTCCAGAACCAGTAAAGCAGTGTGTCTAAAGATCTAGTATCTCAGTAAGTACCAGTGGCTGTGTGTTATCCAGTGTCTCAGAACCAGTACTACTGAGAGTCCAGAGATCCTGTGATATTCCAGTCCTCTAAATCTGTCCAAGTACTGGAATAGAAGTACTATCACTAGTACTTCCTTAACCAGTGTACGAGAGAGGTAAAGGTGCACCTATTTATCTTCAGCAGTGTCCACGGCTCAACCAAGGATATCTCCGATTTGGAACGAAGACCTGGTGACCGGTAGTACAAGAAGATTTAAAGAGTATTATTCAGGCCCTGCATCGTAGATCTTAAACTTTGATCACTATACCGTTACACAAATATTGATTACCGTATTTTTCGCTCCATAAGACGCACCTGACCATAAGATGCACCTAGTTTTTAGAGGAGGAAAACAAGAAAACCACTCAATATGCCAGTATTTTGCCCCTCAATATGCCAGGATTTAGCCCCTCAAAATGCCAGGATTTAGCCATTTAATATGCCAGGATTTAGCCATTTAATATGCCAGGATTTGCTCGTTTTGTGCCACCCTCCCCCCCCCCATTCCCCAGTACTTCCCTCCCTCTGCTCTCCGGTCGTTTCCTCCATGCAGTCTAAACCTCCTGCACGGAGGAAGGAAACTACAGTCGTATTTTTTATTTTTTTTACTTTATTGAAGTTTTAACTTCAATTAAGTTAAAAAAAAAAAAAAGCGACCCGAGTTTCCTTCCTCCGTGCAGGAGGTTAGACTGCATGGAGGAAACGACCAGAGAGCAGCAAGGAGGTAAGTACTGAACTACATTCACTCCATAAGACGCACAGACATTTCCCCTTACTTTAGAGGAGCAAAAAAGTGCGTCTTATGGAGCGAAAAATACGGTAACTAAGTGTAGTGAGTGCTTTTTCTCAACATTTTTGTATCATAGAAAGCCATAGAAATGGGGCGTGTGGATTACAATAGAGTTTATGGAGTGCAGAGGATATCTTGTGAATATATACTTACAGACACACATATCAACATCATTTACATATTATTATGTATCTATTATAATCGTATCTTCCCCCAAACAATCTGTTTCTCAGAATCACTAGTGAAACTGCCATTCCATCAGCCAAGTTCTGGAACTAACCGTATACATCAGTAATAAATCATTCTCATTCGCTCTGTAACATCTGAATAAATCATCCCAAAAGGCCAACACATCACGATAGCAGAGAAAACAAATCATGTGGTCTCTCCCTGCTGGCTGATTACCTCACTGCTGGCATCATACCAACTGTATTTAAAAGAAATATGTAGATATAAAAGTAGTTTACCATTGAGCAGGCGTACAATCCGTCAGTCATTCCCAGATTTTTATATTTTAATCTACACATGAATAAAAGATTTGCAAAAAATGATCGGGTATTATCTAAAATGATTACAGAATTTAATATTGGTAAATTGGCCACAAAAACACATTCATTCAACAGCATCGCATCCATATTCTGATCACAGGACTAACTGCCAGTAAATTCTCTGTGGCGTACAGAACGGACAGTATGTTTTTTAATGTTAATTACAAAGTGAGATACAAAGTGAGACAGCGCTATATATATATATATATATATATGAAAAAAGGGGGGGAGGAGAGTAATAACACACTCTGGAGACAGATATATATATAAAGTATAACATTTATTACAGAGAAAATATAAAAGTAAAAATAAATACCGTATTTATCGGCGTATAACACGCGCCGGCGTATAACACGCGCCGGCGTATAACACGCACCTCATTTTAAGAAGGAAATTTCAGGAAAAAAAACTTACATTTCAAATAAAGAACTTTGAAGCCCAATATGCCATTTTAATATGCCAGGATAGTGCCCCCAATATGCCAGGATATTGCCCCCAATATGCCAGGATATTGCCCCCAATATGCCATATAATATGCCCTTAGTATGCCACCCTCCTCCCCCCCTTCCCCAGACCCCAGTACTTACCTTGTTCCTGCTCCGTCTCCCGGTGCTCTGAAGGTCCGTGGCTGTGAGGGAAGCGTTGTGAGCTTCCCTCCAGCCGCGCGGAACAATAAAGTTTGTTTACAAAAAACACACTTTATTGACCGCGCGGCTGGAGGGAAGCTCACAACGCTTCCCTCACAGCCACGGACCTTCAGAGCACACATCATTTGCTCCCTATTTTCAGGGAGAAAAAGTGCGTGTTATACGCCGATAAATACGGTAACAAAAACTCAAACAACCAAGACCACTGGACGTGTAGGTAGGTGGTCACATGGATGTTAAGCATATAACTTAATAAAATACACAGATGGCATACTATGAGAAAAAAGTTGTCAGAAATTGGGACCACAGATACACAGAGCAAAATAAAACACAATAAATGTACAAAATCCCTTACCCACTAGGCTTGTTCAATGTTATTTAATGTGTAATACAGTCCTTGTATTGTTTGAAACAGTATGTGCCGCATCACTTTTCACAGTGTCATGTATCGGGGTGCAATAGCAGGTCCAGTGGATGCTTGAGCATGTCCAGTTCATGCTGCAACATGGTACAGGGGGCAACTACAGTTGGTACTGCTATGTGATGTGTGGCCAAGTCCAGTGTGTGTTGCAATGTGATGTGTGGCCAAGTCCAGTGGGTGATACAATGTGATGTGTGGCAATAAATGCCCCATTAACTCTACAAAAATAAATGGCAAATCAAAGATAATGCATCCAGTATTTAAACAGATGAAATCATTTCTGTGTCTCTCTCTCCCGAATGCCATTCATGTCTGTGTCTCTCTGCCCCGCATACCATCCATGTCTGTGTCTCTCTCTCCCGAATGCCATTCATGTCTGTGTCTCTCTCTCCAGCATGCCATCCATGTCTGTGTCTCTCTCTCCAGCATGCCATCCATGTCTGTGTCTCTCTCTCCAGCATGCCATCCATGTCTGCGTCTCTCTCTCCCGCATGCCATCCATGTCTGCGTCTCTCTCTCCAGCATGCCATCCATGTCTGTGTCTCTCTCTCCAGCATGCCATCCATGTCTGCGTCTCTCTCTCCCGCATGCCATCCATGTCTGTGTCTCTCTCTCCAGCATGCCATCCATGTCTGCGTCTCTCTCTCCAGCATGCCATCCATGTCTGTGTCTCCCTCTCCAGCATGCCATCCATGTCTGTGTCTCCCTCTCCCGCATGCCATCCATGTCTGCGTCTCTCTCTCCAGCATGCCATCCATCATAATGTATAAAAACTCATAATAACAAATACATATAAATATATAATTTAATATACGTATATAAATATATATTAAAAAATAATGAGATCAAATTCAGCAATATAAAGTAAAAAATAAATAAAATTATAGATCACATATAGGGTGTAAAATCTATAAAATCTCCTGTCCTGCAAAGTTTTATAAAAAAAAAAATAATTTGAAAAGTGCAAATTGTCATTTGGTATGTATAACGCTGATTGCGCTTTTTTTTTATCCGTGGTCAGCTGAGCTACGCTAGCAGATAAAACTCACCAAGCATGTCCCTGCACAACGTATACTTGAGTTGGAGAGTAAAAATGCATAATGACCTTACTTTTTAGTGCCTCACTGCATTATACACTGGAACATCATTATATCAGCCCCCTGGTAATAATAAGTGTCTGTCTGTTTAATAAAATGATGGTAATATATACCGAATATTACATTGGGTCAAAGTTAGAAGTGTCTGGTAAATATTGTCCAGAATTACATGGGTTACACTGAAAGCAGATGCTGATGGGTTTTTATAGACTGTGCAGCATTAACTTGCTCTGAAAGCAAAAAGATTAAGAGAATGGAATGACCTTGTAACCTATAAATCATGCTCACTGGTTATATGGAAAAAAAAATACAATAAATGGGAAAAACAAAAAATTCACAGCTTTCTCTGTCTCAGATCATCTGTAGTTGCATAAGTCAATATACATCAGAGTACAAGAACTTTCCTCTAAAGTAGAGATCAGGTACATTAGGACATTTGCAGTCAGTTTTGAAAAGAATGATGGTTATTTTGAAAGCACGCGTGGCATTAAAAATATCATGTAACTTGTTAACATTGTGCTTGGACTCAAAATGATCATTATTGATCTTTGCACTTTAAAGCCAGGCACATCTTGCGCATAGGATTGCCACCCAGCCGGTCTTTAATAGTCAGGAAAGTGGTGTATCTTGGTTTTGTGCTGACCTAGGCAGACTCATTTTGGTCATCCCCCACCCATGTTGCACACATTACACGCCCATCACCCCATTACATGCCCTCATTACCCACATTGCACACACACATTACATGCCCCCATCACCCACATTACATGTCCCCATCACCCACATTACACACACACACACACATTACATGCCCCCATCTCCCCATTGCACACACACACACATTACATGCCCCCATCACCCACATTACACACACACACATTACATGTCCCCATGTAAAATAACTCAACAGGAAAGCAGCATGTTGAAGGCTGGGACAGAATAAACTAAGACAGACCAAGCAGAGCGAAAGCATAAAAGCAAGGGTGAACAGAACTGAAATACGGAGTGCAGGGCTACAGGACAGAGGCAAAACATAAGATAAAGCAGAAACCAAACTAAGGATTAACAATAAAAAAAAATCAATGAGATACTGATAAGAACATAGAAATAATGCATGATCTAGAACTTAAAAGGGACTGGCACAGAAATAACAGACTAGATACAGAGGACAGGGCTAAAGAACACAAAAGGAACTAGTCTAACACTAAACATGGTAAAATGGTGGAGGGTTGGTTCACTTATTGGCCAATTAGAAAATAAATTGGTGTTGTTTATATAGAAGAAAACTAACAAGGTAGAGGGAAGCAGAGAAAACCTGGAATTGAACATGATGACAGGATTCCAAGGCAGGGCTGGAATACAAGGCAGGGCAGGCAAAAAGCATAAATAATAAATAGGAAAGCAAAGCAAGAAGGATACTGAAATGCCTGGATACATCCTGGATGAGCCTGCACAAGGGTGCATGGTTACAGTTCTGGAGTTATTTCACAGATTCCTGTGCATATCCTGACTGATCCTGTTCCTGACTCCAATTCTGTTCCTGTAGTCCGGTGTATGACTCTGGCTTGTTCTACTTCACTGCTCCTAGTCCTGACCTCAGCTTAATTATACTTTCCTGATCCTGTCATTCCATGTACTATCCTGGCTAATCGGTCTTTGCCGATTGTTCCTTGTACAGATTTCTACTATGTACCTTCACAGTCTTTGTGTGATTCCTATTGTTCCTGTCCATTCCTATCAAACTGTATATTTACCTTGTACTTCTCATCCTGGTGTCCGGAGAGTGGTAGGGGTGCAGTATACCTCTTCTTTGTGCCTGCAGTTCAGCTAACGGTAGCTCAGATTGGTGGGAAAGAAAACCTCTTACCACCCAAAGGCCCTAGTCATGAGTTGTCCTCTCTCATATTTCTACCTAAGGATTTGCATTGTATTGTGGATCCACTACTGAGTTTACATCAGCTCATTTGTTTTACTAAATAGACCCTGATGAGATAAGATATCTATTATATGTGAATGAAGAGATAGTAACAGGTCAGCCTTCCAGATGTTAAATCATTTTATTTATATTTCTTTAATGGTCCCAGTTTTTTTTTTTTTAGAAGTTATGCTCCAAGTAGTGAGATGTTATTTATAAAAGACATTTAAAACACACACCTACCACTACTAGGTCAGAACCAAATTCGGCTTAATATAGATTTAACTTACCAATGAAGGGGCATTCACGACAGACAGATTATAGCCATAGAGAAAGGAGGATCCAAGAGCACCGATAAGAGCTGCCATGATAAGCCGCCATGTAAAATCCTTAATTAAAAAAAATGTAAAAAAAATTGAAAATACCATACTATTTCAGATTTAAAAAAAAACACCTGCTCTGTAAGAAATTATTTGAAGCAAATATCTTGTTCTTAAGATCATAAGAATTTTACATGAAATCACAGAATCCTGCTAAAAATAAAAAATAAACGAATATCTTGAACTACAGCATGCACCATCATTCCTTTTGGGGAGAAGTAGGAGTACAAACACAGTTTTCATGAATCAGAAAGTGACATTCTTTTCATTCAGCATTTTAATGAATGCTGGTCATTGCTGTTCATGAGTCTGACTTATAGTCACTGGTCTGATTTCCAGTTGGAAGGGGTTATTTTGAAGACCTTTGATCTCCTACAGGTTTTTTTTCACCTTTATTCACTTGCACACACACACATTGTAGACCCAACAGTGAAATTACTACTTGCACGTGTAAATTAGATTCAACATTAAATACACACCTCTCACAGACACCATATTAACACATAAAAGAACCATTATGTGTTATTCCCTGCATTCATCACACTGACCATGCTCCTGATGGACTTAATCTTGATTTTTACTTAATTTTAACATGGGCTAAGTGCCCACCCTACATTTCCAAGCTGTGCTCTTTATATAAATATCCCCTTCACCTTTTTGTCATCGTCCCCCCCCCCCCCCCCTTTGCATTTGTCAGTTCCTACACCTACATTTGCTCTCCAAGTTCCTCTTCTCCTCTCTATATCCCCTTGCCAGCTCATTCTCTGCATATCAAGGTACTCCTTGGTATGGAGGTCAACCTCCTCTCCTTTACATCAGTTCCCATTCTCCAACCCTTCCACACGAGTAAAACACTTTCATGTAGTATTTACAGGGGCTTCCAGGAAGTCTGACTATAATAGAACACAGTAGCAAGGCTTTGAGTTCCACCATCACTGATCTAGTCTGTCCATGGTGAAATCTCCGATTTATTTTACTACTTTGTTACCTTATGTGCATCTAAAGTACAGTTACCTTCCTATTCTCTAATCCTATCTTTACAAGACTTAAATTTGGTGCATAATCTGCCAGTGAAAGATGTATTTACTAGGATTGTACATAGATTCAGGAATGCCTGAGTTGTACATACATCTATCCTATGTAACAAATAAATAATACTTTTTGAAGGTCAGTCACTGTCAAACCCTATTAATTAGTGATAAAACTGAATTGTTGCAACTTTGTACATATACAGTTATTCCATGAGAACAATAACATGTCCACTTACCTTATTGTCCACATCTTTAGCTTTACTTGTTACATCTGACTGATCCTCACAAAGTTCCATTCTTTTCCTTTCTTTTGTGTTTTCTTGTAACTGTGATAGTGATGCATAAAACACAATAAAAATAAATTAATTAGACTAATTAAATAAAATAAAAACACAAATTCATATATATATGTATAGGGAAACAGTACCCAAAAAATACATATGGATTGGTTTTGGAATATGTATTTGCTACTTTTTTAACAAACAAGAAAGAAAAACAAATACATTCAATGTAACTCACAGCCGCATTAACATACTAAAATGCTACTAAGTTTGAAATGGTGTACATACATACATACATACATACATACATACATACACACACACACACACGTAAAATGTAGATGACACACACACATACATTATATATATATATATATATATATATATATATATATATATATATATAATTATCCTGGATGTACATAAGACCTTGTGACAAGAAATGAGGAGTGAAAGTAGTTTTATCTGTCTGAGAGAAGAAAAAAAAAGACTAGATTTTCATACCTTCCATAAACTCTGGAACCGGCATGGAGTAACTAGTACACAGAGCAGGCTTGGGTCTTGTCAAGAGCCACATTTTCAACAGGATAAAAAGAGCTGGGTTTATCAAAAGGACAAACCTCTTCATTTAAACATGACCACCTTTCCCCCATATAATTGGCTGACTTTGCAAATATTGGGACTCACTCTCTGCCCTACCCACAAAGCATTTGTATTATTTTTTAAGGAATGGGGACGGCAACTGTAGTTCCTCTAGGATACCTTAAATGTAAATATGGCCCGTAACTTACTTACATTAAAAGGTGATGGTATATTTGACATATATGTTAAACAGGGACTAATCCCCAGAATGTGATATGAAAGGCCAGAATTACAAATTTTGTTTTAGAATGCACTCACAAAGATAGTCCTAGCTCAAAAAACACAGAGACTGGAGAGAAATCAATTCATGAATAAGCACTTTACTGAGCAGGAGCTCAGCTTATGACTATGTGCTCAAGAGCACGAAACGCGTCAAGATAGTCAGCCTCTCATTTCTGTATGTCTTTTTTCTATGTATTTTTCACGACATGCTGCTTTTTAATCATGTGAATTAAAAGTTTATATTTTTTTTGAGTACCCACTACAGGTCGTTGCGGTTCTCCTATTTTTGTGAATTGTGCTTGACAATGGAACCTATAAAAAGAAATGGATATGAAACAGAAAACTGCTTGTCCTACTCTTTTATACCACAAGAGGACAGCAAAGAGCTTCAAAGAACTGATTCCACCACATTTCCACAGATTTATCTGGGAGTCACATACATTTACATAGCGCCAACCATTTGCGCAGTCCAAAAAAAGGAATTTATAGACTATGTCAGACAAATAGGCAAAACTTGGAAAGGAAATTATTCACCACTACAAACTGAGATTTACCCTGAGGTTGAGCCCAGAAGTAAGTATAACCTCTAGATTGTAAGCCTTCGAGCAGGGCTCTCTACCTCATGTACCAGTCTGAGTGAGAAGAGAGAGAGAAGGAAAGAGAAGAGAGAGAGAAGGAGAGAGAAGGAGAGAGAGAAGGAGAGAGAGAAGGAGAGAGAGAAGGAGAGAGAGAAGGAGAGAGAAGGAGAGAGAAATGTCATACACATGTATTAGGACAAAAAGATTAGTCAAGATAGCTATATCACAAAGAATGGTTGTCAGCTAAGCAAGGGGTCAAAACAAGAGCAAGATAGTCAATCAAATGTAGTCAGATACCACAATAGCAGAATGAACCAAAGAAGGTCAAACAGGAACACATTAGGGTGAAGGACACCTGAAAAAGAAGCTTTTAAAAGAAGGATCCAGAACATCTACTGCAAGACGGCACATCAAACCAAGATGCAAATATAATAGGAGAGATGAATGAAGGGATGGTTTGCTTGTGAATGAAAGGCGTGAAAGGCGATCTCAGGTGTGAGCCAAGCTGTGGCACTGACTCAAGAACAAATGGCTATTGGCAGGTTGTCATTAGTCAGTAAATGTGCTGGCAGGTCAGTATGAAACAATTAAAAAAGGTGAGTAAAAAAAAAAAATTAAAAATAAATATGAATCTCCCATAATTAACATCATGTTAAGCGGACTACATTAACATGACTGTCAGTAAAATGAAAGTGTTTTTTTTTTTCTTTTTTGAAATGGATCATTCGAAATTCTTTTCACTAGTATGTCACAGTAGAATGTGAATGTTGAATGGATTGTGCCAGTACAACTGTAGGATATACTTGGAAGTGACATGCAGAACGACTGTCACCATGTATATAAGGGATAATGAAGCTTTTCTTTTTATATAATAATGATTTGCTGTAACCAAGTTTGAGAAAATGTTTTATTCAGAAACTTACACCTTGCCACTAGTTAATTAGGAATGAAGCATGTACCATGTATTTCCCTAACTACAATTTTGGTTGGCACCTCTCTGCATGCTCATTGCATACCTGCCAACATGGCCTGATGTTGTAGAGGTCCAAAAACAACAATCTTTCATGATCTATTGTTTGGAATAAAATACATAAAGCTGGGTTACATAGGGAGAGTTATTAGCAGAACGCTTGGTTGCACAGGGGGAGGTATTAGCAGAATGCTTGGTTGCATAGGGAGAGGTATTAGCAGTCGGAAGAGGGAAGTGCTCATGCCATTGTACAGAGCACTGGTGAGACCTCACTTGGAGTATTGTACGCAGTACTGGAGACCGTATCTCCAGAAGGTTATAGATACTTGGAGAGAGTTCAGAGAAGGGCTACTAAACTGGTTCATGGGTTGAAGGATAAAACTTACCAGGAAAGGTTAAAGCATCTTAACATGTATAGCTTTGAGGAAAGACGTAACAGGGGGGATATGATAGAAACATTTAAATACATAAAGGGAATCAACACAGCACAGTAAAGGAGGAGAGTATATTTAAAAGAAGAAAAACTACCACAATAAGACGTCAGTTTTAAATTAGAGGGGCAAAGATGTAAAAGAAATATCAGGAAGTACCATATTTGCTCAAATATAAGACGAGGTTTTTTCAGAAAAAGACCCCTCATCTTATATTCAAGGTCGTTTTATAATCTGACCTCAAATAGAGGTCAGATTATAAAACGGCTCACTAACAGCCGGTAGATGTCTGCGCAATGGGCACAGACATCCTCTGCTGCTGCCCGGCACGTCCGTCGAGACTTCTATGATGAAGCCGCGACCTTCTGGCTTCATCATAAAAGTCCCAGCGGAAGTGAGGGGCAGCAGCGGAGGATGTCTGCGAGTATCGTGCAGACATCCTCCGGCTGCCCCCACTAGCCACCAGGAGATTTGGGCAGCTGGGGGATGTCTGCACGATAGTGGGGGGGAGTGAGGGTGGAGAGAGACAACATTGGGGGGATGGTGGGGGAGACAGACAGACAACATTGGGGGGATGGTGGGGGAGAGAGAGAGACAGACAACGCAGGGGGAGGGAGGGGTGGAGAGACAGACAACTTGGGGGAGGGCGCGTGAGATTGACAGACACCGTTGGGGGGAGCATTTGGTAAGTCTGGGGGGTAGGGGCAGCACTGGCACATAAAAGGTAAAAAAAAACAAGAAATGCATTTTTTTATATCATAAGTTTTTATTAAATATGAAAAAGCAATTTACATGTGAATATATACAAGTTAAACTTTTTTCCTATAGGGTAGTCTTATATTCAGGCTTTTAGTTTTTTTCCTAAAGGAATATCCATAGTTTGGGGGGTCGTCTTATAATCAGGGTCGTCTTATATTCGAGCAAATACGGTATTACTTAAATGAAATGTAATGTTAGAATGTGCTTAATGTATCCGTTAAATGTTTTCTTTTATTCCTTTAAGTCTAGTTCCATTATACGGCCATAAAAAAACAAGATATGCCCTTGGTGACAATTTAAACGGAGAGCTGTAAGCTGAGCAGTTACTACTTATCCATGTATTTTGCCTGGCAAGTCACATTTTTAGAAACAAATACATTAAACAAAAATGGTGCACTGGTACAGATCTGTTTGCTCTGACTAGCAGATCCAATCGTCATTATTTTAAGTAATGGGTTCACTATGGGTTCATTGAATGCTTTCAGAGCAAGATAAATAAATAGTAGCTTGAACTACAGATAATATGAGAATTAGACACTAGGCCGTGTGATACATGACGCGTGGCTCCTGCTTGGCAGACCATATATTACAGCCTGACATGTTCTAATCACAGAGGGTAAGGCTCACAAAGCAGCAGTCCTCTCTGGTCATTTTTCAACTTAAAATAAAAAACACAAGTAAATGTTTACTTTTTGCCTACCAAGATGTACTGAAATAAATCAGGTTGGTTTATTTGATGAGGCATAGCATGGCCGCTGCTCATTGACCTACTACATGTTTGACATTACCATCCAACATCTAAAGACCTAGGATGCAGGGTGAGTGGAGTTGTATGAGGTTGAGTGACCCTACGAGACTGAGCTTCAGCCTGCTTGGTACAGGTACCAGTTGTCTGCAGCTGACTTATTTCACATGTATGCTGTATGTGTCTAAATATACTTGGTAAAAACTCATTGCTGCTTGTGCACAATTCACATAGTTAGTGCTGTTTTTAGTGTGCCTCTAAATCTGGGCATAATCCTAAAATTGGCTAACTGGTTGTAGATACAAAAGGTTAGAAAGCAAAAACAGAAGCAGTTTTACATGAAGAAACATTGCTTAGAATGTAGACTGTTCTTTTTCAATACTAAAAAAAAACATACTCCGACTATAGGCAAACGCTAATCCCCTGAGAGTACACATACCGTACACCAACTACAGGCAAACGCTAATCCCCTGAGAGTACACATACCATACTCCAACTACAGGCAAACGCTAATCCCCTGAGAGTACAAATACCATACACCAACTACAGGTGAATGCAAATCCCCTGAAAGTACAAATACCATACACCAACTACAGGCGAACACTTATCCAGTGAGAGTACAAATACCAGACTCCAACTCAGTGGCGTACTAAGGGGGGGCGGCCCGCCCCAGGTGCCACTGACTAGGGGGGTGCAACTGACTAGGGGGGTGCCATGCAGTGGCGTCCTGAGGGGGTGACACCACCGGTGCTGCCAGCACGCCCATCCCACCCCCACCCCGATTACCTTTTTTTTTTTTTCTAGCAGTCGCATCAGCCGGGAAAAAAAAAAAAAAATCACAGCGACTGTGGAGTGAAGACTGCACGGAGGAGGCGTCCATCTGGGAGCACAGAGCAGCAGCAATTCGATAAGTGATGGGGAAGGGTGGTTTAAAATGAGCACTTTAATGGCACAATATTACTGGGCTCTGACTGGCACACTATTACTGGGCTCTGACTAGCACAATATTCCTGAGCTCTGAGTGACACACTATTACTGGGTTCTGACTGGCACAATATTCCTGAGCTCGGAGTGGCACACTATTACTGGGCTCTGAGTGGCACACTATTACTGGGCTCTGAGTGGCACACTATTACTGGGCTCTGAGTGGCACACTATTACTGGGCTCTGAGTGGCACACTATTACTGGGTTCTGACTGGCACACTATTACTGGGCTCTGACTGGCACACTATTACCGGGCTCTGACTGGCACACTATTAACGGGTTCTGACTGGCACAATATTACTGGGCTCTGACTGGCACAATATTCCTGGTATCTGACTGGCACAATATTACTGGGCTCTGAGTGGCACAATATTACTGGTATCTATAATTGTAAAATTTTCAAACACTGAAAAAATTGTGGGTGTTTTCTTAAATTTTTATTATGGGGGGGTGCCACACTCGGTGTCCGCCCCGGGTGCCAAATGCTCTAGGTACGCCCCTGCTCCAACTACAGGTGAATGCTAATCTCCGAGAGTACAAATACCAGACTCCAACTCAGTGGCGTACTAAGGGGGGGGCGGCCCGCCCCAGGTGCCACTGACTAGGGGGGTGCAACTGACTAGGGGGGTGCCATGCAGTGGCGTCCTGAGGGGGTGACACCACCAGTGCTGCCAGCACGCCCATCCCACCCCCACCCCGAATACCTTTTTTTTTTTTTCTAGCAGCCACATCAGCCGGGAAAAAAAATAAAAAATCACAGCGACTGTGGAGGGAAGAATGCACGGAGGAGGCGTCCATCTGGGAGCACAGAGCAGCAGCAATTCGGTAAGTGATGGGGAAGGGTGGTTTAAAATGAGCACTTTAATGGCACAATATTACTGGGCTCTGACTGGCACACTATTACTGGGCTCTGACTAGCACAATATTCCTGAGCTCTGAGTGACACACTATTACTGGGTTCTGACTGGCACAATATTCCTGAGCTCGGAGTGGCACACTATTACTGGGTTCTGACTGGCACACTATTACTGGGCTCTGACTGGCACACTATTAACGGGCTCTGACTGGCACACTATTACCGGGCTCTGACTGGCACACTATTACTGGGCTCTGACTGGCACACTATTAACGGGTTCTGACTGGCACACTATTAACGGGTTCTGACTGGCACACTATTACTGGGTTCTGACTGGCACACTATTACTGGGCTCTGACTGGCACAATATTACTGCGCTCTGACTGGCACACTATTACCGGGTTCTGACTGGCACACTATTAACGGGTTCTGACTGGCACACTATTACTGGGCTCTGACTGGCACAATATTCCTGGGCTCTGACTGGCACAATATTACTGCGCTCTGACTGGCACACTATTAACGGGTTCTGACTGGCACACTATTAACGGGTTCTGACTGGCACACTATTACTGGGTTCTGACTGGCACACTATTACTGGGCTCTGACTGGCACAATATTACTGCGCTCTGACTGGCACACTATTACCGGGTTCTGACTGGCACAATATTAACGGGTTCTGACTGGCACACTATTACTGGGCTCTGACTGGCACAATATTACTGCGCTCTGACTGGCACACTATTACCGGGTTCTGACTGGCACACTATTAACGGGTTCTGACTGGCACAATATTCCTGGGCTCTGACTGGCACAATATTACTGCACTCTGACTGGCACAATATTACTGCACTCTGACTGGCACACTATTACTGGGCTCTGACTGGCACACTATTACTGGGCTCTGACTGGCACAATATTACTGGGCTCTGACTGGCACAATATTCCTGGTATCTTACTGGCATAATATTACTGGGCTCCGAGTGGCACACTATTACTGGGCTCTGACTGGCACAATATTCCTGGTATCTGACTGGCACAATATTACTGATATCTATAATTGTAAAATTTTCAAACACTGAAAAAATTGTGGGTGTTTTCTTAAATTTTTATTATGTGGGGGTGCAACACTCGGTGTCCGCCCCGGGTGCCAAATGCTCTAGGTACGCCCCTGCTCCAACTACAGGTGAATGCTAATCTCCGAGAGTACAAATACCAGACTCCAACTACAGGCGAACCCTTATCGACGGAGATTACACATGCCATACTCCGACTACAAGCAAACGCTAATCCCCTGAGAGTACAAATACCATACTTCAACTACAGGTGACCTCTAATCTACCGAGAGTACAACTTGGCTCATTTTCCCAGATATGTTCTATATAGGACACAAGAGCTCAACAAAAGCTTTTTAATAAAAGAGAAACAAATATAAAAACAATATGCTTAAGATTTCAAATTAATCATAGATATATTCCAGGCACCAAAAAAATACAATTGGATTAAGAATATGCTGAATGCAAAGTCTGTTTATTAACACACCATCTGTGGTAAAGCCGCGTGCGGTCATCCTCCGGTGCAGACAGATGCCTTACGCATTTCACGCCTAGTAGTGGTACTTCATAGGCTTTCCAATTAACTGAATTGTAAAAAGCCTGCTATTTTTCATTGTATCACAAGTAGATAGATATACCTATCTTGAAAAATAGATCCTAGCAGGGATAGAATGTATAGAGATCAATTGTGGGGCACATCACAATGAAAAAACATCAGAATGTTCCTGGATGATCAGATCTCTTTTAGAAATTGACATTTATACATAACCCCCTCAATTGCCAATACTTTCTTTTTTTCCTGAAGGGCAAACACTTACTTTACTATACCATCTAAATGATTTAATGATCAACATCAACAGTATAAAAGTTTGTTATGAGATGTTTTTATTTAATGATTTAACACCATGGCTCAGCATTGTAACGATACCCAGTGTAAGGTGGTACTAGACATTTTATGACCGTACTTTCTTGACTTTGTCATGCCTTGAAACAGTTGTTCCATTAAAGATAGAAGTTGTGAGGCTCGTAATTTAATGTTTATGGCATGAATATAAATATATATATATATAGCATGCTGCTCATTTATTTGTGCTAGCAATAAAAGGATGTCAATGTGCCAGGTAAATTTATTACTTTATTGGCAAGAGTCGAACACTGTAATATGATGTATAATGAGAAGGCTCTGCAGAAAGTTCCTGTTGAACTATCAACATTTGTTATTTTGTAAGTTTTCAAGTGCTTCAAAACAATAGTGTATTTATGCACAGTATTTCAGAAAGAGTTACTGGTCTGCATGCTGTACTTAACCTGCAGAACCAGAACCACCACCACCAGAACCAAACACCACCATCCCCACCAGAACCAAACACCACTCAGGATAAGGTATACCACAGTAGGTCACAAATTCCTCAGCTGGACCTCACTTGCTATGATTTTGACTACTGGGAAAAGTTCCATATAAAAAAAATATATTATAGATTAAAAATTATGCATTTTTTAGGATTGCAAAAAACAACACACCAAAACAAAAAAAAAACAGGAGGACTCAATGTGAATTTTAATTTCTTATCCCATTTCAAATTACTCCCTGGAAATTGAAAATATAATATATATATATATATATATTACACACACACACACACAATAAAAAGTGACATGACAATAAAGAATAAACATTTATGAAAAACTCATTATTGGTTGTGTTTAAAACTAAGAAGCGGTGTAGTTATACCTCCAAATCTTGTTCTTTGACTTTTGATAGTCTCTTGGGCCAATTGTTAGTATCTCACCAGCCTTTCTTAATATTTGCCCATTTGAGGGGATTTTAAAAAGAGTGTTTATAAAAACAGGTCTGCTGTTCTGTTAGAATAACAGTAATAACACTTAAAACACTTTTACACACAGCTACCATGGAAAACCAGAACGCTCATGTATGGACTGTAAGCGTGAATGTGTTAATTTAGCAGTAATCAGGTCTCACAATAACCCACTGTGATTTACTGTTTGCTAAGAGATGCATCTTATTTACTTGCTAATTTGGCTCACTGACAATCTGAATTGTCTGTGTTTACACCACAGGGATTAGGAAATTGCAAAAATTCAATATATTGGATCTATAACAGAACAGGTTCATGCTGTGTTCAGAATTCCCTGTGAAGCAGGATTGATTGCAGCTAAACTGCATATGATCTGAAGCTTAGTTACACCGCAATTAACACAGATTCTTGTATGTAGCGGCACTATTGTCAGGTATGACAGAATTGAGGAGTGGATTGCCATGTTTGCGGTGGATAGAAGTTGCAGGACACAGTAATACAATAGGATGCTAAAGTGGCCTTGATGTGACGATCAAATAAACAGTTACTTAAAGCCGCTCTATAAGATGTGTTAGCGGTGCGGCTGCACTAGTGTAACTGATGGCGCTTTATGGATCTGGGCTTGAAGCGACTCTTATAGGATGCCTAAATCTAAAGCCTCAACAAATCATTTTAGTTCTTAGAAGTCCATACTGAGTGCTCCATAAATGGAGATGAGCCCTGCAAAAGGAGGCACACTGAACGGGAAAACACTGGAGATTTGGGATTACAGTGGCACTTGAAAAAAAAATAGACCATTAAAATAGCACACTGGGGTTACTGAACATACAAAATCTTTATTCCACAAAATACAAAATGCAAAAATCACACAATTTAAAAAAGGAGAGCGAAACAAATAATGTCAATGCAATACAAAACATAGTTTTTAAGACAACATAAACACATGTAGAGAGTAACATGAATCTAAAAGTATACTCGTATACATGGTTGTAAACATGACTGATCCCATTAAATACAATGTGTCTCCCAAAATGCTACATAGTGTAGTCTACTGCTAAAGGTAACCATAGACTATAATGTCAGTGCCAGGGCCTTTACAAGGTCAGGTAGGAGTCTCAGTGCAGGGTTGGATGAGGAGTTTGATTGCATGCTACTATTCATATTGCAAGGTTGAGAACAGATATAGGAACAGAAGGAAACAATGATTGTAATAATGGGTGTAGAAGGAATAAAAAGGACAATAGTATAGACTAAGGGTTTTATCAAGGAATGTAGCATAGACAAAGGGCTGAGGTAGGGACAGAGAGAAGCTTTAGCAAGGACTGCAGAAATGTAACCAGTTGCGGATGCTCCATAAGTGCTAGGTGTGTGCCAAACACTTACGGAGCCGCACTGTCCATTTCCGGTGTTTGTGTGCTCCAAACAGAGAGCATACCTGCCTCAGAAATACATCCAGGCGACAGACCTAAATGTAAGATCCCATAGGAAAAAGTATTAATTCACATGTGAACCGTTTTAAATTAAATTATGATTGAAAAAAATTGCATTTCTTGGTTTAATTTTCTTTTATTTGCCAATCTGCCCCTCAGACTTAACAATGCATCCCCAGACTTGCCAATCTGCCCCTTAGACTTAATAATATGGCCCCAGAATTGCAGGCTGCATGGGGAGTCGAACAGGCCAGGTTGAATGCGCCGGGTCATGTGACCTACCTGCACTTACCGTGCAGAGAGCTGAACACGCATCATGGTAGGACACCATGCTGCCTGCCACTAGCCACCAGGGACAAGGGGTGATGGGGGCATGTGATAGGGGTGATGTGGTGGAGGCATGTAATGGGGTGATGGAATGGGGAGATGTAATGGCGGTGATGGAGGCATGTAATAGGGTTGATGGGGTATGTAAAGTGGTGATGGGGTGATATGATGGAGGCATGTAATGGGGTGATGTGGGTTATGGGGCATGTCGTGGGTGTGCAGCGTGGGTAGGGGTGTGCCTAAATGTTGTCTGCCTAGGGCAGCACAAAACCAAGATACACCACTGTGTTTATGCACACAGACATTCTGTCAAGGTTCTACCCTGACCTTCTCACTTGCATGCCTTTTAAAGTACTAACTTTTGTGCTTATAACAGTGGCAATGGCACAATATTACATGCATTTGAATGGCACAATTATACAAGCATCTGATTGGCACAATATTACAGGCATCTGAATGGCACAATTATACAAGCATCTGAATGGCACAATATTACAGGCAATTGAATGGCATAATATTACAGGCATTTGAATGGCACAATTATACAAGCATCTGAATGGCACAACATTACTGGCATTTGGATGGAACAATATTACACGCAATTGAATGGCACAATAATACATGCATCTGAATGGCACAATATTACAGGGATTTGAATGGCACAATATTACAGGCACTTGAATGGCACAATATTACAGGCATCATAATGGCACAATAATACATGCATCTGAATGGCACAATATTACAGGGATTTGAATGGCACAATATTACAGGCACTTGAATGGCACAATAATACTGGCATCTTGATGGGCAAATTGGCTGGGGCATCTTAATGGCACAATATTACTAGCATATTAGGCAAATTGTCTGGCTTATTAACAGCAAAATAATACTGGAATATTATTATTGTGTGTGACATAATTTGTGGGGCTCCTGTATGTGGCATATTTAATCGGCCATCTGACTGGCATTACTAAGGAATCTGTTTGGCATGGTATTGGAGGAAATCCAAGGGGGTGACACCATGAGTTACCGCACTGGGTGACACCAACCCTAGTGACGCCTCTGGCTTATATTCCTCCTTCTTCCTCTAGATGCCTCCCTACCTTTGTTTGCTTGTATTCCTTCCCCTTATTGCAAGCAGTGTTTTGCATTGATGTTGGATGCCTGACTTCGGAGAGCTGCTTCTTCTGTTCAGGATCCTCTGCTAAAGCTCCTTTTTAATTTCTTAATTTCTACCCTGTCCAGGAACTGTGATAGACTGAACCTGGAAGGCTTCAGCCACCCTCTCTAGGGTGTTCTTGCTAAGTTACCCTTCTCAGGCCTCACCCAAGGCCTCATTCCTTGTTTAACTCGCTCTATCCCTATCTCTGCTTTTTCTACAGTCGCTGCTAAGCTTTGTTTTTACTGCAGTTCCTACTCAAGCCATTTTTCTATTCTGCAGTCCCTTGCTAAAGTCACCGTTTATCTCTGCTTCAGTCCTCATCTCTTTGTTTCTCTATCTGTTCTCACCCTGCACAATAAATAACATGCAACCAGACACCTCCTCTATCCCTGCACTGAAACTCCTACCTGACCTGGTAAAGGCCCTGACACATTATCTGTTGCTACTAGACACTTCCACCGGGAATTCCATCATAGAAGCCCCGGGGAAAGTGGCGGCCAGAAGTGGAGAATGTCTGTTCGCATCGCACCATCTGCCTGCCTGCGAGGATAATCCAAATTCCCTGCAGCTCTCCTAGGGACTTGTTGGATCCTAGACCTCTATTTAAGGTCTGATTATAAAACGACTTTGAATATAAGCATTTGCTTTGAAAAACGCCTGGTCTTATTTTGGGACAAAGAAGTATAAGGCTAAATGAATACACCAGAAGTTTTTTGGTTTTACACAATTGTGATTTTATATTCTTAGTTTAAAAAAAGGTTTTATATTTTTACATTTTAATTTTGTACTGAACAGAAAATTGTAATGCAATATATTAATATTTAAAAGAATGGTAATGTTTGTGCCATTTTAATAGTCTAAAAGTTTCTAAAATAATAATGAGATTTCTTTCCTATTTCAGGGCTATTCTAGTGTTTTATGGTTTGGTACACCTCCAAAAGCAGACACTAAATGTGTTCTGCTACTGCATTACTTTTCTTACAGAAACATTTTTATGCATCTTCAAGGGAATGTAGTGAGATACAAAAACAAAACAAAAAAAAGACAGCAGTGAAGATGAGCAATAATCTCAGAGAGAACAAATCAGCAGCTCAAAAAATAAATACAAAATAACCCATGTGTCCAAAAACAAGAGAGCAGAAAAGAATGTGACATACATAAAATAAAATACGTTATATATGTATGATGACACCAACCCTAAAACAATTTATTCTGCTACTGGGTCGGTCTCATATCATTTTCTTTTAAATAAGCAACATCAAAGGGTCAATGTTACAACAAGACCTTCATCTCTAAACATCCTGCAAGTCAGTCAAACCTTTTTCCCTTCCAGATCGCTCTCTACCTCTTGCTGGTTTGCACTAGTATAAAACTAAACTATAAACAGCCTGTCAAAACCGTGTGCTACAGCAAAGCCTGCTGGGAGATGCAAGCTCATAAAGGCAGGTAACTGGCATAACGAACCAAGGAGAACCAAAGTAATCTGCACTGGCCAGCACTCCAAGTTCAAGCCTTGATGGAGCTTTATCAAATAAAAAATAAAAAAATCAATTTGAAGTTCAGTTTCCATCTGTATACCACAGATATATCTTGGGGGTGATGGGTGAACTTTAACTATACTGGAACAAGAGATTGGTTTGTGCATGTTTCAGTGGGGGTCAGATTTGCTCTGCATTATATTTTAAAGTTGTATCAGATTAATCAGTCTTATTTATAATTACTTCCACAGGTTGAGTATCTTTTATCCAAAAAACCATTATCCAAAATGATCAGTTATCCAAACATTTTTTAGGATTTTGCCATAAGTTGCAAATTTCAAACAC
The DNA here is from genome assembly GCA_036172795.1 of Pelodytes ibericus. Lineage (NCBI taxonomy): Eukaryota > Metazoa > Chordata > Amphibia > Anura > Pelodytidae > Pelodytes > Pelodytes ibericus. Next base: position 167,907,838 of record CM069863.1, on the reverse strand, counting down.
ACCTGTCAAAATTTACGCAAACAGTTTATTCAGTGTCCAGCCCCCTTAAGCTGTGATATAGCCTTTTAAGATTCCCCAATACCCACAAAGGGTAATACAATGACATGTGTGCAGGTCTGATGTGCCAACGGCCGGTTCCCAACGATGCCTCATATCAAAGCAACAAGTAATGTTTTGGCTCTCTACAGCATTAGCTTTGATACTACTGTATTTCATGAGTGCTGAGAGGCTTTAATATATCTTATTGGTGCAAATGATCCATCATCATAAATACTTCTGGTCCCAAGCATCTTGGATAAAGGATACTCAGCCTGTATTAAAATGACAAAGTAAACCAATCAGCCATAACATTGCAACGACAGGATGCAAGTCAGCGGAGGCCGTGTGATTCTGCTGGGAAACCTTTGGTTCTGCCATTCATATGGATGTTACTTAACTTTTTCCCACCTTTTTTAATTGCACTTGGAATGTTTATAAATATTTACTTTTAGCAGTGCCGGGAGTGCAGGTCATTTATAGATACTAGTGGCTACCTGTACACCGTACAATACTAAAACTAGCCTCAATATTGCCATCATTCTTGGCTTCACACCAAAAAAATTAAATAAATGTAGTTCTTTGTAATGTAGAGAATTAAAAAAAAAAATACCTGTATCTCTGCCTTGTGAATCTCTAGCATAGAGGGGCTCCAGAAGAAAGAGAAGCCTATGCAGGTTGTGGTGGCAAGGGACTATATTATTAAGAGAGTAAATCTGTACATGTTGTAGTCATGTTCAAGCAGAAAGTCCTTTCACTTCTAGTGTCACACGTTTAAATTATGTATATAAAAGAGTTTTCACAACTGCAATACTGGTTATGTCATATATCTCTTAACTTGTTCTAAGCGCTCTAAACAATACGTGGGACGAACCATACGCCCAGTAAAAGAAAGAATAAGAGAACACTTATCAGACATTCTAGATGCAAAATCCAGTACACCTATACATAAACACTTGCTTGAATACTCTAATTCCAATTCTTCTTTTCTCAAATACCAAGTGATTGAGAAAATAAAAATGCCACAGAGAAGAGTTGATCTTTTTAAAAGTTTTATGTAAACGTGAAGTGTACTGAATCTTTACCTTACGAACTCAATTTCCAGATTGATTAAACTCCAGCCATGACGTTACTGCATTTCTAAACCAATAGACACATGTACTTTCTGTATATGTATAGATTAAATATTGCTGTCTCTTTAAGTTCAATAGATTTAAATGTATTTTGCACAACATACGAGTTGAATATCTAAAATACAGCAAAAAATATGAGTTAACTATCAAAAATACAGTAATAAATAGGAGTTAAATCCCAATAAAACAGCAATAAATCAAATATATGATTAAAAACTTAAAACAACATATATGTTTGGTTATGATTTGCATTCTGATACAACATGTCTATTGGTGGAGAAATAAATTGTATTTTCGTTCTAAAAACCAAGGCCCTTCATTTATAAAACTAAACAATAATTTCTCCCTTTTCTCCTTGTCTACCAATCCTGGCAACATATTGAAACTTTTTGATAATTACTTTGTAGACACTACTTGTTATTCGTTACATTTACACAAGCTTCAGATTCCTTCTAACCAAGTCCATATATAAAAGACTGGCTTTAATTCACTTTGCACTATTGTAATTTTATATTCTGTATGTAATGTTGTGTATTAAAGTTCTTTTTAATCACAGTGAACTCCACCCATGTTAGACTCCACTTACTGATTTCATCAATCAGTCAATTACCCTGTAGATTGGTATATAACATGGGTGGTAACCTCACTGTTCATGCTTATGATTAAGTGCTGCTGAAGCACGAAACTTGTAAAGCTGATTTCTCTTGTTCCTGCACTGTGTCCTTTCACCATGGGTTAAATATACATTTTTTACTTTGTCATACCAGTCTGCATCGTTGATTCTTTTCCGCAAAATCCACACTTCTTTTTTTTGTTTCATAGATTATTTGGAAGGGCTGGAGAGTATCCAGTTGGCTTGGTCCATACTAGCTCCATGACAAAGTAGGAGGAAAATAGAGTCCTAAAAAAGGTCATTTTAGCTATCTAGGGAGTAGGATTAAGGTATTGACCTTCAAGGTAGGGTTCTCAGAGATACTACCTGTGCCATGTGCTAAACCAGAAAGACAGTGGGTGATTAGTGAGGATTATTTATGGCTGAAGCCTTGGTGTAAGAAGGAGGGCACTGAGTTTTTAAAGCACTGGGCAGATTTTACTTTGGGATACAAGCTCTACAGTTGGAATGGATTGCATTCTGATTGCAAGACGGGCTCTTGTGCATGGGGACCGGATAGCTAGGCAGTTGGAGGAGATTTTAAACTTTTAAACTAGGAATGGGCTATGCAGTATAGAAAAGGAAAGTGACTAGGGAGAAGCCTACAATCAACTTAAAAATGAAATCACGAATGCAACATGGCAGTGGCATCAAGTGTATGGTCCATCAATTTGGAGGGTTATATGTTGCTTATAAAAGATAGGTCAAACAAAAGAGGTGGAGGAGTCTGTCTGTATATCAAACCAGCATTATTGCCTCCTTTGAGGGAAGATATATATATAATAACAGAATTGAACATGTGGAATCATTGTGGGCTGAGATAGTGTGGATAGAACTGCAGAGAGAATTTTAGTGGGCAATTTTTACAAACCAACAAACATTGGTGATCTTGAAGAAATTGCAGCTATTAATAAAGAAAAGGCTTCTCAAATAGGGTGTGCTTTCATTATGGGGGAATTACTCAGAAGAAGAGTGTAAAAATGAAACCGGCCAGTATAGACACCAACCAGATGGGATGGGTGTCTGAATCTGGCAATAAATAACATTGAGGAGCATTTCTCTAACATTTAAGTAAGGGAGCACTTGGAGAATAGTGATCATATTTGAGATTCATTCAAAAAGGCCAATTAGCAAGAGTCCCATCAAAACACTGAATTTTAAACAGGCCAACTTTAGCAGGTTTAAATGGGCCGGATGGTATACACCCACAGGTGTCAAGAGCTATTCCGGACCTTAGCCAAAAGGTTTTTTGGGATTTTCAGGGATTTATTTTTTTATTTCAGACAGGTGCCCACAGAATAGCACGATACGGATGTGGTGTTTATTTGTAAAAAGGGATCAAAATCACAGCCAACAACTTACAGACCTGAAAGTTTGACATCTGTGGTGGGGAAACTGTTTGAAGGGTTACTAGGGGAATATGGAGAGAAGAAAGGGGGAGCACAAACTCACTGAGAACAGACAGCGGTACAATAGCTTGTCCTGTAGGATTTTACCTTTTTTTGCTTCCATTACAGAGGAAACCACTCAATTAGCATATCAGGAAATATATTCAAGATTTTATCTTGAACAGGAATTTCATTAGCAGGAGCCAACATGGCTTTGTGAAAAGATCGATCTTGTCAAATTAACTTAAATGCATGCCATGAAAAAAGTGAGTAAACCTATAAGCTATGGGTACTGTGGTTAATGTGATACATTTAGGTTTTGCCAAAATGTTTATTGTACAAATTGACTGAAATATATTTAAGGGCAAATGTGTGTGGATTGGTAACTGGCTTAAAGAGAATGCAAAGAGTAATGGTAAATTGGAAGTTCTCCGATTGGACAAATGTGATAAGTGGAGTACTTCAGGGATCTACAGTGTTTCTTTTTCGATTTAATTTGTTTCTTAATGATCTCCCAGTGGGCATAGAGAGCTTGATCTCAGTGTTTGCCAATGACGCAAAAGTAAGTAGGGTAATACACTCTGAACTAGATGTGTGTTCACTGTTAGAGGATTTGGACAAATTGGGTAACTAGGCAGATAAATGGCAAATGAGATTCATTATAGACAAATGTAAAATTATGCATTTAGGGTATTATAATAATAAAAATGCTACAAATAGTTTAATTGTGTTTCCTTGGTAAAAAAAATAAAAAATAAAAAGATTTGGGAGTAGCCGTAGACAAACTTTGCAGTAGTGTGCAGTGCAAGGTGGTGGCTGCAAAGGCCAACAAGATCTTGTCATGTATAATTCAGCCTCTTTACAGGTCCATAGTAAAACCCCAACTTTAATATGTGGTTCAATTCTGGGAGCCTTTTCTAAAGAAGAAAAAAAAAACTACATTATAGAACTAGATCAGCATGGGGGCTACTAAACCAATAAGTGGAATGGAAAGTTTTAGTTATGAAGAAGAAACCTTTGTCTACCGGGTTTCTGCAAGAGATTGTAGGGGATCCCCGGACTCTGTACCTTAAGTATGCACTCACAAAGCTGCATTATTTACTTTTTTTTACTATAAAATTTACTCATTATAGTGTGATCATGGTGCGTCACCCCTAGAGCCATGCCTGTGTCCCACAGTGTAGCTTGCAAGCTTTCTCTCTGCATGCCTACACTATGGTGGATTCAAGGAGAGACCCCATTTGCCATGTTATACCATATTTAAAACATTACTGCTTATTTTGCCATATTTTACCAAAGGTTGGAACCATTATGTGCCACTCAATCAACAATGAAATGGAGCCTACGAAGTGATTCAGGGCACATCAGTGACACATTAGGATGCAAATTTCGCAAAACCCAGGTTGCTTTGATGTGCCATCCAAATTTGGAAATCATAGCCCATTCCACACCGATATCTGCTGAAACCAAATGCAGCCGATAGATCCCCTGAAATGTCCGGAATCAGAGGGGTAGCCTCAAACTCCCCAATATATCCTACGGGAGAATTTGCTTGAGAAGAAAAAAAAATAGCCTAGACATATTTGAATAGAAACCGAAATTCAAATAAAATAAACTGAAACTCCACATGAAAAATAGCCCAGCTTCGAGAAATTGATACAAAGATAGATAGAATCAACTTACAGCCAATGACTATCGAGGAATCTGTGTAGAAAATACTGAACACATAGCCACCACTATAGAGCAGGATTCTGAGCCAGCAAGCATTATTAAACAAACAACAACAAAACCCTGGCAAGCCGAGGATCAGCAGTAACGAATAAACATCGTATAATATGGCAAATGGGCAGTAAAAAAATAAATAAAAAAAAAAAAAAAAACTTACCTTGGCTGGCATTCCTGGAAAAAGCCAGCAAGCTACACCGCATTACACAGGGCATAGGGGAGGAGCACTATGCCAATCATTAAGTAAATAACGTGGCTGGGGGTGAGCATGTTTTAAGTCGTAGAGTCTATGGATCCCCAGCTGAGAAATGGTGGAACAGCTACACAACGTTATGCAGATAAAAGTAACATTATAGTTACATATATAACGAATATAATCACAGGACTCACGATTTGCAGATTCACCACAGTTGAGAGGGAAGTGACAGTTTTTTTTGTGTGTTTTTTTTACAGATGGCAATGTTGAAACTTGCAGAGCAGCTGCAAAAATGCTTGCTTTGCATTTTCCGAAAATGTCCCAAAATACATCTGCCATAATGCTTTGCCAGTATATAATAATGAGGCTGACAGGGAACTAAGGGAAATGTAGTTCTCCAATAACTGGAGCTCTAAATGCAAGTTTTTATTTAAAACATATCCAATTCACCCAATATGAGATGCTGAAAGATACTGTAGATACAATTCCCAACACTTTTATTTCACAGCTGTAGATTAACAGTCAAGACAATGAACACCACTAAGCACAGCACTAATAGACATTACTAAAATAGTGGAAAAACATAGTGCCCATATACCAGGTTATTAGAACTTGTAAAATGACACAATAAAGCAAACCAAATAAAATCATCCATGTCAATTCAACTATTGTAAATTCAGCATTAATAAGTTACTGCTCAATCCACAATTCCTCAATGAAAAAGGATTGGCCTGGTGGTGTGATGATGCCTTCCACAGATGCCAGCAGAGTTAGTCCCTTCAGTGAAGTGGGACAGATGAAATGCAGGTCTAATAAATACCACTACATGTAGGGTTGCCACCTGGCTGGTATTTTACCGGCAGGCCGGTAAAAAATTGGCTTGCAGCCAATGTTAAGTCTATGGAGGAAGAAGCATGGCCAGTATTTTTTTGTAGAAAAGATGGCAACCCTAACTACATGTGGTCTGCATGGAACGATATATAAACAAGAAAATAGTCAATAACGTTCTTACAATGAGCTAAGTAAAGTTGCTCAAAAAGGCTCCGGTGTTTCTCGATGTCCCATTCTCATAGCAATAATAAGTGAAAAATAAAGGAGGGGCTGAGGGCAACAGAAAAATTCAGCATCAGAGTCACTCAGTATACAAAGTTATTTTGATATACTTTTTTGCTGGTCGAGTTGGCAGCAGAGTAAATGACTGATGTCGAATTCGCTGCTGCCGTCGGCCTCTCGGGTGAGTTTTGTGTATTTGCGGGGTTTGTGTGCCGTCTGTTCGGAGCACACGCACACACACGCACACACACACGCACACACACACACGCACACACACGCACACGCACACACACGCACACACACGCACACACACGCACACACACGCACACACACGCACACACACGCACACACACGGAGGATCCGCGCCTGATTACATATCATCCAGGATAGGAAACCCAGAATATAGACATCAGATTCAGGATGCATACCTTTAATTTAAAGAGGGAGTAATACAGATTTTTATTTAAACATTTTTAATTGGCCTGTTCTGCTGATTAATTTGTTTTTTCAATTCACCAGTCCAGGGGTAGGCAACGTTTGGCTCTTGACTTGTGAGCATTATAGCTGTAATAGCATCATGGGTGATGTAGTCCACAACATCTGGAGTGCCAAAGGTTGCCTACCTCTGTTCAATTCTGCCAAAATCTGAAAGACCAAGAGGGGATCACCACCACAGACATTTTGGGAAGGAAGTGTCCTAGTGATTTTCCCTAATTAAAAAGAATCACTGACTTGAAAAATGACACTTGCACTTTTATCATGTTAAATATTTAATAATTGTTAAAATGTATGCATTTTAAAAAAATCTGTATTCTAGATTTGTTTAATTTACTCACAATAAAAGGGGGGGGGGAGTGTTTAAAAAAAGAATGAAACAAATGCATCATAAATGATAACATATTCTATATATTGCATAGGAGCCTATACAGAGTTCACAGAGTAGAGTTGCCAGGTTTAATGCAAATATGTCCGGAAGGAACCAATTTATTAATTAAAAATGGATGCATCCTTGATTAATTAACAAAATTAAACACCAATTAATTACCGATGAAAGCCTAGCTAACTCTAATCCCTCCAAACCAGACATCGGAGGGTCTGACAGGCTTTAGATGAACTAATCTGACATTCTGGCTGGAGGAATAAAAGAAATATGAGATGTAAAGACAGACAGATAGGGAGATAGATATGCCGAAATGTCCGGGGATCCGAAACACCTGATGTGCGTTTTTTTTTTTTAAATAAAAATGCATTAATGAAATAATACAAGTGCCTTATTGAGCCCTCTTTGCTCTAAATAGCTCTACCAGGGGAGGGGGGGGGGCATTTAACTAGAACCTGCATTGGTGGAACTAAGTTCCCGCACCGGTGCAGACAGCGTGGTGCATATAATCCCTCCCCTACCCTGAGCGTGAGGTCATGCGCATGGGTCAGAGGGAGGGAAGGCAGGCGCGCACTAGAAGTAGAGTTACATGGAGGAGCAGTGACAGTCGCACCCTGTTATATTGTCTCTGTAAGTTAGTCTGAATCTGTGTGTCAGTGTGACTTTCTCTTTGTGGGGATCGGTATAGGTATGTGTGTATTTGTGTGTTGCTGCAAGTGTGTGTGTGTGTGTGTGTGTGTGTGTAAAGCTGAAGATGTGGACATGCAAATAGGACATTGAAGACAAAAAAAAAAATATGGAAATGAATGGGGCCTGTTGCATCATATGCACAAAATAATAAATTCCCTAAACGGATCTCACTAAAATATATACTTGATTCCTTTAATTTCTTGAGAATTTCAAAGAACAGTGACTGTGTGTGGATGTGTGTGTGTGACTGTTTATGTGTGTGTGTGTGCGTGTGTGACTGTGTGTATTTTTGTCTTTTGTATATGTAAGCCTCTATGTGTGGCTGTGAGTGTGTGTATTTAATGTGAGTTTTATTGTAGCATTCATGTATGATTTATTAAGATAACAGAATCAATACTGTGGAAACTCCTAACATGTGAGGCAGAGCCATTGCTGCAAGTGGCAAAAGTGTGTGTGGGGGGTGGGGGGGGGGAAATAGTTTAATGTATTTGAAACAAATCATATTAGTTGAAAAAGGGGATAAGCCAACACAGCAGGGGCAAATTAAATTATAGGGCTTAATTTGTGAGAATTGCAGGGAATTGTGATGGGAATTTCAAGCTTAAGGCCAAAGCAGCAGAGTTGGAAAAATTCTCCAATGCAGTTGAACTCAGTTTCCCTGCAGTTCTCTCTTTTATGACTAAATCTCATAGTTTTTACATTTTGGCTTTATATAGAAAGAAGTGTTTCAGAAAAGAGAGTTGCACCTGAAACCACAGAATGATCTATCAAACCATAGAAAGTTCCAAGCAACTATATTCAAACAGGTGCTCTTCACCTGCTGTCAAGTAATTATATTCAAAACAGGTGCTCTTCACCTGCTGTCAAGTAATTATATTCAAAACAGGTGCTCTTCACCTGCTGTCAAGTAATTATATTCAAAACAGGTGCTCTTCACCTGCTGTCAAGTAATTATATTCAAAACAGGTGCTCTTCACCTGCTGTCAAGTAATTATATTCAAACAGGTGCTCTTCACCTGCTGTCAAGTAATGTATTCAAACAGGTGCTCTTCACCAGCGAAGCCTATTCTTCTTTGTATGGATATAGAATATATATATAATGTTACACATTCTTGATGATATGAAAGAAGGTTCCCTCTCTCTCTCTCGCATACATTATTAAGTGATCTATAAATATTTTTAGGTACGAGAACACTAACTGTACAAGTAACCTACCTTTGGTTGGATGTCCCAATCTTCTGATTAGTTTGGTCAGGATAGTCTTCTTGTCTATGCCGTGATTAATTACACACACCCCAATCTTCTCACCCTTTAGAATGATTGCCTTGGAGTGTCCTCATACATCTTCATGTGATTTTGATGACAAAAATATAGCATTAATCATTAAACATAAAATCACAATAACATTTCTTTTATAGACAACTGCATCATTTAATCAGCTTTTAGTGATAAATCATTAACATGCCAAAACAATTTTACTTTATAGACCTGGTGATCAGCAATTACTTCACAAAATCATAGGCAATCAGCTTAAAGGTCAGAGTCTGACACTAGAATCTAAATCACATTTGAATTGTGGATTAAAGCCCCACTGAAACCTAAAACAAAGACTTGTACACTCAGCACCCATCCTTTTCAATCTAATTTTCCCCTTTTTCTTGCTATTAATGTGGCACTAAAAGGTTTTGTTTTGTTTTTTTGGGGGGGAGAGTTTCCCTGAGTAAACCCAACATGTATACTCGAGTTGACTCAAAGCTGTACCTCTCAGCTGAGGCAGAGTTCATCTGGATGCTGGCGCATGCTGACTGTGTCATCCAATCAGTTGCAGGGGCTCACCCCGCCATCTGTTGGGATCTGCTGTGTCTCTTGGCTAGTGAAAGGAGAGACCCTTGTTTTCACATGCCATCATCAGAGAGGATCTAGTTAAAGTCCCCTCTGTACTGGCACTGTGAGACGGTCGGCAACAGCCTCAGCAACGGCGCTTCCAAAGGATGCACCACATAAGGTTATCTGCTGCCCTGCATCCTGTGGAATTCATGTGTGTCCAGATGGGAAAGGAATGTATCAATCAATCAAGGCAGTTCTGATGTTAACCTCTCCTTAATTATTTAACCAATTCACACTGTACAGTCCTGTACGCTACGAAGTTATATGTATATACTTACATGAAACGGATAGTATTCCAATTCCTTTTTTCGATTCTGTTGCTACTATAAACAAAACGCAAGTACTTTTTGTCCGGGGTTTTTGAGGTTTCTCAGTGAGGCCCCTGTGTTGCTATTATTTACCTTGGCTGTATTTCTTTGTGTTTATTACTTCCCAAAGTCCATAGTGAAAGTGAATTAACTTCTAGTGAGAGTTGCACAACAACTCTTTGCAAGAGCAACAGCATATTGAGAAAATGACTGGATTCCAGAGATCACTGCTGTAGTGTTCATTACTGGGAGTTATAGAGAAGACCAATACTGCTCAGGGAAATAAATACATCCTTTGGTCCAGGTGTTGGCAGATGTATTGATCCACTAACCCCAAAATAACTTTATCACACAGAACCTTTTTTTGGGGAGCACAGTTCAAACGTGATTTGCTTTACTTTGGAAATCGTAGAGACTTCCAAGCTGTCATTTTATTGGACTGTGATTGGTGTTTTAGATGCTGAACATACCTGCAGAAAGAGGAGGGGATACAGCTCAACTCCCAAGCTATTGGTTTGTCATAGGTAACACACCCACAATCCAATGACAGAGGATTGGCCAATTAAAGAGCTCTGCCAGCTGATACGGGCACCCTCCATCACAATCATTTAATTGGTTTACAAAGTAATGGCTCCACTTACAGAGTTTGCATTAAGTTGGGGTTTTATTCTAGGGTCTATACCAGTGGTGGCGAACCTATGGCACGAGTGCCACTACTGGCACGCCGAGCCCTCAGCAGTGGCACGCGGCCAGGTTCAGCTCTCACCGCTTATCTGCTCCGTTGCCCAGGAGGTGCAGGCATCAGTCAAATAGATTGGCGCCGCCGGTCATCTGCTTCTTCTCCAGATGATTGGCGCGTGCGCGTTCTGTGAAGAAGCAAGCAGAGCGAAAGCAGCTCAGGTAGAACAGAACTGAAATACAGAGTGTAGGGCTACAGGATAGAGGTGAAACAAAACCAAGATAAGCAGAAACCAACCTAAAAATACACAATACAAGCAACCGAGTTGCAGAAAATAACAAAGCAATAATGCAGGGCACATACAAAGGACAATGATATATAACTTAAAGGGACAGGCACATATTTAAATAAAACTACATGCAAAGGGAAGGGATAAGGAACACAAGAGAACACACTCAAAGGAACAAACATAAATACAGGTACTAGCTTGACACTAAAGATGGTAAAATGATGGGGGTTTGGTTCACCTATTGGCCAATTAGATGTTAGTTTGCCAACCATGTCAAGGTACTCCGCATTAGGCAAGTCTAATATTAACTAATATTAGCACAAAATAACATATTAAATTAAATTTATATTGCACATACATCCAAATGGAGAATACCTGTAGACAGCTGCACAGGACTGAGCACTGCAGAAACTGAAAGGAGCACAAACGGTTGGGTAGGCACATTTATACAAGGCAGCGAAACTAGGTAGAAAGAAACAGTGAAAACCTGGAAAGGAACAGACGCCAGAAAGCAGAGAACAAAAGGTAACTGGGTAGAAGAGGAGGGTGCAGAACAGGGCACTTGAGACATCCCATTTAAAGGGAGTCGGGTCATTCCATTTAAAGGGACACGGGACGTCCTTTTTACAGGGCTCAGGGCAGGAGCCAGTCTATGGCGAGGCTAGCAGTAAAAAAGGTAAACCCAAAATAGAGAAGCGCCCAATAGGTGCTCAATGAAAAAATGTGAACACTTACTACATAAAAAACTGCAGTCTATCTAAAATAAAAAACAAACCAAAAGAATACAAATAGTGCAATATTGTAAATAAATTGGTGGTAAAAATATGGCAGTGAATGGACACTCACAAACACGGCTCCAGTAAACAATGGAGCACTTAATACACATATAAATAAAGCGGTTGATGGATTTCTGTATCAATGAAGATCCGCTTATATGGAAAGAGGTATAAAACGCTCAGTTTGTTAAATGGTAATGTTTTAATAATATAAATCAATAAAAATGTTGAAAAAAAAAAAAAAGGTGAAGATAGAATAAACTGAATGCTGGTGAATCGTCCCAGAGTGCAGGATCGACAAAGCCTTCTTTGGCGTGGGTATATGTTGTAGCGTATCATCACAATGTTGTTAACAATTACACTAGATGCCGGCAAGACCATGTGACAAAAGTGCTACGGAGTCCCTAAATGAACAAAAAGCAAACTAACGTGTTTCACGAAGATCATCTTCCTCAGGGTTTTTTTATTTTATTTAGTAAGTGTTCACATTTTTTCATTGAGCACCTATTGGGCGCTTCTCTATTTTGGGTTTCATCATTTGCATAGGTTTACCCCTTTTTATTTTTCAATATTGTTTAGTTATTGTGCACTATTCTCACCTTTGCAGCATTTTTTGGTTCCCTTTTTTCCCCCATTGCTCACTTGCATCTGCTTTCCTTGTTTGGATAGGCTAGGGCACGTGCCAGACAATAGCAAGACTTCGGCAGGTACCAGTCTACAGCAAGACTTGGGCAGGTGCCAGTCTGAATCTAGGCTTAGGCAGGTGCCACTCAGAGCAGAGACTTGGGAAATGCCACCACTGTGGTCTGGAACAAGAAGTACAGCACACACAAGGATAACAGACCCCAGGAACAAGAATAACATATAAGCAAAACAGAAAAGCTAAGGCAGAAAGGAAACTGAAAAGCCTGGATACAGCTTGGATGAGTCTGAATGCGTGTTGACTCATGACACTTTATATAATATAGAAAAACTACACAAAAACACTGGGGATATTATTCCACTATCTGCTATTTAGGTCACATCACACACACACACACACACACACACTCAAGTACACTTCTAAAACCACTTGCTGAAAGTGTATAGAGAGGCCAAAAATATGTTTATTGATAGTTGTTGCATTTCCTCCAACTTTTTCAATTAAATTATTATTTGGCACAATTTCTATATTCAATATAAACTCTGGTCCGTCTACTTTAACAAACATTTATGCAGAGACAAAATAACAACAATAACAACTAAACAAAAACACGCTTCACCATGATAAAACCTAACCCATGTCTACTCACATATACAGCCAGGAAAGAAGAGAGAGAAGTGAGAGATGGGGGGAGTGGTGGGAAAATTCACAAAATGGATGCAGGCGATAAACACAATTTTATTTTTACTTTTATATGCATTAATTCAAACATAGAAGAAAAAACTGTGGCATATGTCATATATGGTTTGTTTTAAATGCACAGGTAATCTAATTACATCTTATGTAATTAGTAGTGTCTCTTTAAATCAACTACACTCAAGCAAAACTACAAATGTTTAGGGCCATAGAGAATAGTCAATGAGAATAAGTCAGATGGGCCGCTGCTCTATGCAGACTGCACAGGGTTGGGCTTAGTCCATTATAAATATACCAAGGCACCCATGAAAATGTGTACCCTTCCTCAAATACACATTGCCGCATAAGTAACAAACAAATTGCTACGGTTCCACGTATGTCCACCAGTAGCAGGATTTAAACTCATGGATGCAGCAGATTAAACATTACACCCCAGCCTTCCTGCAGTTCCATGTGTTCCCACCGGGTTCTGCTTTTCCTCTACCTGTGCAGTTACCCAACTATTCATCACACATTACGGTTACCATGACTTCATTTATTACTGAAGATGCTGCTGCTTTTCTGCCTGCTATTTAAACAACTCATTTTCAGTTCAGCCTTGCCCTGTATCCTGATCCAGAGTGTGTGTCCTGTGTTCTCCTTGTTGTCCCGGCTTTGTTTTAGTTTATTCTGACTTGACTTCTGACCCGTTTTCCGTTGTGCTCCGACCTTGACATCCATTGTTCACCTGGCATAGGAATTACTCGAGGTTCCGGACAGATCTTCTGCAAGATCCATGGCTACCTGCATGATGGCGCTCAACCTCTGGGTAAAGGTAGTTGGAGGTCAAAGAACTCCGCTCCAGTTCGAGTTTTTCCTAATACTGCGGTCCTATCTCTGCTCCTGGGTTCTGGTTCTGCACACTGAGCATGACACAAACCAGTGTAATTTTCCATTTAAAAAGATGGGGCTCTATTGGAAATTGTGATAATTGTGTATTTGTGGATTGCCACATCTCACAGGAATTGTTGCAGATGCCATGGTTTCTAACCCCTTAAAGACAATGATGATCTGACGCCCACCAGCTGAGGAAGATTTTTCCCATACGATTGTCCAAATACCTGGCCAAGTGAACTAAACCCAGTGGGTAAGGACCCCTTTGTATGTATACTTTTTATACTTTATATATTCTGAGGTTTTTATCTATATTCAATAAAGTTTGTTGGAAAAAAAAGTTTAAACAAACGCACCCCCTCGTGACTCCACTGTATACTGTTACCAAACCAGTACATTGGTTGAATGGAAGTAACTACTTAGCATTGTAGAAAGCTTGTAGCCATGTGATGCAATTATCACACAGACTCAGAGAGACTCTGAGGTGTGGTATTCATGATTGTAGTAAGATAGATGTTGTCTATATGGAAGCCCGTTTGTACGAGAGAGATGTTGCATCCAGTGGACCCCCTGTGTAAGAGAGCTTGCAAGAAGTTTTACCAGGCCTTTCTTCAAGAGAGCCCACCTTCTTTGTTGTACACTCTCTCCCCCACAGCCAGCCAGTCTTCTAGTAGCATTTCCAGAAACCATATTGACTGGGGGAAGAGGAGTGTACAAGTAGGGACTAGAGGTGACAACTGGTTAACAGGATTTATCATGTGCTCTGGAGAGTGTAGACTCCATTAATGCCAGAGGCTAGGATCTTCTGCCCATATTAGAACAGTTAATTGCCACACAGCAGATTGGGTTGTCAATCCTACTCCTTTTTACCCCATTTATGGTGAAATATATAAATATATTTTTTTTTTGACACAACACATATAATTATTTTCTTTATCATCTTAAGTGCTGTGCATTTTGTTTTATTTGTTATTGCTTATTATCATTATTGACCCAAGAGTCATCTGTACACAATCAAAGTGAACTTTGGTAAACTGACATGTGACCTGCAAACGCAGGCATGAATAGCTGAATTAGAACAAGTCTCCCACTTCCTGTCCCTATTAAAGCCTATTCACTTGTCATTTCCCTATCCAGTGAATAGATCCCAGAGAGCTGCGTGTTCGATAGAGTCTTCAATTAATAGGAATTATATCCATGATGTCCTGTATTATCCAAAATTAGAACATCCTGCCCTAACCTTGTTATGTATACACAATAAGACCTTTCATTCATTCCTTCATTAAACATGCATTTACACTCAAGGTTAACCTGGCATATACAGCCATCCATCTGCAGCTGGACTACAAATCCCACAATGCTATTCTACTCTGAGAGACTGTCCAGGAATAAGGGAAATTAATTACCTACCCCTGAACAAGATCAAATTTGTGAACAGAATCATCTGCCAAGTAGTTACATGCCAGAGGCAGTCTTATACAGACAGCATTACATTGGCATGGATTTATGGGAGTTGTAGTCCAATAGCACATGGAAGTCTATATTTGAAGTCCCTTTACAGGGCTGGCAACCAGCCAAGTTACTGACTGTCAGTAAAAAAAAATAGATCAAATCAGATACATTTTAGGGGTCAGTCATTTTCTTTTACAAATGGGTGTGGTCACTATTAAAAGGAGGGATTTGAATCTGAAGATTAGTTTTAACAGGGCTGCTTTAAGGTGCCACTGGGGGCACAGCTCTCAATAGTGGGCCCCCTCATCTCTATCACACCCATATTTTTTAAAATATCAAATCGATTGAAGAAACACAAGTTATTACCCCTCCCCTTAGATTCACCTTTCCCAACATTTCCTCTTAAATTGAAACCTGGACACTTGAAATAATTGTTACGTTTACTTTTAACCATAATAAGAGCTAATCTGAGGAAAATATGCCATTGATGCCAACATCGGCCATGTTTCCAGGGACACATCTGTTCCACATGCTGCAGATAGAGCATGCAAGGTGCAGCCCGGCAGTATGTAGGATGGATATTCGCACAGACACAATCCAATTAATTAATCAGGGGGGAGATCTCATAGGACCTACCATGATTAATTAACTGGATTGTGTCTGTGCATATAGGCATCCTAAATTAAATACTTCCGGGCTGCACTTTGCATGATCTTTCTGCAGCATGAGGAACAAATAGGTGTCCCTGGAAACATGGTCAATGTTGGTAACTATGATATGGTTATTTACCAAATATAATTATGGGGCAAACTTCTAAAGATGGTCTAATCAACAGACACATTCCACTGGGATTGTTCCACTTTCAGAATTGTTGCAAAATACCGTAATTGGAACAAGAGACAGGAACAGTCTATTGGTTTCCATGGTGATTGCTGCCGTTTTCTTTTTAAAGCCCAAGAAATGCTTTTTTTTAATATCCTTAAATCCCAATGTACCAAATTCACTGAACACAGATGTGTAAAGGACTGTGGCAATGCACCTTCTACAGGGGGGATCCAATATAAATATTTAAATACATAAAAGGGAATCAACACAGTAGAGGAGGAGAGTATATTTAAAAGAAGAAAAACTACCACAACAAGACGACATGATCTTAAATTAGAGGGGCAACGATTTAAAAATCAGGAAGTATTAATTTACTGAGAGGGTAGTGGATGCCTAGAAAAGCCTTCCAGCAGAAGTGGTAGAGGTTAACACAGTGAAGGAGTTTAAGCATGCGTGGGATGGTTATAAGGCCATCCTAGATGTAAGATAGGGACTAATCAAAGTATTTAGAAAATTGGGCAGTTTAAATGTGCTGAATGGTTCTTATTTGCCAACACATTCTATGTTTCTTTAAAGAAAAATGAAATTATATATATATATATATATATATACACACACACACATACATATACACACACACATACATATACATACATACATACATACAATCACTTACCATTAGAACATGAAAGCAGCCTTTCCCAAGCAGTGAAGTCATAAGAATAGTTTGTGCTCATAGTTTTCATTATATACAGAGTATATGAAGTCGTTTTTATCACATGTCTTTTTGGAACAGTTATATGTCTCAATATCCTTTGTTATAATTGACAACATGCTGACTGATCATTTTATCCCCCGACACTGCTAATGTGACATGTGATTCTGATGCAAATGAGAGAGTACATTTTGTTTGATGGAAGCATTTCTTTTGGAATACTGGACATACTCAATACGGTTAGGACTTATTTTAAAATCAGCTTTTCACCTAAATAGTGTTTAGAGTATTGGAACATGGAGCATACAAAGTATTTCCACATTGTGCTAGCAGAATTGCAAGTAAATACTTACTAAAAAATGTATTCTTAAAGGATCTATACTGGCTCCTGTATATAAGAAACCTGTGTAAATGCAAATGACATATATAGCTGATGTCATCAATAAGAGACCACACAATCTCATTTAAAAAAAAACCACAATTTTAGATTTGATCAGCTTGGAATTCTGCTAGAATGATGGATAAATAAATACATTTCAAACGAAAGGTCTAAGCAGCTAAGTTGGAAAAAGCAAAAACAAATAAACTGAAGGACCTCCTCGGTCAAAAGCCAGATAAAAATTATTCCTCCTATTTTAGCCCAGAGTAGACAAAGTGGAGCCTCCCTCGACGCCAGGCTATCCTGCCTGTATAATCAATCAAGGTTAGAAGCAGCAAACGGTTTGCGAAAGGAACTCACAGTAGACAGGGAATGCCAAAATTAAGCCATTTTAATAAATCGTGTAAAAGGCAGGTACAAAAAGGAAACTGGACAAGACACAGTGAAAAAAGAGACGCCTTACGCTTTTCGTGCTTTCAAAAGCACTTAATCATAGGCTATAAGTTGGAAAAAATCTCCAATTTTTCCAATGCAGCTACTTTGGCCATAAGTTTGAAATTACTACTCCATTCCTTGCACTTTCCCGAAATGTTCTCTTCCATCAATCCTGTTTTGGGGATTCGGTTTACTCACTTTAGGCTTTATTTACGAAAGAAGGGGGGAAAGCACACAGTAGCGCCCTCCTGGCTGAGTGGGTTTCCTGGGAAACCATTATATTTTGCTTATTTATGGTAGTATTTATTGTGTACTATGCTTTTTGTTATAAGGTTTCATTTTCACCTTAAAAGGGAGCAAATGCCTAAATTAGGAGAAAAATAGGTTTTAAATGTGTCTGTGGAGACTCCTGCTTATGAGATCACGTGGCATGCTATGCAAATAACTGCTTTTATCCAAAGGCACATTTAATACACATTGTCACGGTAGCCCCGCAACCAACCATGTTTTGCCGTTCGTCAGTGCCCATGTTCTGGTTTATGTGTGTTTTCCCCTGTGTTAACTGTGTGTTTAAAATGTACAGTGCACTGTTATAAGAGCTTTATCACTTGTAACAGTTTCCCCAGGAATGTATTACAGTGAATCTGATTGGTATCTGATGTATTCTGGCACCAAATTTAGTTATCCTTTGTGTATGTGTGAACTTGTAATCCCCTAGGTCCTGTTTCCATTCAATATACTATGCTAAACTTTAATCCTGTTAGAGTTATTCTTGTTTAACACGACTGTTCTCGTCCGCTATGTTGGGGAATTTCTAGCAGGGAAACAGTGACTATAGGCTTGTTTGGATATTTGTATTTTCCTGGACCTGAAGAGTGATTTTGTGGAACTGATTCCGGTAGGAGCTACCCATCTAGTAGCCCTCCCGTGACACACCTTTTTCTCCTAATTTACGCATTTGCTGGCAGTTTTGCTAACACAATATATAGATCATTTGTATGCTCTACATGGGCAGTAAAAACAATATTCAGGTCCCTTTAACCGTTGTTAGAATAGTATTTGCTCAAAAGTTTAATTGGCCATACAAGTTAGAATTACAAATCTGCTGGTAAAACCATAACAGTTCCAAAATAGTCCCTTAGTTATTGCATGGTGCACTTTTTAGTTATTACATTTCTGAGAGTTTTTTCAGGATAAGTTCATATCAAATGAAGCTGTTTACTTTAAAGGATTCTAGGTCTGGCATAAAATAGGTATTTCGCAATATTTAATCAGAGATCAAAGTGCATTTTATGTGCTGGCATTACAATTTGTACAAATAAATCAAGCTTGCTAAACTGACTTCAGTCTAATATTTGATTACAGTTTAGATGTCCCTGAATTGCTAAGCACATCCTAGAAACTACGAATAGTTGTACTAATGGGAATTAATTAAAATCTCCTTTTAATTTATGCAGCCATTTAATGTAAATTATTATATTCTACCACTGATGGGGAGAGACACAGAACTATAAAAAATATATATATAAAAAAAGGGGAGGGATGGCAACTTTTGGACTCAGTGGCCACAAACAGTTAAGTGGTCCATTTTGCAATTTAAAATCAGCCCACCCAGAAAATCAGAGACTGTCATAAGTAGACAGGCTTGACAGAATACTGACAGATAAGTTACAGAGACGGATAGACAGTCAGGGCAGATATACTGACAGTTAGGGCACAGACATTGCCATATTAAGACATTGTAGGCCCGTGGGCTACAGGTACTTTTGAAGTGCCCTCTAATATCGGATTAAGCATAAGTCGCTTGACAAATGTTCCAGCACTCACAGGACTTACCCCAGCAATATATCGTGGCAAAATCAGCAGTAAGGTATAAACTGGGCATTTCATGGCAAAATCAGCAGTAAGGTATAAACTTGGCATTTCATGGCAAAATCAGCAATAAATTTATAAATTATGCATATTAAGTTAGGGAGAAAAAAAAGAGCCTAAATATAAGATCACCCTACAGGAAAAAAGTTTTACTAATAAATATTAATTTTCATATTTAATAAAAACCTGAGTGAAAAAAATGCATTATTGTTTATATTTCCATTTGCCAATCTGCACCTCCGACTTTGTATTTTGCCCTTAGATTTGCCAATCTGCCCCACAGACTTGCCAGTGCATCCTCAAACTTGCAAATCTGCCCCTCACACTTGTCAAGGCAACCCCAGACTTGCCAATGCATTCCCACTTTGCACACCCAGGGCATACCCCAGTACATGCCCCATAACCCACATTTCACATGCAGGACTTACCCCAATACACGCCCTATCATCCACATTGCACACCCAGGTTTGACCCCAGTACATGCCCCATCACCCACATTGCACATGTAGGCCTTACACTACCCCAGCATCCCAGTACTTGCCCTATTACCCACATTGCACACCCAGGACTTACCCAAGCATCCCAGGATATGCCCCATCACCCACATTGCACATGTAGGCCTTACCCTAGCACATGTCCCATGACCCACATTGCACACCCAGCTCTTACCACAGCATCCCAGTACTTGCCCTATTACCCACATTGCACACCCATGTCTTTTCCAAGCACATGCACCGGGGGTAGGCCTTAACCCCGTAAATGCCCCATCACCCACATTACACACTCAGATATTACCCCAACACATGCCTCATTACCCACATTGCACATCCAGGTCTTAATACAGCACCCCAGTACATGCCCCATCATGCACATGTGTCATTTTGAACGAAAACTACAATGTATCTGCTATATGCCAAACATTGCACAGTAGTAATTATTTACTACTCTCTTGGGAATGAAATTCCAATCAAAACTAACTAACTGCAAATTCTAACTAATTCTTAAAAAAAGACTAAATGATCCACCAAAATGGGGATAAATACACATAATACCACCAAAGACAAAATTACCAACAAAAATAATTTCTATTCTCATGTAATGGGCAACCAATGGGCAAGTATCCTAGTAGATATATAAAATATTTCCCATTGTGTCATACATAGGACCATTAAATACATTCTAAATCCAGTTAACTATACAATGCTTCCCTCTGGTGGTAAAAAGTTATGCATTACATGCAAGCATTTTGACTATATAAAATAAACAGTGGGTAGCAGAGACATTATCAAACAAAAATGTACACCCACCAAACATCAGTTCCCATAGAAATCACACATGCAAGGGATTATGGGTAGGTATATGAAAATCTAGTCAACAATGATCACCTTTTGCCTCTTAATCCACTGAAATCATGGACCCCTTTGTGATTTTTATATCACCTTTTTCCCCCCTCAAGAGACTCCGAATACTTGACACTGCATGCATATTGTACACAATGCGCTCTACAAAGATGAATAAATGGAAAGTCCAGGTCATAAGAAGCTTTTAAAAAGAAAATAAAAAATAAGTGATAGGCTCTAGAGGTGTATAAATAAATATATATTGTCGGAGATAAGTGGAATTGTGAAAGATTAGAGGCCACTAAAGATGACCAATAACCAACCATTCATAAAAACAGTGCACACGGTAACACAATATGAACATTTATTAACATACACTAATATAGAAATAACACACAAAAACAATAACACACTGATTGAGCCCAATACACCAATAAACAACCACCTATTGCTAATTAGAACAAACAAAGCTGTTACAGGCCTGAGAAATCTATAGGTTGTAAAACAAAGACAATTGGTGAGTAAACAAACAGACCACACACACACACAATCTACTAATTGCAACTTTACTGTGAGCAATGTAGTGACTTTTACCCACACAATCCTAGTGTATCAGAGTAACCAGCAGATATACAGAACCAGACTGTACTAAAACCCAATATTACACTAACTGATCTAACCTTGACTAAAAACCATAAATATCAGTGTAAAATGGTATACACAGACTAATATATTTTAGTATTTTAGCATTTAATGAGTAAAACTACATATGATAAATCAAACAGTGTAACATATTTCCAGACTGGTATTTGCTATGTTTCAACTGCAGTTTGAAGATAGGAATTATCAGCAGACTAAGTCTAATGGCTTAGAATTGAAGCCATTATAGAATTAGATTTACCGTACAGGAATAACCAGTTTAAAGACTATATTTACCTATATTTACCAAGGTACAACCACAAGTTTCTGGAGCTGTTCCCTCCTGAATAATATTGGATACAGTCAGTATGGCCTTTTTGGATCAAGATTCATCCCCAGCTTGGATCTTGAAGACTTGATTCCGCTACCTCAGCTAGCCTAATTTTATCCCAATTTTCCATCTCCATACCACACCCATTGAAGGTGTGTCAGATATATTTGTTTTTATCTAGTTGGATCTCTGAAGTCACTCCACCAGTAATATTTGATTAGGGTATAATAATATTATCCAAAAGGTGGTGCACTTAGCTCACAATTTTGACCAGGATTTAAATCCCAAATGTTCTAGTGACCTGAATCCCACCTGAATAAATTTTAATATATATATATGCCCTTTAAGATTTTAGTCTATAGAAAAATTCCCTAAATGTAAGAAAAACCCACAAAGAAATGTACCTATTCTTTTACATAGGCATTTGAATATATATATATATATATATATATATATATATATATATATATATATATATATATATATCTGAATAACTTTGGATTAGAAACGAAACTAATATAAACACTTCAAATGTACTGTATGAAATATCAGGTTACTATCTAATCACTTCTAACACTCTGCATGTAAAGATATTGTTCTATGGTATAGATTTGGTTACAGCATTCATGAATAAGGCATAGTAACTCTAATGACTTAAAAAGATATAAATCAAAGTGTGTATATTATCAATAAAATGCAGAGTATCTGTCTATGGTACATGTGCCAATACATCTGCACTTACATGTGTATATAAATATATATGTATATATATTTATTTATTTATATATTAGTTCCCATATATTAAAAAGTAAAATCTTAATTCATTCAGCTTTTCACATTTCATTCTAAATTTTCTAAGATTTTGCTAATTCTATATCTAAGGGTTTTTATTTGAACACCTGGTATGTACACTTCTCACACAGAGCTCTCTCAGGATGGCCAGGTATCTATTTGAGTTTCACATAATAAAATAGACCTCTGCTTCCCAAGACAGCTATTTTAAATTGACCCATTGTCTTCTTAAAGTCTTATTCAAACATCCCTTGAGAAAGGCTAGGTAACTAAGAAGTTATCAGAATATAAGTCCGTCATAGTGAGAAATGTATTAAAATGCCATGACTATAGAGAGAGAGAGAGATTGTTTGTTTTGTCTTTTGTGTTTTATTTTTTTGTATACTGTGCTGGATTTTACACCATTGAGCAAAAAACTCATATATTCCAGGCTGCACAGGAAGCTGAACAGGCAGCACAGAGAAACCTCCGTGCTGCCTGTTCGGCTCTGCATGCAGTATGCTGGGGGGAAGTGCTGACTGGTCATGTGACCTGGCGCTCTGATGTCAGATATGCGCCGGGTCACGTGACCTCTCTACACACGGCGCGGGGCGCCAAACAGGCAGCATGGTAGGACACCATGCTGCCTGCCACTAGCCATCAGGGACAAGGATAAGTCCTAGGGGGATGGGGGCATGTTATGGGGGTGATGTGATGGAGAGGCATTTAATGTGGTGATGGGGGGGCATAAATGGGGTGATGTGATGGAGGTATGTAACTGGGTGATGCAATGTGGGTGATGGGGTCATGTAATGGGGTGATGTGGGACATATTGTGGGTGTGCAGCGTGGGTAGGAGGGTGCCCAAATTTCGTCTGCCTAGGGCAGCACAAAACCAAGATACATCACTGCACATAGACAGACACACACAACAGTGTCCCAGAAACAACCCCCACACTTTTGCCATTTTTGCAATCTTTATTACGTTTTGTACCATACACAAAGGGTTAGATCTCCATCAAAATGCCCTATCTGTCCTTAAAACACCATGCAGAATAAAAAGCACGCATCCACAAATCATTTAGAAAGCAAGTGTACACTTTTAATTAAATACACCATTGATAAAGGTAAAAAATCAAAAGTGTCCAAAAGGGGTTGAAAAAACAATGATCAAATGAAGGATTCAGGCTGGACAGACTACATGTGTTGCTTTAACCCCTGCAGGACTAGGTGCCGTCTTCTATAGTGCTCGACAAGCACTAAAACAGCATGAACAAAGAATGAAGAGTGGCATTCAGGCCTGTGCTAATAATCCCAGTTCGATTTGGCAAGTCGATTCATAAAACCAAATAAAACAGTGAACAGCACTATAGTGAATACTCTCAACAGAAAATAAATCAGAAACCTTACCAACCCAAATAGATTGGTGAACAACTTAACAAAGTAGCGTCTATCCTTGGGAGGATCCCCAGACTTTGTGTGAAAGTCACAACGAATATCTGATGATAAAGAGCACAAAAATAACAGAATTAAATGGACACCCTAAAAATATGTGGTAATCATTAGAAAATGAACTCCATATATAAAAAAACAAAAATGTAAATAGTTTTAATGTATTCATATAAATATGACAAAAGTAAAGAAACTTAAAATACACGTACATAAAAACAGTAAATGAAGATCAGTAGTTTGCTGGAGTGTCATAAATTGCACAATGGGGAATAAGTATATAAGAACAAAGAAAGATCAATACAAAAAACCCAAATATAAAATGTGCTTGTTAGTTCCATTGGGTTTATATAGTATCCTTCTTGTTTAAAAAAGCATCACAGATGCTTAGTGATGTCATCAGACAATGTGTTGTCTCTGCAACTGTCTACCTGATCACCTTGTGACCGGGGAAGGGAACAAAAAAAATGGCGTTTTGGTGCTTGTGTCTTCTGGGACACAAACATGAAGTGCCACAAAGAGGTTTAAAAACCAGTGCCCCCCCCCCCCATGTATGTGTCTCTCTCCCTTCCCATGTTTGTCCCTTTCCTCTTCCTTGCTATGTCTGTCTCTCTCCCCCTCCTTCCTAATATCTGTTCTCTCTCTCTCTCCCATCCCTCTCTCCCTCTCTCTGTTCTCTCTCTCTACCCCTCCCTTCCACTGTTCTGTCTCTCTCCCCCCTAACCTTCCTCTGTTCTCTCTCTCTCCCCCCCCTACCCTTCCTCTGTTCTCTCTCTCCCACCCTACCCTTCCACTGTTCTCTCTCTCTCCCACCCTACCCATCCTCTGTTCTCTCTCTCTCCCCCCCCTACCCTTCCTCTGTTCTCTCTCTCCCACCCTACCCTTCCACTGTTCTCTCTCTCCCCCCCCTACCCATCCTCTGTTCTCTCTCTCTCCCCCCCCACCCTTCCTCTGTTCTCTCTCTCCCACCCTACCCTTCTGCTGTTCTCTCTCTCTCCCACCCTACCCATCCTCTGTTCTCTCTCTCTCCCACCCTACCCATCCTCTGTTCTCTCTCTCTCCCCCCCCACCCTTCCTCTGTTCTCTCTCTCCCACCCTACCCTTCTGCTGTTCTCTCTCCCACCCTACCCATCCTCTGTTCTCTCTCTCTCCCACCCTACCCTTCCTCTGTTCTCTCTCTCCCACCCTACCCTTCCTCTGTTCTCTCTCTCTCCCACCCTACCCTTCCTCTGTTCTGTCTCTCTCCTTCCCTCACCTTCTCTTCCTCTGTTGTCGCTCTCCCCCCTCGCCTTCCTCTGTTCTCTCTCTCCCCCCCCTCACCTTCCCTTCCTCTGTTCTGTTTCTCTCCCTCCTCCCCTTCCTCTGTTCTGTCTCTCTCCCCCTCCCTTCCTCTGTTCTGTCTCTCTCCCCCTCCTCACCCTCCCTTCCTCTGTTCTCTATCTCCACGCCCCCCCTCACCTTCTCTTCCTCTGTTTTGTCTCTCTCCCCCCCCCCTCCTCTGCCTGCAAAAGTGGACCCCAAGAGGTGTAGCTCCGCCCCCACCCAGTGAAGCAAAGCAGCGTCTGCTTCACGGGCAGCAAGAGAAAGTGCTGCTCGGGCTCCCCATGCTCATGACGCTGCTCTGCTTCACAGGGTGATGGCGGAGCTACACCTCTCAGACGGTAAGCTCCGTCTCCTCCCCGGATCCAGAGCTTGCCGAGCAGAGGGCTGGTGAGGGGGATCTTTTGATCTCCCCAATCCAGTGCCTCTACTGGCAAACTTTTTTTTTTTTTACTTTTTCTTTTTTTTTGCGGGCAGGCAAGCGCCCCCTGGGGTGTTGCACCCTGCGCGCTCGGACAGATCGTACACCCCTAAGGCCGGCCCTAGTATTAGCTCCCAAAAAATGTTCATTCTAAATTCTAGGACAGCAGTAGTAATGAGCTTCCAAAGGAAAAAGGTTTTTTTTACCATCAGATAAAAATATAGCCAACTCTATAGCTGAAAACAGGAAATTGCCTAAAATCTTATAGTATTCATGGTCCCAGTCTTGTTTTCTGGAAAAGGTACCCTTGAGAAAGGGACCCAAGCACATGTGGGTCAACAAAACGATGGTGAGGTAAGTAACGTCCCTAAATATAGTAAGTGAGGAGATATTCCTGTAAGGAATGATGGAATGGAGTATAATAACCTAAATTACCATACCAGGTAATGAGTACTATATAATATGACCTAAAAAGCCTTTATTCACGGTTATCAGGACATAGAGCTCATTGGCTATAGGATTCTGAAAGTAATTAATGTCATCTGAAATATGAATACCTTTTCATGAAGGAAGAGTTTCCTATCCAGAAGCCTTAATTCATCTGCTCTGGATCTTGTGACACTGTTTAAAGCAGGCATATACCTTACCACGGTCTGCCCTGCATTGGTGGTAACATGCCACATATCATGATCAGCTGCTTTGCATGTTTAATACAGTCACGGGCAGCTAACCTGCATCTTTCTGAGCGGTTTGAACCATCAGAAAGGCATTCACTTTTAAAGGACAACTGTACCAACAAATTAACGTGTGTTAAGTTGAAAGATTACATCAAGTGTAGGCATTTTAAATGTTTTAATGAAAGAATAGAATTAATGTACTTTTTGAGCCCTCTTTGCGTCATTTAGCTCTAACAGGGGGCAGACATTTTGTTTAGAATCTCGGGCCAGATCTTCATTTATCTGCATGAAGGTTAATGCAGCTGACCTGGAAACAGACAAAGGCTATTAAACAGGTAGACAGATATATAACCTACTGCACTCACCATGTGAGAGGATAAACAGGGAGGCACATTAGATTATCATTTAAGCACTTTTACCACTGTGTATACATAACAGTTAGAGTTGAGCGGATACCTGGATGTTCGGGTTCCGCGGGTTCGGCCGAACTTCGGAAAAATGTCCGGGTCCCTGCTCGAACTTGACCCCAAACCCGAACCCTATTGAAGTCAATGGGGACCCAAACTTTTGGGCACTAAAATGCCTCTGAAAAATTCCTGGAAAGGGCTAGAGGGCTGCAAAAGGAAGTAAAATGTGGGTAAGAGTAGGACAAGTGCCCTGCAAACAAATATGGATAGGGAAATAACTTCAAATAACATAAAATACATACAAATTAAAAATACAGCTGAGCCATAAAATAGCACTAGATGGAATCTTTGATTTTAGTTTTGGAAGAACATAAATCTAAATCTAAAGCATGGCTGTCAGGAGGATCAACAGAATTATCCATTTGAGAGAGGGTTGGAGTGCAGGGTATTCTCTTTCAGTTTATACTAAGTGACCCATAGGTTGAGGAGGCGGTGACTGTGGCGGTGTAGGTGGAAGCGGCGCTGGAGGAGGAGGTAGCCAGAATTTTTCAAAATGCGCTGTAAGCACAGTATTGGACTGTTGTATTTGACTCTCAGATATGAAGTGCACCGCAAGACGCAAATGTACTATTTACCACCCAAAACTATTAGAATTTTTCAAAGTGCGCTGTAAGCACAGTATGTCAATTGACCTATTCGTATGAATGGGGACTCTATTTCGGTTTATAGAATAGCAATACATGTATTCCATAAACCGAAAGTCTATAAACCGAAAGACATTCGGTTTATAGACTTTCGGTTTATAGAATACATGTAATGCTATTGCTATTCTATAAACCGAATGTCGTTCGATTTATAGACTTTCGGCTTATGGAATACATGTAATGCTATTGGCTTTCTATAAACCGAAATAGAGTCCCCATTCATAAGAAATTCTTATGAATGGGGACTCTATTTCGGTTTATAGAAAGCCATTAGCATTACATACAATGTAATCGCCGAACCCTGATCTCCAACACGAACATACAGTGGAATGTCCGTGTTCGGGGTCCAAAAACCGTAATGTTCGGTTCGGGTTCGCTCAACACTAATAATGTCTTCTGGGAACTTACCACACAGAGAGTTGGCAGAGTAGAGGTTTGTGAAGGCTGCTTTTCATGGAGAGAGGGAATGACCACCACTGGAAGCTCTAGTAAGAATGGGCCCAGGTAAGCCAAAAAGAAAAAATAAACCCCAAAGGGGGACTGCTTGTGTCAGCCTCTTAGGACAAAAACTGCACAGGGGCAGCTGTCAGCTGATTAGGGAGCAGCTATACCCTGTATGTAATGCTGCCATGGATGGCCAGGAAAGAGAGAATTGCAGGAAATAGGGATGGGAATTTCAAACTATAGGCCAATGTAGCAGGGTTTAAAAACAAATCCCAAATGCAAGCTGTATGGGTGAAGTTATTCCAACTCATCTACTTTGACCTTAAGTTTGGAAATTTCACTCTGCAATTCTCACTTTATGGATATATATATATATATATATATATATATATATAGTATAGTATAGTGATGGTACACACATAGTATATTGATGTGAGCTCTGCTGCACCACGTCTGCCTGGCTCACTACATATTGATATTACGTTTACATTTCCGTGCCTCCTTTTCTATTTGGTGTCTGAAGTCTTCAAATATTTGTATAGCTGTATATATATATATATATATATATATATATATACACACATTCGTCCCTAAGCATACACTGTCCCAGAGACACATGGTGCCGCACAGATTCCCATAGCATAGTGTGCCACCCTGCTGCCCCAAAAAAGTGGGAGATAATTTTATTTGGTAACAGACATGTGCAATATGTAAAGTTAACCAGTATCAGAGCAATTTGTAAAGTTACTTTAGATACCCACTGAGCAGAACCAGAACATATCCAGACCCTCAGACAGGCGTAATACAATTAGACATGTTTAGAGCTAGTCACTCTAAACTTGCCAATCACAATATGGATTGTGTAATGGAGACTAAAAAACTGTGCAGAAGAAGCAATGGCAATTTCATGATGGAGTGCTCCTCAATCAGCCACTGTCCAGGATGTGCACATTACGTAGAATCAATAGAATGCCAACGCAGACCCTGCAATAAATGCAGCGAGTATGGAAAGGTCAGTATGCCAAAAGCTTAATGTAATGCTACTTTTTTTTTCTTTTTAAAAGGGGAAAAGGAACATATCTGAAATGGAAATGCAAAATCCTTCCATACATCAGAAACAAAACCAGTGACTGGCTGAGGATTTGTGGACCAACAGGATTGCTCCAGGTAAATGCGAACAAGCAATGCACTGCACCAAACTTCAGAGCTCCAACCTGGAAACTTTTTTTTGACAATAATTAAAAAAAAAAAAAAAATTCAGCAAAAGGTCACAAAAAAACAATTCTCAATATTTGGCCATTTGCATGTCAAGCCATAAGTGATGTCAAACAGGAAACTCCACAAAGCTCTACTTTTTCTTAAATATATCCATTTATGGTTCCAAGCCTATTAATAATCTTTAAAAACACATTTATACACAAGGTTGGTTTGTTTTAATGAACAGGAAGACATAACAGAGCTAAAATGTGTTTCCCTTTTTGGGAGCCGTGTACTGAAAATAGCTGTGTAGAAGAGGAAAAAAATCCAATGGAATGAATAACTGGCACAGACAGGAACTCAGACACCTTTACAAAGATGAATATGTTTGGATTCTTCCCGAAAGCAATGAAGATATTGCAGTAGAAGTTATCTTATCCTGGGAATGTACCAGACTTGTCCCACGGAGAGATTTATCTTTGATATTTCCATTAAAACAAACATTTCTTTTTCCATTTACACTTAAACCATTTGTCACATTAATAGTGTTCGGACATCATTTGGACAACTAGAAAATCATTTTAGGAAATATACAAAATCCAGGTGTTTTATTCAGTTCAGTGTTACAGCAGTATGTGGCTTGTTACCTTGGACCAGGGGTCTATTTATTAACCCTCTGTACTGCAAAAACAAAAACCCTGACAATTATGAACTGGGGTATTTACAAACTCAAACCAGAAAAGTGTTATTTGGAAAGACCATTAGGCACCTGCAAAGTTTAAAATGAAGCATGCAGATAGAAGCCGGATTCACCAACAAGGGCTCAAAGATCAACAAACCAGGATCTTGGAGCAATTTAATTAATTTTTGATCTTAACTGCAAGGTCTTGGCCTTGGTACAGAGCATAGCACAAAAATAAATAAATTCGGAAACATAAAAGCGTAAGTGTATAAACCAAGATCTACTCAAACCATAAATATAGTGACACGCAGCTGGCTTTAGATATAAATATATATTACGGCGAGAGAGAAGCTCAGCAGATCATGGTCTGGATCACTGCCCAGCCATTGTGAGATTTGTCCATCATTTCACACAAACTCTTATCTGACCCGCTTGATCATGTGGCACAGGTACACTAAATGAAACCAGTGATGGAGGAGTAGAGCAGTGCAGCCGATATATTAACTTTTATTTATAAGGAACCAAAAAAGGTTATGTGGCGTGTGGTGCAGAACTTAAAGGTGTTAGTAACGCACCGGTTTAGCGCTAAAACTAGCATGGATGCCTTATAGATCGGCTGGGGTGCCAACGTCATAGAAAGGTGAAGAGGTGAAGATTGATCCCCTTAACAAACAATAAAACTATTTATAGATGGGGTGGGGGGATTGGGAGTGTTTTACCTTAGGGTGCCATACGGGTAACCAAAATAAAAAGCTGGTGTTTCTGCTGAAACGATGGCACTAGATTAAGGATTTTTCAAATGGACTCCTATTATAAGATATAAATATATCCGTACAAAAGAAGTCACACCATAAGATGTACGCCGGCTCCCACTTGCTGCCAATTTGTTCCCCCGTGAAAAAGCAATGGATTGTGGGTGCTCCAAAAAGCTGTTGAGGCCGATTGTGATATGGACAAGGAAAAAGATGGGCACTCCATAAAAAAAGTCAAGGCAACATAGAATATAGGCTTGCCTGCTTTTTTCCCCTAAATTCTGTGTTTCCTTTATTTTATCGGATCTACAATAAAATAATTCATATTTTCACTGGAATGTGGAGTGCCCATCTTTTTCTTTGTTCATATAAATATATCCATCTAAATAACTTTACCAAGGAGACCGTGATGGTAGATTGGAACTAAATGTGCCTTTAGCAAAATCCAACAATGCAACTCCGAGTACAAATATCAGCACCAAAAGTGAACCACAAAACAAAAATTGAAATACATAAAAAATGTTTATTGTTAGGTACCCCATGTTTAAAGGTGGAGAAAATTTGAGGCAACAGTTATTTTTATGGAGTATGGACAAGCAGAGCAACAAAAACACAGTAGCTGTACATCAGGATTCAAAAAGAGATCACAACTGTTATCACTGCGTTTATCGATACAGAAATGTTCTGTAATATATGGAAATGAGAAGTGTCTCCCCCATGATTACACATTGCACACAGATTCCCGATATTAACAGGTTCCACGTTTAGAACCTCCCTGTGGATGCTATCTGGCTGATGCCTCTGGAATGTCAATCACCACATATATTACACGTAAGATATCATGTGCAAGCTGTCACGGACTAAGCTTTGTAAAGTACATTTGTTAAAGATATAGACACCACCTTGTAAAGAATGAGAAAGTGGCACAAGACCCAGAGCATATAAACAAATAGAGATTTTTTTTTCTTTTTAATTCTTTCCAATGCAGTAGTTCTAGTCCCTGAACGGCTGGTGCTGATCAATACTCTGGCTCATTTGTAGGTGATTGTCCATTGTTTTACACATGCATCATGGGATACGGTGGTCAGGGTATGCTCATCCAGCCAGGCTAAACCATTCACATGGTGTAGTCTATGGGTATCTGCAAAAAAAGAACATATATGAGGTTAAAAACCTGTATGGTCAGGACACACCAATGTCCTTTTAGACACATCCATTACACAGACCACAAGATATTTTCTGTCTGTCGGTGTACAAAATAACTTCCGTTATAAACACCAGTTTGTTTCAATACATTTTGAACGTTTTAGTGTGGCCTGTAAGATGTTTGTTCTATATTTTATGCTGTATTGCTAACTTTATACATTTGTTAGATATTCGGAATACAGACACAGAATACAACTTTTTAGAAACTGTTGAACTTTAATATGCATAAAACAAAAGGTAGGAGTGGTCCTCTAATCTATAACTCTGAACATACTGACAATCTGACTGTTTAGGTCAGGGGTCCTCAAACTACGGCCCGCGGGCCACATGCGGCCCGCCGAGGACATTTATGTGGCCCGCGGGGGGTGCTGCCGGCACCCACCCCGTTTACTTTTTTTTTTCTTTCTGGCAGCCGCAAAGGATGCGGCTGCAGGAAGAAAAAAAAAAAAAAATTCACCGCGACCGGATGTGACGTTACGTCACATCCGGATCCGGTAATTGTTTCCCTCCTCCACAGGAGGACACCGCGCGAGACGTCCGGGGACACAGCAGCTGGAGGTAAGTGATGGGGAAGCGGGAGGGATAACAAGCACTATTCCTGGCCTCTGACTGGCATAATATTCCTGGGCATCTGAATGGCAAAATATTCCTGGCCTCTGACTGGCATAATATTCCTGGGCATCTGAATGGCAAAATATTACTGGGCATCTGACTGGCATATTATTCCTGGGCTCTGACTGGCATAATATTCCTCGGCATCTGACTGGCATAATATTCCTGGGCATCTGACTGGCATAATATTCCTGGGCTCTGACTGGCAAAATATTCCTGGGCATCTGACTGGCAAAATATTCCTGGGCTTCTGAATGGCATAATATTCCTGGGCATCTGACTGGCATCATATTCCTGGGCATCTGACTGGCATCATATTCCTGGGCATCTGACTGGCATATTATTCCTGGGCATCTGACTGGCATATTATTCCTGGGAATCTGACTGGCATATTATTCCTGGGAATCTGACTGGCATAATATTCCTGGGCATCTGACTGGCATAATATTCCTGGGCTCTGACTGGCATAATATTCCTGGGCATCTGACTGGCATAATATTCCTGGGCATCTGACTGGCATATTATTCCTAGGCATCTGACTGGCATATTATTCCTGGGCATCTGACTAGCATCATATTCCTGGGCATCTGACTAGCATCATATTCCTGGGCATCTGACTGGCATCATATTCCTGGCCATCTGACTGGCATATTATTCCTGGGCATCTGAATGGCATCATATTCCTGGCCATCTGACTGGCATCATATTCCTGGCCATCTGAATGGCATCATATTCCTGGGCATCTGAATGGCATCATATTCCTGGGCATCTGACTGGCATAATATTCCTGGGCATCTGAATGGCATAATATTCCTGGCCATCTGAATGGCATCATATTCCTGGGCATCTGACTGGCATCATATTCCTGGGCATCTGACTGGCATCATATTCCTGGGCATCTGACTGGCATAATATTCCTGGGCTCTGACTGGCACACTATTCCCATTGAAATACTGGTAAGTTTGTTGATTTAACTTTACTTTAAATATTGTATTTGTTCTCGTTTTGTTCAAAATAAGATATATGCAGTGTGCATAGGAATTTCTTCATAGTTTTTATTTTTACTATAGTCCGGCCCTTCAACGGTCTGAGGGACAGTGAACTGGCCCCCTGTTTAAAAAGTTTGAGGACCCCTGGCTTAGGTGATCCGATAAATGTGCATAAACTGAAGATATATTTTGTATTTAACAGCCAAACCAAACAAATGACATTACCTGGCATCTTCACTTTTTTATCGGAATTACTCAGGGTCCACACAAAAACCATCATATCCATGCCCCCGCTAGCAAAATGCTCATTGTCAGGCGACCAAGCAACGCAGACTACTTTGGCGTGATGTCCATAGTACAAATCATGCTCCTGTTGATCAAGTAAAAAAAAAAAAAAATATGATAACAGATTCTGACCAACTGACAATTCAGGGTACAAAATATTAAAATTCATCAACAACCCATACAAAAGCTATACAGCCTGTGGAGAATTAAAAAAGAAAAATTGTATGAAAAAGGATTTTAGAATGAATACTGTTTTTACCCACAGTTCACATGAAACCTGTAAAAGCAATGAATACATTCATAATAAAATGTCTAGTGACTACTTTAGTAAGTACAAACTCATAAAGTATACATTAAAACAAAAAAAAAATCTTGTATGTATGGATCGGTCTGTTTGTCAAACATATGCTCTGTAGCAAGGGCTGCATAAATTGTTGGTGATGTACAAATAAAATTAAATAATAAAATTCTAGGTTTCTTTTACATGGGCTGTGCATGTTTTGCTGGATAATCACAAGACAAGATTGTGGTAAAATATTAGTATTGTATGTTTTGAGTTCCTTACTCATCACATTGACATTGTCTGCTTCGATTAGCCAAATTATTAAGCACAGTAAGCGTAGATTTATCAGTACAATATTGGGTCCAGCGATATGACTAACTACTTCCTAATGAAAATGTAAACTGCTATAGCCCTGGATACGTTATCTGTAGTGCGCTAAAATGCTGGAAATAAAGAATAGGTCCAACATCACAGCAGTGTCATTTGGGAAGAGTTACTATTTTGGGAAACAAGTTAAAATGATACCATTTATTGGCTAAAAGAGCTAGATTGCACGCTTCCAAGACCAAGTTGCTAGGTCCCTTTCTCAGGTGTTAATGAGGCTAAAATAAAATTCCTAATTACAAAACATAGTTAACAGCTTAAAAAAAAAAAAAACACACAAAAAAAACAAAACCAATGACCTGGAAACTTGGTCTTGGAAGCTTGCAATCAAACTCTCAATTGGCATCATTTTAACTTTGTTTCCAGTTTTCCCATGGCTAACACTGTCCTACTCCTTTAAACCTATTACAATTTTTAAAGCTCCAACAAAACCCAACAGCACCAGATTGTGGATAGGAAAAACAAAAATAGTGTTTATTCTGCCATCTCACCGCATATCCATCAGCAACGTTGAAGACTGTGACAACTTTGCTATCATCACAAACTGCAAGAAAAGCACCGTCGTTCGAATAGGCCAGAGCGGTCACACCTCCCTTCACGGTCAGTATCTTTTCTTCATCCTTCAATGTATTCCCCTGGATGGAATACAGGTAGACATTTTTGTCCTATGGATAAACAAGCATAGGCTTTAGTGAGGACAAGGAGTCGTGTTTTAGTTACATTTTCGAGAACAAAAAATGAAAAGGTTTCTTGAAAGAAGGAGATAATCCAATGAGTTTATCTCCTTCTCCTTCCTCCCAGTACAGGAGATAATCCAATGAGTTAGCTCAGTGGGCTAATGTTCTACCTGCAGAAAAGTAGACAATCAATAAGAGAATGAAGGTTATCACAGTTTCATTAGAAATACAAAAGTAATCTTAAAAAGTATCACATGACAATAGTTATACAAATGTATACATATATAGACATCCATACAAAAGGTAAATAATAATATATTAACACAACACCAATTAGTTATATCATGTGACAATCCACATAAAAATTAAACTGAAAAAAAAAAAAAAAAATACAAAATTACCAATAAAAGTAACAAAAAATACAAGAAGGCTGACCACAGAGGTATGGAATGGAACACTCAACGTTTTGGGAAATTGCCTTTATCATAAGGTACCCCTTCTTAACCCCTTAAGGACAGAGCCTTTGAAACATTTTTGTCCTTTCTGGACAATGGCTATTTTAACATTTCTGTGCTGTTTGTGTTTAGCAGTAATTTTCTTCTTTGTCATTTGCTGTACCCACACATATTATATATTGTTTTTATCGGGACAAAAAGGGCTTTCTATGGATGCCATATTTTTGATCATATCTTATCATATTATTAAAAAAAAAATAATAAAATATGGTAAAAAAAAAAAAAATACACAAATTTCTTTGTTTTTATTTGAAACAACTTCTCCTCATCGACAATAGCGAACGAAAAAACATGCTAAATAGATTCTACTATTTCTCCTGAGTACAGGGATACCACCCATGCATAGGTTTGTTGGGTTGTTTGGGGGCTAAAATGCCAAATTTGTGAGGTGCAGTTTTTTGTTTTCCAACTTGAAATTTTTACATGCAGACAGCCTGCACCCATGTCCCATTTGGGACATATTTGAAACCAGCCAGTGTATTTTACCCCATCAACCCATATATTTTTTAAAAGTAGACACCCTAGGCTATCTCAAATGGTGGTATTTTAACACTTTCCATGCACTATTTCTACCACCAGCCTTTGTCAAAGTTTGTGGAAGTAATTTTTTTGTGTTTTTTTTTCACAAACCTTGTACTTCAGACATAAATTTACAGATTTTGGTATGTGTCACTGCCAAATAACACCCCAATAAGTGTTCAGAAACATCTCTTGAGTACAGGGATACCCCCCATGCATAGGTTTGTTGGATTGTTTGGGGGGTAAAAGGCCAAATTTGGGAGGTGAAGTTTTTGGTTTTCCAATTTGAAATTTTGACATGCAGACAGCCTGCACCCATGTCCCATTTGGGACATATTTGAAACCAGCCAGTGTATTTTACCACATCAACCCATATATTTTTTTAAAGTAGACACCCTAGGCTATCTCAAATGGTGGTATTTTTACACTTTCCATGCACTAATTCTACCACCAGCCTTTGTCAAAGTTTGTGGTAGTCATTTTTTTTCACAAACCTTGTACTTCAGACATGAATTTACAGATTTTGGTATGTGTCACTGCCAAATAACACCCCAATAAGTGTTCAGCAACATCTCTTGAGTACAGGGATACCACCCATGCATAGGTTTGTTGGGTTGTTTGGGGGCTAAAAGGGCCACATTGTGAAGGTGCGCATTTTCAACTTGGAATATTGACGTGTAGCCAGCCTGAGCCCATCTTTCATTTGGGACTTTTTTTTAAAGTAGGACAGTGTATTTTACCCCAAAAAGTATATATTTTGTAAAAGTAGACACCCTAGGCTATTTTAAATGGTGTTATTTTAACACTTTCCATGCACCAATTCTACCACCAGCCTTTGTCAAAGTTTGTGGTAGTCATTTTATTGTGTATTTTTTCCCACATACATTGTACTTTAGACACAAATTCACATATTTCGGTATGTGTCACTGACAAACAATACCACAATATATGTTCAGCAACATCTCCCGAGCACAGGGATACCACCCATGCATAGCTTTGTCAGCTTTGTTGGGTGTTGAAAGGCTACATTTGAGAGGTGCGCTTTTTGATTTTCAAACTTGGAATTTGAACATGTAGAGCAAGGAAGGGGTTAATAGCTCTTATAAGAGCCTTTGTAGTACTGTACAAAAAAATTAACCCCTAAAAATGCACAGACAAGAAAAAAATTTCTGCTGTGCAGTGATCAGTGGCAGGGAAGGGGTTAATACACTACACTATACAAAGGGTATGGCTTTTATAAAAGCCCTTGGGACTCACAATTTTTTTAACATTTTATTTAATTTATTACAATTAAAAAATTATGTTATACAGATCTGTCTCTTTCCCTCACTAAAACTCAAGTGAGGAGAGGGAGGCAGATCCATATGGGTCAGAACAATATTTACCAATATTGATCGAACCAGACGAATGGTGATGCTCATCTGAGAAATCACCAAACCACCTTTGCCACTGATCGGCTGTTACTGATCGCTATACACGTGTTCAGACAGCTTCAAAAGGAATACACGTAATCCCCTAGTGGGTATAATTAACCCCTAGCGAGTCTGACAAAAAAAATGCTGATAGCAAAAAAAAAATCCTTCTGCGACTAGATTGCTCCATATGCGCTGCTTAGGCAGTGACCATATGCACTGCTTAGGCAGTGACCATATGTGCTGCTTAGGAAGTGATATACGGCAAGGAAGGGGTTAATAGCTCTTATTTAAAAAAAAAAATTACTTTAAACGTAGTCCCCTAGCGGGTATAATTAACACGTGACGGGTGTAATAAAAAAGTTTTAAAAAAATTAAAAATGCTTCTGCAGCAAGATTGCTGCATTTGCGTCAGATCTCTGCTTAGGCAGTGATCTACAGCAAGAAAGGGGTTAATCTCTCTTAAAAGAGCTTTTTTTTATACTGTAATGAATTACAGTAAAAAAAATTAACCCCTAAAAAATGCACAGACAGCAAAAAATGTGCTGCTGTGTATGATCACTGCGTACACAGCGATCAATGGCAGGGAAGGGGTTAAATGGCTTTTATAAAAGCCCTTGGTGTTTAAAATTTTATTAAATATTTGTTTTATTATTTTATTTTATTTTTTTACTTTATCTGATCTGTCTCTCTCCCTTACTATAACTAGTAAGGTGAGGGAGGCAGATCAATACTTGTCAAAGGCAATATTTGCTAATATTGCCTTTGACAGTATGATAAGTGCTCATCAGAGCACTTATCATACATGCCTGCACACAGATCACATAGATCTGTTGTGCCGGCATCGATTGGCTCCCCCTAGAGCATCGGAAGTGAAATACTTTCACTTCCGATGCTCTTGCCATTAGAAGGGAAGCGCTGCCTGTATAGGCAGCGTTCCCTTCTACTGAGCCGATGGGGTCGCTCAGGAGAGCGACCACCATCGGCTCTGGGGAGCAGAACGGTGTTGTTAAGTGCCTCGCTGGCGAGGCACTTTAACAACACCGGAGATGCTTAGAAAGCGAACGATCGTTCGCTTTCTAAGCACATGTGTGCAGCCGGCGCAGCCATTTTTAAATGGCTGCTACGATCACTCCGTGGAGTGATCGTAGCGCGCCCCTGCACTTTTGGGGGGTGTTGCACAATGCCTCTACCTAGAGGCATTGTAGCAACACCGTTAGAGTAAAGAAAGCGACCGCTGGTCGCTTTCTTTACTCAGTTTAGTGCATGACGTGCCAGGCACGTCAGCTGTCGGCAAGTCCTCGATTTGCCGTGACGTGCCTGGCACGTCATCTGTCGTTAAGGGGTTAAAAAAGGCCTCTTTGGGAACCTCTTGATGAAGGCTATTTTTAGATTACTTTTGTATTTCTAATAAAACTGTGATTACATTCATTCCCTTATTAATTATCTACTTGATTATTTTGGACCCTATAGGACTGAGTCATTCTTGTTAGTTACTGTCACAAAATGGATTTGAAGATCCACTGTGACAGGGGTCCTTGGAGGCCAGAAGACTTCCTGTGGACTATGGACCCTGTCTGTTGATATATTAGTTTGGGGGTACACACTTTAAGAGCACCAGTGGAACCTTGTTTTCAACTGGACTTGAAACACAAGCACTCAGGATGTCAGCCAAGATGTGTGGCCTTGGGTCCAAACCTTTGTCCCATTCACTGTTACCCCCAGGATAAGATTGTAGCCTATCCTGTAAACCCCTGTAATTATGTCACCTTACCCAACTGACATTTAATGTGGACAAGTGCAAGATTATGCACCTTGGGCGTAAAAACCCAAAAGCAGAATATAGACTATTTGGTACAGTCCTAACCTCAACATCTGAGAAAAAGGATTTAGGAGTAATAATTTCAGAGGACTTGAAGGTAGGTAGGCAATGCAATAGAGCAGCAGGAAATGCTAGCAGAATGCTTGGTTGCATAGGGAGAGGTATTAGCAGTAGGAAGAGGGAAGTGCTCATGCCATTGTACAGAGCACTAGTGAGACCTCACTTGGAGTATTGTACGCAGTACTGGAGACCGTATCTCCAGAAGGATATTGATACTTTGGAGAGAGTTCAGAGAAGGGCTACTACTAAACTGGTTCATGGGTTGAAGGATAAAACTTACCACGAAAGGTTAAAGCATCTTAACATGTATAGCTTGGAGGAAAGATGTAACAGGGGGGATATGATAGAAACATTTAAATACATAAAGGGAATCAACACAGTAAAGGAAGAGAGTATATTTAAAAGAAGAAAAACTACCACAACTACATAGTCTTAAATTAGAGGGGCAATGATTTAAAAGTAATATCAGGAAGTATTACTTTACTGAGAGGGTAGTGGATGTATGGAATAGCCTGCCAGCAGAAGTGGTAGAGGTAAACACAGTCAAGAATTTTAAGCATGCGTGGGATAGACACAAGGCTATCCTAGCTATAAGACCCGGGAACGGGGGACTAATAAAAGTACTCAAAAAAAATTGGGCAGACTAGATGGACCGAATGGTTCTTATCTGCCGACACATTCTATGTTTCTACCCATTATTTTCATGTAAGTAATTCAGTGTCCTGTTGTACAGTGATGTCCCTAAGTTACCAAGTTACTTTAATTGAGTGTATGTATCTGAACTCGACACCTTTGTATTCTGAAAGGTGAGAGGCCGGATTTCCCCATTGTATGACCTTCTGCTAAACTGATTATGTGGAGTTCATTATATGTCTTACTGTGTATTTTGTAATTAGGCTTACTCATGGTAATTCCTATTTGGTTTGCAGTCTGAAAGTATAATGTATCCCTAGACCCAGTTAATTGGAGGACCTAGTGGAGAACTATGTTTAATTCCATCCCCCCATTGTATACTAATGTCTGTGATGTCAGGTTTATGACTTTTTGTTTAAGTCTGTGTTGTTTCACAGATTTATTTATTTATTTAGAAAGTGTTTTACCAGGAAAAATACATTGAGATTTCTCTCGTTTTCAAGTATGTCCTGGGGACCCAGTCCAGAATGGAGTTACACATTTAACAGTAGATTCAAAAATACATACATACATATATATATTAAACAAGTTGGAAGGGGAACATACAGGGTAAATCATTATTGATACAAAAAGGAACAACATGTACAGTATACAAAAGAGTTTGTAAACTAATAACAGGTACAATCTGATTTGAGGATTTGGGAGATACTTATTTTCAGGGATCTTATAGTAGATGATGATTTAGCAGAAACCGGAAGGCTATTCCACATATGAGGCGCTCTGAAAGAGAACGCACCTCTACCTGCTTCCTTTTTGAAGTGGGGAATCGCTAGTGAAGGGTTTGTGCAGGATCTGAGATTGTGGGATGTGCATGGAGTAAGAGCGAGCATGCCGCTCAGGTGGGGGGGGGAGCGTTCCAGAGAAGTGGTTATGCACTAAGCAAGCTAGGTGGAGAGCACGCCTGGAGGCAAGCGTCAGCCAATTTAACTCTTTTAACATTTTACAGTGATGCGTGTTATAATCACACTGTAGCTAAAGCGGGTGTTCATTCTTGCTGTACCGAACTGCTAGTGGTCTCTTGTCTGCTATTTGGGTACAAAGAGCAAGGGTCCAGGAAAGACTTGCTGGGTGAATGCTGAGCTTTAATCGGGGGCTAAGGAGGTGATTTCCCACAACGGCCAAAGTGTCTACTACGTCCGGTAGACAGTCCGTTACAGTTACACATGTATCTATTATATTGATTGGTTTTGATCTTATTTTTTGTTAATAGAAAAGCGCTCAACCCTCAGGGTCACTCGGGGGGGCCGTCTCAGTTTTTCAGCCTTCTTGGAAGATAAAGTGAACCATTAAATTTGTAGAAATAGTGACATCCTCTCGATGTTGGACAAAAGAAGCATCCCCAGGAAGTACTTGAAAACCCAACAGAAAACCTGAACGCAACAGTCCTGGTTAAACACGTTGCTGTTATTTGCACTGTGTAGAGCTTTCACATACACATGGAACAAATAGTCCCCCCCTTTACATGTAATGGCCTTAAATATTGACCATTTAGAAAATAAATTTTTTAGTATATCAAATAATGTGGAGGTATAGGTGTTTTGATTAGAATAGTCACCATTAAGTAGCAGAACGTTGTCCAACTAGAAGCACATGGGCCTTAAAAGTTGTTTATTTAAAAGACAGTCTGCAAATCATTTATTTTTCATTGAAAGACTGTATTAAGTGAAAGAATTTTTCATAGAAATTAAAGATGCAAATAAAAGTATCTTATGGAAGCCCACTTTCTGTATAGCTCTAGAAGTATGCTCTACAAGGGGGCAGACATCTTGAGTCAGATGAAGGTAGATCTGACCCAATATTCTAAACAGGTCAGCCGTTAGAACAAAATCTCAATAAGGGACATTATTTGTATTCTTTCATTAAAATCATTTCTATTTAAAAAGCCTACACTTGATGCAATCTTCCAACTATACAGTTTTTTTGCAGATAGTTATGCTTTAATGGTCCCCACGTGCCTAGACAGCTATAGAGTATGTCAACCACAGACAAAATTAGTTGTGGTGGGGTAGGCGACAAAAGAAAAGACATCCTCTGCACAGTATAGGAAGGACATAAGAGAATTGTTAGACGTAGCTACACATCCCAGACAAGTCAGCAGACCTGTTTTCTCCGCAGTTAAACAATGGTCATTAAGGAGTTAATTTCACACGGTTTCTTTAAGGTACAATGCACAATATTCTTCCAAACACACACACACACCCATCAAGATTAACGCTTTGAGTACCAAATACATGATCAATAGTGGTAAATGTATTACTCACTCCCCTACCCTCGAAATGGCTGAAACAAAAACTTACATCTGCACCAACTGCAACTGTTCCTGTAGCCTTGTGAATGGCAACCACTTGTGGCTCATAGGTCAGGGAGTCAAGCGCAAAGACTTTCTTCTTGTCCTTCAACAGTATGATCTGTGAAGGTACAGGTTTGCTTTACAGTCACTTAACATTATCAAGAACAAAACAAAATGTATTGATCAGTAAAGCCTTAGAGCAGATGAAGCCAACACTCTAGCAGTTGAAGAACTATAGCGTCCATGATGTTCTACAGGCCATAGGTCAATGAACCCCATTTGCAGAAACCAATAATAGTTGCTTAGAGCATGATAAAGTGTATGCCATGTTCAATATTAAAGCTTTGAGTGTTATGATGTCACACTGTAACAGCATGAAATATACTGGGTTACTCCTGCTCTGTAT
Source organism: Pelodytes ibericus (assembly GCA_036172795.1). NCBI lineage: Eukaryota > Metazoa > Chordata > Amphibia > Anura > Pelodytidae > Pelodytes > Pelodytes ibericus. The sequence goes on along the minus strand of CM069863.1, from coordinate 167,864,970 downwards.
TTTGGAAATGCAAACCCCTAGAAGCAGTCTTCTAGCAATACATTTAATGGAGATCTTCTTAGAAAATACAGAAATTGATTAGCTGCAAAAAGGGGACCGCACACATTTCAAGAGACAGGTGTATTAAAATAAACATAGTTTACCAAAGCAAAAAAAAAACAGGGGAAAATGCAGTAATGGGATTTTTTTTTTTTTACTTCTTACATTTTCATACCCAAATTTAAATATGCATTGCACAAAATGTAACCATGCAAAGTTAAAAACACAAACTCTCGTTACAAGCGATGACCAAATTAAAAATGTCCGACATCATTACACAAGGAATCCTCACCTGTCCAATACAGACGGTTACAGCATATCCATCGGCACCAACAGCAATACTCTTGGGCTGTACGTCCAACTTTACACCATCTTGAGGACTAATGAAAATACATTTTGTCAATGTTTTGGATTTTAAAGTGAGAGCGGTTTCAAAAAAAAAAGTCATAGAAAACCTGGTTTTATGAAATGTACCTATAGGCATTGCTGGCCAAATTGGTGTAACGCACGGTGTCATCCATACTGCATGTTACCAGCTCTTCGGCACTATTGACGACCATGCTGGACACTTGGTTTGTATGTCCTTTCCCAGTGAAAGTGTCGTTTATTCCAGTGTCTGCATCCCAATAATGTATACAAAAAAACAAATTAAGGAAAATGCCACACAGTGCTGAAAAAGGAAATATCTTGTAGTTATACATTTGCTTATGGCTGCAAGAAGACACATACTATCGTCCCAATAAGAGGGAAGACTGGGGGCTTTATTTAGGAAGGACAATGTCAAACTTAAGACTAAAAGTAGTGTTTTCTCCCCGTTATAGCCAAGTGGCTGCTTTGGCCTCAAGTTTGAAATGCTCGTCTTCGGAATCCTTACATTCAGGGCCACCCAGAAAGCAGGGCTGTTGAAAATATACAGGACTGTTCCTGTAGCAACAGCTATAGAACAAATACACACTTTGTAAACAGTTTCTCCATTTTCTCCAGTTCTCACAAGGTCTTTGATAACTTAAAAAAAAAAAAAAAAAACACTCTGCCACGTAGACACTGTTTGGACTTTTAACCCCCTCTGTAATGACATATCAGGAAAGTCACAGGATTCCGTCCCTTGAGGACTAATGACATTCCGGATACACCCACTTATCTGCAGGTTAAACATAAGGACAAAATGTATCATGCGGTCTAAAGGGGTTAATATGCTGTTGCTGTATAGAGCAAATGGCATCAAAGCAGGGTGACCAATCCATATGACATCTGATACCCTGTGCTGCACACTCAACCAACCCCTGCCCCGCAGTTCAAAGTGAGCAAGGCATTTCCATTGCGGTTTTTTTTATCTGCCTCTCCTCTTTTCTTAGATGATCAAGAAAATAATACCAATTTAAATAAAAAAGGATATTGATATGGCCATCATGGCTGCCAGTAAAAATGGTAGATCTGTCATCACTCCTATGTACAGTCATACACTGGATAGACTTGCTGTGGCCCTGCAAACACAAAGACAGTTAAGCATATCATTTTTTTTTTGACAGTACCTTAAAAAAACGTTTGAATGCAACGGTTCAGCTTTAAGTGACCTAAATTATTGTAGAGAGTCTAGAAAAATAATAATATACAAGTGATAATTAACAACTTACGCTATATAGAACAGCAGCTAACACATGCAAGAATCCATTGGCGGATATTTGAACATATATTTAAAGTGACAACTATTTATTTTTTTATTAGTGCTCCTAATACAAAGTTATACTGGCATGTACTTTAATAGCAGGCAGCAGGTCTGGTCGTGACTGTCTCGCTCTGCAAGTGCAGGGAAAAGACCCTCGTTTTCACATGGCTTCAAATGATAATTGTGTCCCATCTGCTGTTCCCACAGAAACTAACGTGTAGCTCTAAAACAATACACCTCTGTGCTTCTCCTGGGGCGCACCGTTCAAAAGGGATTTTGTTTTTATTTAGAAGAATCAATGAAACTTCCTGGCAGAGCATGCCGAACACACCTCTATCTGGGGAAGTGATGCTTGATGGTAGGTGCTACCTAGCTTATATTCTGTATATTGCACAGGATTCTAATATATGTGACATGCGCTTATTTTTACTTTAAAAACAACCTACAGGTCTCTTGTAGTTTTACAGTGAAAGTAATTTCACTGGAGTCTCTAAACACAGGGACATTCAGAAAGCAGGGCCTACGGCAATGCTGAAGAACCTTTGGCACAGGTGCCACAAGTGGCACTCTGAGAGGACACTCGGCATATCCCTACTGTATCCCCATCAATTATGGAATAAAAGTTATGGTCTGACAGAGGATATTGGGTAGATTTTTCTGGAGCTCACTGGGGCATGAGAAAATGATAGGAAGGGAATGAGAGCAATGATGAGTGGGTAAAAAAAAAAAAACCCCAACTCCATGTTGGCTTCCTGCTCAAATCACTGGCCTGGGGAGTTGGGCAGAACTGTTGCCGTAGCAACACCTATAATAAACACTATTTGCAGTGTTTGGGGATTCGGAAGTGTGAGTTTATTTTTTGTTTCTTTACAGGAAGCAGCACTTATTCTAAACAGTACTGTCATTGATAACTGGCCTAGAAACCAGAAAAACACTTAACATATACACAGAAGGTTAGTTTAAGGCTAAACATACAAGTTTTGCAAGTACTCCCATTTAAACAGTTAAAAAGAAAATATGTCTATCCTGACAATACCTTGACCACACGTAAAGGTTTGTTTGGGTTGTTCTTGTCCAAATAATTGATGTAGCCAGACAGGGAAATACTCAGCAAATATTCATTCTGCCACAAGCAGCCTAATTGCTGATCCAGCACATCCGAACCAATCTCAAATGTAGTTACTGCTGAGTTAGCCGCAACATCCCAGATCTTAGCCGTTTTGTCCCCGGATGAAGAGAGTAGTTGGGTGCTGTCAGGACTCCAGCTAATCTGCAATAAAACAAATGGATTACAGTGCTAAACAGAATAAACACACACACAGCAATCGCTAGTGCTGTGCCCAAAAGTCTGGAATGTGCAAACATTTTATAGAAAGTATCAAAAGATGATATCTATATCGTTTTCAGAGAATATTGCAGGAGAAATGTCTCTACAATCTTCTAATTGTTAGAATGTTTGGTCCCCATTAATATTAACCCATCAATAAAAACGAAAATTCAAACTAGTAGAATTGTACTAAAAGATTTGTTTACAAATGCAGGGCACATACGAGTGGGAAACTTATTATTTTTAAATTGAAGTGAATTTTAAGACAAATGTTAATCACAAATGTTAATCATGAAATATTGTGTAGTCAAGAATAGTTTGTTCTAGATTATTGATGATCAACTGGCAGCTCACGGATGAGGCCAAAGGTTTATTGTATGGCCGCTATCAAGTCCTATGTTATTCACTATGAAATGAACAAAAAAGTCTTGTGAAATTGTATCTCTGAAACAAATAAAAATAACAACTCCTAACCTAAGCTTCTGCATAGCATGTGACCAACTGCACATTAAAAGTTTTTTTTTCTTTTGATCATTATATATTCACTTTGTATGTAGAACCTGAGCAAACAAGAATTTGAAGGTTAATAAAATGGTAAGTTTGCTTACAGATTTGTTTTTTGTTTTTTTAAAGATACGACAAAAACACAGATTGTTTTAATGTCATATTAAATATAAAAAAAGGAACATTAAATAAATAAAACATTTCTGTGAACTGTACAGATTCACATCTGAAAACCTGTTACCCTGTGATAGATGCTGCAGTACAACATACAAGGAGAAGGCAAGAAAAGGTCTAAAAAGAACTTACTGCATAAATTCCTCCATTGTGTGCTTTACCTTCACCAAGGTTACACACTTTCTCTCCAGTCTTTCCATCATAAATGAAAATCTACAAATAAATACATTAATTAATTAAAAAACAAACAACTGCACCCATATTAGTACATGAAGGCAGCAATTAACAGTCCTACATATCATTTATAAGTTTGCGGACAGATATCATACATGGTGCTGCTCGGATCTATTTGGAAATTCACAATTCAAGGGTCTTTGACAAGGACAACAGAAGAGAAGAGGGACAAAACTGTGCAGTGCACATATACACGATCAAAGTACACACAAGCAAGTTAACTACAAAGCAAAAGGCTCACTTCACACAGAGCTGTTTCGAACAGGCACAATGTACAGGTACATAATGCTTTTGTTAGATTACCACTTCAGTAAAGATTTACTTTAAGAGCAGTAAAAACTAAAATTCTGAAAATAAAGTGGAGCTGTCACACACTTAAAAATGGGTAATGGGTCTTTTAAAGATGCTGCTTGCATAGAACCAAACATTATTAGACTACCCCCCTCTCTGGGAGAGAAGCTCTATGTAAAACGTAGAGAAAACGGGAAGTAAGTGGCACTCCTCTCCTAGTGACTGGACTCAAACTGCACACAAGGTTCTATATATTAAATCAGCATTCATGTCACCATACGGTGAAACCAGAAAAAAACCAGACACACAGAGCAGGGAGTGAAAAAACATCAAAATAAGAAACACAAAGAAACAAAATACAAAAAAGGGATAAAATGTCAGCAAAAAGAATACATAAGAATCAATGCATTAATATAAAATTAGGGGGAAAAAAAGTGTTACAAACAAACATACGCAGTACTAAAATATATCATGTAGTAGGATACAAAACTAAGATGGAACTATATTTATAACATAAAGGTGAAGCACAGAGGTAATAAATAGGATATACACAACATTTTATTTACTTCCCTTTTAGTATCCTACTTTTTTAATCTTATAGAGCCCTACTAAGAAAAAGATACTGCAACATTTTACAGAGTCTAATGACCATATATTCAAGATGTAGCACTGCCCCGGATTAATGATCTCCTCTCAAAAACCTGAACAAACTCTCTCCTCTCAAGGCACCAGCATTGTTACTGTCAGAAAAAAAAATCTCCAAAAAGCCACTAGATGTCACTAGAGCTAGATTGTATCACATATTTACCAACTTATGCATTAACAAACCGAGTTACATCTGTTTTACAATTTAAACAGCAGAAGCGCTATGTGCTTTCCAGTGCTTTAAATTGGCAGGATTGTTATTATACATAATTATACATTATTATTATTATACAAAAAAGGGAAACTTTGCAAGGCTTTAAAAATGACCAAATCACCAATGCAGCTGCAGATCTCCCACAGATATACATGGATATTTTATGAATACATACATAATGCAAAAGAAAGCCACATCCCAGTAGAAGTACAATTGCCTCCTCCACGTGCCTTATGGATTACAGCAGAGAGGTGAGGCTCAGTACTCCCGAGATGCTGGTTTAATTTGAATAATATATTCCATTTCAAAGACAGCTTCCGGCATGCAGCTTTATAAAAGAAACAATGCAGGCACAACCTGCTGGTGTAACTGAGCACAGAGCATTGCAGCACAGAAACCTCAGTTATTGAACTACACCTAGGTATCTGCCCCATTTATACGTGGTGGGATATAGCATTACATTCTGCATAGTACCCTTGTTTAAGTTGGTGATGCACAAATTGTAAGGATTCAGTGAAAGGACCGGGGGAAAAGGTTCCCATATTCAAACTGAATCAGCATTATTGTGTTCAGTGGGGTCTTTGCATCAATAGCGGTTTGGATTTGGTGTTTTGTTTTAAGTGGATCCATCATCCCGCACAAAAAAATGCATGCATGACTAGTGCCGTTAACAAGAGCATGCCACTTAATCCAACAATTTGCTAGTGAAAGTTATTTTCACCCTGAAGGTCCACAATCCTCTCACTCTAATATACTAGGAGGAAGTGAAGCCTGCTTTACGGTTTGCAGATCAATGGAAAATTCCACACCAAACTACCCCATGGCAGGCAATCAAGTGAAATGACTTACCTGCCCATCTGCACCACAGGTCGCAAATCTATTGCCATCAGGGGAAAACTGGACGCAGTTAACAAATCTGTTGTGGTCCTAATTAATGTGAATAAAAAAAGGGGGGGGGACGACAAATATATGGTGAAAACTTAATAGAATACAGTTATATTACAGAAATGTATAATCAGAAGGATTGCATGATTACCCAGATTCACATGCAGATACTCAACAGTAACATAGATACATTTCTGACAATTTAATACTCAATCAATTGAAAGACCCATTCCTTACTGAGCAAACCCATTTATTGCATGTTTGGGAGTATGAGTATCCATACAATGCAAGCAAATCAGTAAGAGAGAGGCCCACAAAACCAGATGTGTGTTTAGCTGCCAAATTCTTGCTTTTGTTGCATTACAAAGATGTTAAAGAAAGGCATTTTTAAAATCAAAAGCAGTATTATAAAATGCAAGGTAAACTATACATATGGAGTACAAAAGAATGCTTATATTACGCAAGGTTCTTAAAAATATTAGCATTTTGATAGTACCACTTCAGATAGCAAATTACTTCATAAGCAAGCTAACTACTGTGCTGGGCAGACATGAAAAACTTTAACAAAACGGGATTCATCTTAATTCTCACTCCCACTAAATGTATGTCTATGCAGCTTTAAAACCATGTGTAACAATTTAGCAATATTCTCTGCACTATAACCTGGCTTTTGACACAAAGTATGCTCAGACTGATTAATGTATAAATACAGAGATCCCTGCTCTACTTTCACAGTGA